>UFQX01000129.1:132537-185031 GCA_900497675.1 Arapaima gigas | reverse complement strand
CAAAAAAAAAAAAAAAAAAAAAAAAAAAAAAAAAAAAAAAAAAATACACAAAAGTTTTCGGTGCAGATACAGTAGAGTAAAAATACACCATTTCCACTCACTGCAGACTTGCTCCATTTTGGGCACAGATAATAAAAACAGGTTCTGTGCTCTCAGAAACCACTCGTCCGCAGCATCTGAATTCACAACATCCTGCTGGGTGCAGAAGCTGGATGAACATTATTAGTACATTATTACTATTTGTTCATAATTAGTCATTATTTTACATGGTTCTTTTGTCCAAAGTGATTTTCCTGGAGCACTTCAGGTTAAGCACCTGAATCAAGGAGTCCTTTGACCGATGACTAATCACTACGCCACCTAGTGTGCATTGAGCCGCACAAACAGTTAAAGATAACAATTTCAGGCCATAATTTCACCAGGAGAACGTGCTTTATAGCTGAGAGATCATACAAGATTGACACGCCCTCCTGTGAGTCACACACATCTTTCTGTAGCACAGGGACATGGGGAGCCCCATCAAAGGGCTGCTGCTGG
This sequence comes from Arapaima gigas, assembly GCA_900497675.1. Taxonomy (NCBI): domain Eukaryota; kingdom Metazoa; phylum Chordata; class Actinopteri; order Osteoglossiformes; family Osteoglossidae; genus Arapaima; species Arapaima gigas. The sequence goes on along the minus strand of UFQX01000129.1, from coordinate 184,494 downwards.
TCTCCTCTTGTCCCCCAGGCCCTTGTGTTGCACTCTGAAAACAATAAATACATGCCGGTGTTCAAAAGAAAGACATTCTTCTACCACGCCTGCAATCTCTCCTTCAAAAACAAAAGCATGTATAAAACGCGGCGGCCCTCAATTTGTGCTCATCTTGGAGCAGCAGGGAGGGGGGGGTCGCAATGTGAAGAGACGCTGAAGGATCACAGAAAACCTTCTACATCTAATTCGTCATGATGTTCGAGAACACGACCTTGCAGCTGAAAGCACCAAACACAGTTGAAAAAGGCTTCTTTGGGGACAGCGACCATCTCTCTCCTTCACCGGTTCCGTATTCAGTTTACAACACGATGTAAGAACTCTGGGAATAATATAAAAAACTCACAAGGGAGGACATCTCTCAGAACTCTTGACACTACTGAAGGTCTTTACAAACCAGCAGCACAATCCAGCTACAGCAGAAAACAAAGGCTAACATTTCTATAACGTTACTTATGACTTGAACATTTGTGCTTTGTTCATTATTAAAGTTTTATTGATTATAATTTTTACTGCATGCTATCACTCCTGTTTCATGTACTACATAAAAATGTACCAGTTGACTCATCACTCTAGTGAAAATGTTTAGCAGGTAAGTGTATTCGGCAAAGCATAATAAGTTTTGATTTACTGCCATCTTTAATTTCAGTAATGACAGTATGTCACAGACAAGTCTACAGGGACTTCAGTGTGTGTTAAACATACTACTGCTTGGGTTTTCTTCTATGCAGTGAGCTTTTCTCTTAACAACCATTTGTAGGATTCTCTGCGGTGCATGCTGGGATTTCAACAGTTTATGAAGCTTTAGGATTAATGTTGAGCTATCAAACACTGCTTGACACGTGCTTAGCATCTGCCAAATCGCCTGTTCCATTGCGCGCACCCCCACCCCCTCCGTGCATCCATGTAAATGCACAGCTGGCTGTTTCCCCACTTCATGTACATGAAACAAGGGATTTCAATTTAAAGCAGCTGCATGCGTGAATACGGAAGCAACTAATAAGGAGCAGAGCAGTGCATTTCAAAGTCAGAACACTCATGATTTTTCAGTTGCAGCGGAAGAGAAGATCCCAGACTGCAGGTCCTGAAGAACAAAATCTCAAGTCACATCCTGCATCCTCGCTTAATCGTTGAGACACACTATACTAGGTCAGTCTGCAGCTAGAGTGCAAAATGAATATTTCATAGTGAACGGCTGCCGAGGGTATTAATGCTGCCGGGCAGATTAATCAACCTTATGTGACTCCAATTTCCCCCTTTGCTACAATAGTCTCTTTTTTAATCAGTGATTTTACTTTGTACCAGTAAACCAGAAATCTGGCTACAGACGCAAGGATTACCTGATCAGCCCACAAATGCAACACACCCCTCCATGTCACAGAGCTTATAGAGACTGACCCAGATAACTGGGGCGAGGGGGCAACTCGGCGCAAAACTCATATTTCTGGACAGCACCACAACAGCCATTGATAATGGTGTTGTTTGTTTTCTTCCTGCAGGCACCCCTGAAATCAGATGCCAGGATGTCTGGCTCATGTTATTTAGAGAAAACTGTTGCAATTGAGAAGTCAAAACCCTGTTTCTGCAATACACTATGAGTCAGTAATGTTTGCTCCATTTCAGAGTGTTTATAGGTAGAGGAAAGGAACATTACACCCTAATGTACACAGAGCCCTGTCAATAGTCAAGTTTCCTGTAAAATACCTGGTGTAAAAATTAAACAAAAGCAATCCAGAGGTCTAGTCAAACAACTCTGCAGCCCCCATTCACTCACTCACACACACACACACACACACACACACACACACACACACACACACCTTGTTATCTCGCCCACATCCATCTAACATAAATTTTTGGTAAGAGGCAGACAACTTACCAGTGGTATGTCAGTATGGTGCAAGTAACATAATCCACAGCTTGTACAGCAGTATATACAGCTGCAGGTATAAAGAATGTCGCCTGCTGAACACCGGCTAACAGAGTGGCTAAAGTGTTGACTAAACAACTGTGCGACTTGCTGAGTTTTTGGAGGGTTTGCTATGACAGACACAGATCTTTCTCTTCTGTTCAGTGCTCAGACAAAACAGCTTTTGTCTGCCTGACATTTTACTCTAAAATGAGAAGAAATACATTAGACAGAACAAGAGATGAACAGTATTGGAATCATGCCTGTATTGGCTAACATTTGTCTAAATTCATTTTATCAGCATCAGACCGATGTGCAGATTTGACCGATAACTCAAACTGATATTTAGTGACATAATCATTACATTCCAGATAAGCAGAGCATTCAGGTGACACTGGGCTACAACACTTTCCAAAGTATCTGACATAAAACATCCCATTTGCAAACTTTTGTCGACAGGAACTGTCCACGGGAAAAGATTGTTGAGTTCGGCTTCTGTGACAAGGTAGAGGTGCTCTTGTTAGTTAAGAAAAATCTTGTGTCCCAGAAAAAAAAGCACTTCCAGAAAAAAGTTATTTTAACTGATGTTTTTTTTTTTTTATTTTTATTTATCATTGGACTGTCTGCCTTTTCAATTTTTCATTATTTCTAGTAATGTTAGATTTTTTCCAACAAGAAGAAAGTGGAAAAGACTATGCAGTATTTAAGGCTACAGATTGCTAAACTTTTTAAGAATCAGGTAGCAGTCAGGCATGGACAGGTTAATGCTATTTATTTTAAAAATTGAATATGGTCTGCAAAACTATTAAAAAAAATAAAATAAAATAAAATAAAATAAAATAAAATAAATAAATAAAATACAAATAAATGTTATATTTGTCTGCAACTGTCTTCCAGGAAGATCTAGTCCCATTTTTTCTGTATTTTATACATTTTTGTATCAGCCTTGGCTGACAGTACACACAAGTTGCCAGAAATGAGTGTCGGCCAGAAAGCCCTTATTGGCGCATCCCTACCTAAAACTGCACTTATCAGTAAAGGACAATCAGTTGAACGAGACTTGAGCAGCAGTACACGGAGGTGAACGTTCCAGAACACTTAAGCTACATCAGATCATTAGTGTTGCATCAGGGGCCACTGTTAGCTGCGAGCGGCACCATAACGGGATAGATTTGCACAGGCGGTGACACATTCCACACATTGCAAGGTCGGCAGCTTTTCAGGAGAAATAACATGACGGGAAATCTTTTCTTACACAGCATGTGTCTTCTGCATGAGCTGGTATGGAACAAAATCCAAGAGGGCACGTATCCAGGGGGTGCATGAGGACCATCTCTGTACTCTGATGCACAGAACAGTCTAGCAACTGAGGAAGCCCTCAGGTTTGACATCAGCCTCACCTGCAGATGTTCCTCCTCGACCTCTGTGCCTCTCTGTTCCTTGCCCAACGTCTGCTGCCGCTGTTGGGGGAGCCACGCTGTCACACTCCTCATTAGGTATTCCTTTCCCTCCTGGAAGGTACAACAGCATCCATCATCATTGCCCCACCCACTGATACGCCCCACAACGCTCTGCCTCTTACTGGGTGTCAACCTGTTCCTCCACCATCTCAATCACAGCCTGATCTGCTGTGGAACCTTTTTAAACATGTGCAGCTGCTAGTTCATACCGTTCTGCATCCGCTTATCATCATTTCTATCGGATTAGCACTATTATTTATTCTTTTAGCCGATGCTTTTCTCCAAAAGTGACTTACAACACTAAGCTACTTACACCGATTTGCCCATTTTTACAGTTGGGTAACTTTTACCGTATAAATTTGGATTAAGTGCCTTAATCAAGGGGGGCTACAACAGGGGTAGAGATTCAAGCTTCTGAGTGCAACTAAGTGCCCTACTACTCCACCACCTGCCCCAAGATGCCAGAATGGCCTATTCTCAGTTTTAAAAGTAAAACAGCTGTAGCTCCTGCAGATTTGTTCTGTACTGGTTCAAACATGGTCACAGAAAGCAGCTCGCACACCTTAAAACAGGTCCCCCTCTCTGAATGCACATCTGGACAGAGCTGCTCAAGAGTCTGAGCCCAAAGCCACGGAAAGTGATCAAAGCTGGGAAACACAACATGTTTTATGTGTTGTTGACAAGGTCTGTAACACCTACACCAGCAGTCAGAAGGTCACACTGGCAAAAGCAGACAGTACCAGCTTTAAGGTATAACACCACCAAAAATGAACAAATCCAATAACCCCTGGAAGATATTCTGTAGCTGTGTGCAGTTGTTTGTCAATAGCGCCATATATTTCCTAGTGATGGTATGACTGACATAAACAATGGATTAAAGAAGAGGACACACAGTGGTAAACCAAGACAGCAGTCCAGCAGAATTACAAGTCATTAAGTGATTAAATACCTTTTCCTTAAAGCTCTTTGCCATCTTTTGGCTTCTAAAACCATCACAGGGAAATATATGGCACTATTGACGAACAACTTCACACAGCTACAGAATATCTTCCAGGGGTTATTGATTTCCCACATTGTACATTCATAATCTCGTTGATAACAATTTATTGCACCGGCTGATTTGTGGCTTTACAGTCACATTTTGTCCCAATCAAAGTGAACAGACTTTCATTTTCTAGCAATATTAGGGCTGTGTGAGAGTTTATGAAGGCGTGAGGTACGAGGTATGAATTTATTTGTTTGTCGGTAACCTTGGTTGTGAATTGGATGTGTACCTCCTGCCTGCATGAGGAAAATTCAATTTCTAGAAATGTGTTTAATTAACAGGACCGCATGAGCTGAGATGGGGTTTTGGGGGCGGGGGTGCATCTGATGTGCAGCGAAGGCTGTGACTACACAACACTGTACACACTGTTACGCAGGGCCCACAGGCAGAGCACAGTGGGCGTCACAGTATGCTGGGACAGCCTTGTAGTCAAACTATCGGTTTTGGGAAGTATTTAATTCCCGAGGAGAAAACAAACAGATGATGCTCACAGTTTGTTTGACTTCAAAATGGATTATTTTTTTTTTTTAATTAGGTCTTCTGAGGTAAGAACTGGACCTGTGACTCAAAGGTAACAGATTCAACTGCCATGAGGAACCCTGCAGTTTTACTTTTCAGCAAAGTACTTAGCTTGAATTGCTTCAGTAAAAATGCCCAGCAGTATAAAAATAACACTTTAAGCTGCATAAGTCACAGTGGATAAAAGCACCTACTAAGTGATTGAACTAATATGGCAGAAACGGTGGAAATAAAATTTTAAATTCATTATGGTAATAATAATATGGTTCCGCAGCATACGTATGCGCTATTTTCTCCTTCAACGGCACGGCTGAATGTGGGATGAAAGTAAAACAGTAGAAAGAGGACAGGTCACCTGAACCTTCTCCACACTGAAGAGGTAGCTGGCCATCAGCTGCAAGGCCTCAGGGTTCTCCGGGTCGTACTGCAAGGCTTTGTCGATGGCCTCCTTGCACCGGTCTGCAGCACCATCCTGCATGCTGGCAGAGGACAGGGAGTTCATCAGAAATACAGGAGATGGCGCTACTTCCACTGCTTGATTTTGCAAGAACAGCTACAGTGGGGCTAAAGGGCAGGAGCTGCGGCCAGCTTGAAGAAGAGCAGCATTCACTTTGGGTCACATAATCCTATAAGCTGCACGTTTGAGATGTTTGAGCGCTTCCTCATCCCCTGACCGATTTCCACATCATAACATGTCCAATACTTCACACACATCTGTCTGTCAGCATGCTGTCTAGCGGTGGAGGGAGCTTTCGCGATAGAGCCCTCACAATGACGGATTCTTGCTTCACTTACCCACAATGCAGAGCACGGTCTTGTCTGTACAGTACAAAGTGATACACATTTACCTCTCCGCTGCTCACTTTAAGACACCACACACTCACTCCCCCAACCACACCATGAATAACAATTATCCAGCTCCATCCCAAGTGCCATTCAGGCAAAGCAGCCATAGCCAAAGCATGTACACCACAAAAATACATTTAAATGATCAAAACAGAAAACCTCACTTAAGTAAAAATAAATAAACCTGCAACTAAGTTCATTTATACCTGCACCTCATTTTTCAATAATTTAGTACATTTTTATGACCCCCCTCACAGTGAAACAGCTGCTTAGTGACGTTAGCTTCATGATGGAGGAAGATTGAGGGTAGCAGAGGGATGGAATACAAATTCTACAGATGGGGAGTGTGGGACAGCGGGGTTACCACAGGTCAGTGAAGAAGATCTCCGCCAGGGAGCAGAAGGCCACACAGACATCCTTCGGCGTCACTTCTGGGTCATGGTCTACAGGGTCCGGAGAGGCTGCAGCCATCGCACCCACCAAAGCCACCTAGGGGAGGAGCGTCCAAGCGTGATACAGAGCACCCCGAGTTTTTACCACCACACTCTCAAATCTCAGCAATTCACAAAGCTCACAAGGTGCTTTGAAATGGAAAAAACACTGGTTACATGGACTCCTGGCTATTGTTATTTGCTCGTTTAGCTGTAGTTTTTCTCCAAAGCAACTGACACTGATTCACGCATTTATAGCAGAGTATATTTAACCATATCAAGTCGAAGGTAAGTATCTTAAGTGCTACAGCAGAAGCGGGGATCTGGACCAGTGGCAGCAGTTCTAAGCACTAGACCACCTGCTGCCCCAAATAAAGCACTGCAGAAATAATTTTTCATACTGGCTTATACCACTTAATACTACTATAAGATATCAAACTTACAGAAATCAGGCAGCTCGTAGTGCTGGTCCTCACGCATTCGTGGGGGCTGCTTTTTATTCAGATTAACTTTGCAATTAATAAGTCCCGATTTAACAAACAACAGTATCAAAATATTGTCAGCAGATAACTTAAAAATTTATATTAGTCACTACATGGTCCCTTAATGGTGAAAACATAACTCATTAAGTTGCGATGTACTGCTATTTCGGTTAACTCAGTAATTAGGGAATTATAATCGAATCCATTACTCTGAAAGTTTGATGAATCACATAATTTAGATCAATCAATCCTTCACTTCAGAACAATTTATTCTGCTTATTTCTGGCAATCTTCATATAAAGAGCTCACATTATACCAGCAAAAACACAAAGTTTAACCACTGTTTAACGCAAATTCTGCTCGACAACTGAAAAGCGTGTGGCTCCTCAACTCAATCAGGTGAACTCATTTATAAAGAGGGGTCGGCCAGCTCTGCAACACAGAAACCGGCCCTATAAATCTCCTCGCTGAATCATTATTTCTCTGCTGGCCCTCTGGTTTCTCCATTACAGGAATTACTTTAGGCTCTCACCACTCACAGTTTTCTATTCATTTCTTTTAAAAAGAGACTTGAACTCATTCAATCATTATTTCAACACAGTTTATCAGTATGTCTTGCTGCACAAAACCTTTGTGACCAGTAAATTCTGGAACATTCCACAGTCACTTTCCAGTGCCTGTTCATTAATCACCACTGGAAGACAGGTGAGTAACTAGCTATTATAGGCAGTTTATAGATTTATATTTCATATTCAGTCTCAAGACAGTGGACACACCCATGTTTATACCCATGCTAAAATATTGGTGTGATTCCTCACCCCCCCATTCATTTTTTAGGCTACACTGCCTGCTGGTGTTCATGTGAGGAACTGCATCTATGCTGTACGATCATACTGTGAAAACACTTCAGCAATTATTGCCTTAATTTCAGAAGGACAATCTCACAAACAAAGCACATTTAAGGTGAATCTATGTCCATTATCTCTCTCCTTAAGCAGGTAGCCAAGCCCTGTAAGTGTTTACAATTACAGTCGTCCAAATATACTACAGAAATACGTTTAAATGTTCAGCTCCAAAAAACAGGCTTTCAGTCAATAGAATACATGGGCTTTCCTCATCCCCACACATTACACTAAGCAGATAACTCATTATTTCAGCTTTACAGTAAGCACAACACAAAGGATGATGGGAATTTAATTTTAAACTGTAATGAGACGACAATACATCTAAAAATAGATTAAGTACTGCTCATTATCACCATTCCCACTGTCAAAATGTGCAACACGCATGATGTGACAGAGATGTGTGGGTGCCACGGTAACCATGACGAACGTGTGGCATTTGCAGGATCTCCTCGAGGGGAGTAAAGTGCAGCGAAGCAGCACAACCAGGTACTAACACCTCGCTCAAGGTTTTATTAAAAGCAATAACGAAAAAGCAAAGAACCAGGTCTCAGACTAGATTCCAGGCAGACCGTGTATATGCAAATCATCCCTTCAATCTGCTTTCCTTTATTAAATCACTGCCACTGCAGTTTTAATATTTTTGACGCTTTAATTTGAATTCACTGGAATACATCTGTTATTTTAACATATATTCAGAGAAGACCATAACACATTAATAGTGCCAATAATAACAAATAATGAGGTTAACATAAAAAGCATGAGACACATCCTGCTAAGGTACCCACATTCAGCCTCCAGCTGCCAGGTCGCAAACCAAAATTAAGTGTCAGACATTATAACTGGAGCTCTTGGTCTGAGTAAATAAGGAAGGTTGTGTAGGAGGAAAACTTACTGTGTGGCTCTGTTCCTCCAGCTTGCGGAGCATGACCTCAATGCCCTTGCTGAAGTACTGAATGGCTTCTGTGCCTGTGTGCATCTGGCCCAGGTACATGTATTTACTGTGGCCGTCCTCTGGACTCAGCTCCACAGCTTTCAGGAACATCTCAGTAACCATTAAGGAAAAGACCAGCATGCATTCAGCTGCAAAGTTCACAGTCTGGTCTGAATGATGTATCACAGCGGTGTGGCACGACCAACCATCCTAGGTCCTGAGTAAAACTGTCTTTACAGTGTATAAAAAGACACATTACATCTACAGCCATTCCAGCAGTGCATGAAAAGGCTTATTAAAGAGCAGGAAAAATGTACTTGCTTATGTATCTATACATATGCTTCTTAGTGTTTCCTGAGTCTTTCTCCCACCCTTGAAAACTTTTTTCTTAACGTTTTCAATTGCTGTTGTAAAAACACCTTTAAACATTTAAAAATATTTAGAAAATATCAACATTTATCACAGTCTGTCAACTCCACAAAAGTGTTCCACAGAAATCACACTTGCTATACATAAATGTGCATATGGACATAACTATTTTAAAAAAAAAAAAACAAATATGTTATTTAAACTGCTTAAATAAACTTTTCTGAACCACCATTCTCAGTACTGCCTAAACACTCTCTATCAATGATATGAAGTCACTTTAAAAAAGAATATCAGAATGGAGACCTAATCTATTTGTCTTCTTTAACGCCTTAATGCCCGTCAATCACACACATAACTGACAATTCGACCAGTAAATTCAGTTTGCCACTCTTCCACTGCGTCAAAGGATACTCCTCTGGCTTTGTCGACATCCCCCAGTTCAGCACAGATGTTTCCCAACATGTCCAGAATTTTAAGATTTGTTGGCTCAATGTCTAAGGCACGCTGGCAAAACATCTGAGCCATTTCATAGTTGAAGTTGTCCAAGCATTCTTCAGTCTATTAAAAACACATACACACACGTATGGATTGCATGTTATCATTTATGCTGAAAGTTTGTGGAAAAGTTTCACTAACATGCCAATTCTTCCCTACCTTTTCAAGCAGCTGCTCTATACTGTATTTTTCTGCTGTTTTCTTCTTGGCTTTATCCTTCATTCTTAGTTTCATCCTTTCCTCTGCTGATAGTGTGGTGTCTGAAAAACCAAAAGTGTCACTTAGCACAGTTACTGCAGGAAGAATCACTTTTGTCAGTTTCCTGTTAGTTAACCTCTCCATCACATTTGTTTAGCGCTAAAGAATACAGTCATCTGTCAGGTGCATACGATAGACGAGAAAATGGATATTTAGCCACGCATATATTAAGTAGAGTAAAAATTAAGGTATGCAAGCTGAACTTAGTCCGGCCATGCCAACGAGACAACCGAGCCAGGTTAAAATGACACGTGCATAAACATGTGTGTAAGTCAACATGAGCAGTGAGCTCCATCACGTGGAAATCACACTCAGTTTCCACTCAAAGTGTCTCTTTCTAAGTGAGAAAAGGGCCAACCGCCGGTGGAGCGCTTCTCCCTCCTCTGCGGCTTGTTTTTCTTCTTGCTCTTCGCCTGTCCTCCCATGTTCCCGTCCCAATCCCAGCTTTTGTACGGTCTGTTTCCTTGTGCAGAAACACCGCGACTCCGCTGGAAACTGGGCGCCGGAAGCGCGGTGCGCCACGTGCGTCTCGGCGCCACGGGTCATGTTGAGGGACAAACTGTTCGGACGCGTTTCAAGTCACGGGAAAAGTAACGCGACAGATCCGCGCCTTCACGATGAACGAAACAGTAATAAATAGTGTGACTCTTACTTGACCAGTAAAGTCACTCGCGTTATGGTGCCCTTTGTCAGGGTACTTACTCTGCACTGACAGTAAAAATTACTCAGATGTGCAATTTAGTAAGTTTCTGCTACGAAACAAAATGAATCGTCGAAATGATTGTTACCCATCAGTATGTCAGATTAAAAATATGTATATTAGCGCCCACTTTAGCACTTCAAAGGAAATAAAAACATTGAAACATGAAAAAGGATTGCCGCGTGCTTAATCGAATTAAGGTTAATGGAACTGTCCTCCATTTCGACTAAGAGGAAATTTAAACACGGTGACTAAGCATTAATAAAAATAATACTATCTGCAATCATCCATTTTGATTATCCAAAATAAAAGGATTGACAATCTTGTGTGAAGCGTTGGTTATATATTCAAATCAGTTTCAGTCTGTCAGTCCGCACTAACGGGTGTGGATATTAGGAGAACTCGTTCAGAGGAATGTCGGCAGTCAGTACGTGACCAGAGAAGCAGTGCGAAAGTGAAGGTAAGAGTGCACCGGGCAGCTATAAACTCGGAACCAGGTTTAACAGCCAAATTGTGCGATTAGCGCAGCTCCCGCCCACGCCACGCCACGCCGCGACGTGAAGGTCAGGGGTCACGAGAGCGCAGCCAGAAGTTGCTACGGCAACGCACGCCTGACTGAACGAGCTAGAGTGAGAGGCCGCGAGCGACGTACCGCAGGAGCCAATGAGCGGAGGCGCCGTGCGCGGTCACGCTCCGCCGTGACGTTCAGGGAATATTCTGGATTTGGACCAATCGCCGATTCCCGCTCACGTTAAGCCCACATTTGTGAGTCGTAGTAAATAGAGGGACTGTGGAAGTGCGCTGAGTGATACTGAAACGGAACAGTAATAATAGTAATAATAATAACCGCGACAGCAAGTTGGAAAAGGGAATTCCGTTTCACACGAACGCGATAGCAGGGAAGCGCTACCGGGCTGCAGGAGTGGGGTTTTAAAGTGAAAACGCCGAGCCGGGGCCATTTGCACCGACGAGCGAGCGCTGCCACGGGCGGTGCAGACGGGTCGGCTGTGAAGAGCAGCAGGCGCCGCGGTGTGGCTGCTGGAACAGGCGGCTCTCCTCCGCTCCAGCTCCCGCTCTCTCCCCACCGCCAGCAGACGGACACACCTTCTGTCGCCCGCCGGTGAGCCGGACCGTGATGCGGGCCTGTGTGGAGCTGGGCCGGGGAGTACCATCGGTGACAGCGCTCCGGGTTCACTCGTCTTGCACTCGCCGCCGTTTGCTTTAGCTAGTGGTCTGGAGCTGGAACTGGGTGTCCGCTCCCCCGGGGACCGACATTGGAGCGCTGCCTCAGGAGGGTTAGCTCTCCGGTTAGCGCCCTGCTTACAGGCTCTTTTTCTCTCTTCGGTCTCCTTCTTCCTCTTTTGGCCCTTTCCACCCTCGTTTTCCCCTCAGTTTGATGTGTATTTCACTGTTTCCGTCGGGCTGAGGAAGACACCTGGCTGTGTGTCCTGAGCCGGTTTCATACGTCCCCCTGGCCGGGCTGCTCGGATTGTATGTATTGTACTTAAAATAAAGGGGGGAAAAAACCCGCAAACGCGCGCTGGTTCACCGAGGCCTGCCTCTGAACAACCGACATGAGCGACTTCAGCAAGGAGCTGGTGGAGTTGGTGTGGGGCCGCCCCGCCAACGGCGCCATGACCGAGTCTCTCTTCAAGAGGTGGACACAAGGTACACTGTCGCCGTGCGCGTCGTCGTCGTCCTCCTTTGCGCAGTGGTGGAAGGTGCGCGGCAAACACGTGCTCGCGCGCCCTCTCGCCCCTGTCCCGCCGCGCGCTCACACCTGTCTCTCTGGCGCACGCGCAGGCTTCCTGTTCAGCGAGTCGGAGCGCACGGCGCTGGAGCAGCTCGAGGGCGGCCCGTGCGCCGTGATCGCGCCCGTGCAGGTGAGTGGGACGCCTCTTTTGACGCTGCTCCTCCATCGCTGTTGTCACACGTCGACCCGGGCGGTGCGACGAACTCTTACACTGTCGGTGAGTGCTTGAATTGTGCTTCGTGCGCTGTGAGTTTTGGACTTGCAGAAGCAACTTGTCTGGTGCTTCTCTAGGACGTTTAGTGACCGCTGTGGTACACACACCTGCAAGGTGTAACCTTACATCCATCATCATCAGTAACCACTTCTGCTTAGCGGGGTCTCTCTCACACGCACGGGAAATCGAGTCATCATCCACACATGTTTGGACTGAAGGAAGACACCAGAGCACCTGGAGGAAACCTATGTGAACACGATGCAAAAAATGCAAACTCCATAAAGGCTAAATTTAATTTGACCCCACAGCTCAGTTCCTGTGAGGCACTGGTTTAATATTAAGGACAACATAATGATAGTGTAGAAGAACCTTCATTATACAGCATTCCATGAAAATTTCAGTGCAGATGGATACATTGATTTGTTAAAGCTACTTCCCAGCATGCACTGGGTGTGAGATGTCAAAAATGTGGAGGGTCATACAGTTAGCTCTGTATATCTGCATGTCAGCTGTGGATGTGAGGGCCCCCACCACAGTGTCCTACCCGTGTCCCCACGTTAGTTTACTTTCACTACAAACACTTCATTCAGCTAACAGCGGTCTGCCTGGTTATTTTATCTGGTTAATTGGGGGTGTTAGTAGTATTTTAGTTAGGTTTCTGCAAAGCAACACATCTGCTAAATGGATTGTGTAAATGTTTTATTTTTCAAGAGAGCAACGGTGAATCGTTAAAGTCCCCTTTTCTTTCTAGGCTTTCCTCCTGAAGAATGTCTTGTTCAACTATGAGACCTCCAACTGGCGAGAGATTCCAGGTTGAGTTAGCCATTTACCTGTTGATTTACACCTTTGTTCAAGGATGTTTACAGTGTTATATTCAACTGTATAGGGATTTTCCCATTTGTATAGCTGGGTGACTTCTACTGCATCAAATCAAGCTAAGTGTCATGTCCAGTGGTTCTGCAGCAGGAGGTGGGATTCATACTGGGTTCCTATGATTGCAAGACTGACCCTAAATACAACGGTGCCTTCTGCCCCAAATGTGGAGTAATATTTTTATTGATTCCAGCACTTTTCAAACTGGTCGGTGCTCTTTGTGACATTCTCTGTGGCCAGTTGTCATCTTCCTGGCCAGAGAAAGTGAAAGCAACCTGGGTGGCACTCACCTAGCTTCTCCTTATGACTTTAAATGGGTGTCACTGTTTCTCTATGGAGGTCACTCCGTTTGCAGGTTTTTTTTTCCGCTCTGTTTATCTGCATTACTGTGTTCAGTCAGTCCATTATTTTGCCAAATATGCAGTCACTCTCAACCTTGTCTTTACATTTTCAAAACATTTCTGGCACTTTGACAGAATGGCTTTTCTTTTAATTTATGAATGAGAAATCTGACCATTTGTACAGTGAGTGGTTGTGGTAGTACTTCAATTCAGAGTTTAACGTGTCTGAGCTGAAAAGGTTTGCTGGGTTCACGTCTCCGAAAAACTGACATTTTTTGTCATTAAGCAAAAATATATTTCATTGAATATGTGGCTGTGTATGATGGGAAAGGGTACTGAATTTGTTTTGTAACAGGTAGTGTAGTTTTTAGAACCTTCACTGTTGAATCCAAAGGTCCTGAGTTTGAATCCCACCTGGTGCTGTAGTGCACTTGATCAAGGTACTTGAGGAATTGACACTGTAAAACTTACCCTGCTGAATAAATTGGTAAATTACTGAAAGCAGCTTAGTTTACAAACCTAATGTTGTTGGCTACCTTCAACTAAGGGGTCAAATCAGGTGTAACATATTTCAAAAATTTGGGTAATGAAGTTTGCCAAAAAGGCAATTTGATGCATTGATTACTATAATAAAGGTGCAAAAATCACTGTAGTCCATAAGCAATTGTTCTTTACTCTGTTTTGCCAAACAGAGGAAGAACAGAAGGCTGTGCTCTGTCACACGCTATGTGAAATTCTCGAGACAGCATCTTTGAACAAGTCCGGCTCATACTGTTTGGCCACGTGGTCCAAAGGGAAGGCGTCCGAGGACAACTCGGATATTGCGGACAGTCCCCCGGAGTCCAGTCAGCCTGCTGAAGACCAGCAACCGTGTAAGACTCCACTGTGATGTTCACTGTCCTCCACTCTATACAAATTACTATTTATAATTCAAGCTAATTGTAGAAAACTTATTCTTTGGAGCCCCTGGTTCTATAAATATACAGTGATATTTTCACTTAGTTTAAAACAATAAATATTAGTCTGAGGCTTTGAGAAAATCCTCATGTTGGGTGCATTAAAGAATGTAAAGTGCATGTCATGTTACACTGGTTTCACTTTGCATTGTGTGTGTGTGTGTGTGTGTGTGTGTGTGTGTGTGTGTGTGTGTGCGCACGCTTACAGCTGCCCTGCCTGTTGAGGAGCTTCGCTTTGAGCGATTTCACACCCTCATTCAGTAAGTGCAGTGCATTTTTGCGCTTATTGTCACACTGACAGGTTTTTTTTTTTGGGTGATGTGTTTGTCAACTCTTCCAACTTGAGGTATGTGTTTACATTCCTGGAAGTGTGATGAGTGAAATAAGTGTTCTTTATGTGTTTTGGTGTTGAATGCTCATTTCTGTGCAGTGCATTATGGTTGTGGATGTTAAATTGTCTCTGTCAGTGATGTGTGTGCTTTACAAGTGAGAAGTGAGAAAGTTTAATCAAGCGCTAGTTTGTTTTCACAAGTTATTTGGTTTGCAGGTTTCTTGAGGTTTTTCTGCAGCAGTTCTTAGAAATGTGAGATACTTGGGGCTTGCTTTGAGTTCACATTTCTGCCTGGTTTATCCCATAGTTATTGCTCAGGATTCTCTGCTGGGCTCATGTTCCACTGGTGTTTGAGCAACCTGTGTTGGGCTGGTTTCTCATTCCATCAGTATTTTCCTGTGTCTGATCTGTTTGGATAAGTTGTTAGTGAAAATTAATTGATAGAGAGAGTTTGAAACTCACTATGAGGATAAGAAATGACAACACACCCTGTATACACCGGGAGCTGTTCCTCAGGAGCTGTTGCATCCAGTCAAGTGGGTCTTGAGAGGCACAATTTCCCCCCCCCCCCTTCTCCTTAGGAAGCGGACACTGAACACTGCTGGCGAACTGAAAGAGGCCGTGGTGGCCCTGTACGACATGTGGAGGAACACATATGGAGTGCTGCTCTTCCTCTACTCTGTCATCTTAACCAAGGTGTGTGTGGGTGTGGGTGGGTGGAGATAGAAGTGTGCTGTTCCTGCTATCATTCCTGTCTGGGATGATCAGTACTGCAGAACCCTGCTCCTTGTTGTTTGGTTGCCATCTTGTAGTGATCACCAACAAGGCCATGTGGTTCTTCTGAAAACTAAGGGGTTTTTTTTTTTTTGTGGTAATATCTCAAACATATGGTTTGTGGTTTACATCCAGCCTAATACTTTCAACATGGAGTTCTTTGTGTTTTTTTTTATGCCAATACACGTTTATTGGATTTGATTTGTGGTTTTCTGAGTCGAAATTCATATGACTCAGATATTTTTTTAAAGCTGCAGTAGGTACATCTTTGTATAAATATATTTCTGATATCTTTAAATAGGGTGGGGCAAAATTTGTGTTGCTTAAAAACTGAAAAGGGAATAATGTCCAGGAGGACTGGACAGCCATTGGTACTTGGACCCCCAGAGGTTTATTTTTGTCCCATTTTTTTGGGCTGGAAGATGATAATTTTCCTCTTTTCAGTGTCCAAATGGCTTATTTCACTGTAGTGCGGGGATCCCTTGAGATAGGAGTTTTGGCCATCAGTTTTCAGGTATATAAATGAAATTGGTTAGTACCCACTACTGAGTTATGGCCAAATTTGAAGTTGATTTTTCACATTCATAGGTAACAAAAGCTGTTCATACCATATTGGCAATTATGTCTCCGACTTAGGACAATATTTCATTGTAGAAGCTGATTTCCAGGAACACATAAGGCGGATACCTGTACAGTTCTCTCTTCAGTTTGTTTTCTTTAAGGTTGCTTTCTCTGTGTCAGAAAACAGTTTGTAGTGTTTGGTCAGCACTTTGATCATGTTGATGGACCTTGAGGTCAGACTGCGAATCAAGGTTGAAGGATCCTCACAGGCCGGGGCTTCCACAGTTACCCTGCCCACTTGGATGATCCAAGTTGGATCTGACAACACCTGTGGAAATATATGCCCACACATGTTCACATGCAGAAACTCATACATTTGCTGAATGTTATGATCTCATAATAAAGAGTGTAGTTTACTATGTGACAAAATTAGTATCAGTACAAGCCACTGGCCGCATGTTGACACCCCCCTCTGTGCTACAGTGACACAGATGCCCATTCTTTCTTTGTAGGGTATTGAAAACATCAAGAATGAAATAGAAGATACACTAGAACCTCTGATTGACCCCGTCTATGGCCATGGGAGGTAGGCTGCTCATATTTGTGATTTAAGAGTGCTTGAAATGCATGCTGTGCACCTTTGTTTCTGCTGAGTTGTATGTTGCTTTGGAGAAAATTGTCTGATGAATGAGTACTTGGTGATTGTAGATAGTGGAATCGGTGACAAAACAATGATTACAGATGGTTTGCTGCATTGTTTTCCTCAGTCAGAGCCTAATCAACCTCCTGGTAACTGGCCACGCTGTGTCTAACGTGTGGGATGGGGACCGGGAATGTTCCGGAATGAGTAAGTCCGCTAATCAACTCACCATATCGCTGCCTTTATTGTTAGTTCTGCTTCATAGTTTCTTAGGTATTCTTTCCAAATACAGTGTGATTTATTTTCCACAGTACATTTCAAACATATGTCCCTAATTCCAGACTGATTTTGGGAGCATTTGAACAAATTAACAGTGTGCCTCCCTGCTTTCTAGTATATGGCCAGCTGTTTGCTGTGTGAAGTAGGGAAAAAAGTTGGTGTTTTCTTTGTTTTTTGAATCACAGTAAAAAAGACAAACTTCCGCCATTCAGATGCTGTGACTGAAATGTTATACCAGAGACGGAAAAATGGACAGATACCAACTGTGTCTGAAAACTCGCACTTGAAGTGTGTGCAGGGTAGAGTTTGGCTACCTGAGGTTTAGGCTGAACACAGTTTATGCAGCCAGTGCTGCACAGTGTTGTGTCAGAAAAGGCAGGAGCAGCACTGAGTCCATAAAGTCATTCATTATAGCAGATCCTGTTGTGTTATACACTGTATGACCTCTTGGTGGCGATGTTGGAACATGACTACCTGTGTACAAGCCTGCCACTGTGAAGCTCTTAGTGATTTATTTTCATGTCATGAGCTAAGTGTCATTTCCTCAGCTTCATCTGCTATGTTTGGGTTATTCCATAATGACTAGTTGTTTAATATGCATGACAAAAACTGTTAGTACCTTGCAGGTACTTTCTGTATGCAGTCTTGAATGTTTTATATACCATTGTGATACCTGTAATGGCTGTGGGATTGTTTCTGGCACTTGCTCTTTGAATTCATGGTTGGCCATTTTTTTAATGTAGAATTTCAGTTGGGCAGACTGTTATTTCTTGGTCAGTGCCAGAGGCTCGATATAGTTTGAGCATAGTAGGTGGTGGATTGTGAATGTGAAAGTGAGTAGCCTCATGGTCGCAGAGTGGTTATTGCTGGAAAGATGTTGGTTAATAAGTGTGGGGCTGTTGTCTTTCAGAGCTGCATGGCATTCATGAGCAGGCATCTGTGGGCTTCCTCACTCTCATGGAGTCTCTACGCTACTGTAAGGTATGGCAGGATCTCTGCCTCTTTGGGGCGGTGTGTGTGTGTGTGTGTGTGTGTGCATGCACTCCTGCCTTTGTGTGTGTCTACATTTGTGTACTTGCATGCAACTTTTTTGTATTTTTATAGTTCCCTTTTTACTGTAATGGTATACAAAGACCTTTCCGCTATGCCATTTACTCATGTACTTGTAAACAGTAAAGTCAGGCGCCAAAGAACTGTAGGCCAGTACACTAGGAAAAAGTTACATAAAGTTTACGTTAGTCTACAGTTTAAGTTTAACTTGTGGACATCTCTTCTCATCTAGTATTGATAGACATAGCAACCATATATAAAGTAGAACACAGAAAAAGGCCGGAGCCTGAATGATCCTGAACATCTAGCAACATAGGAGTGTGTCATCCAGCATAGCTCTCTGTGGTCAATAGCTCCGTCCTCTCAGGGTCTGCCGTTATGGGACATATTATCTTTGTACCAGTCATGCCTTTTAGGCACTCTTGTTCACCCTGCATGTCTGTTTCCATGAGAAAGCGTCGCACTCCTGAGCTTGCAGTAAAATAGCTGTAACTGCCAGAAAGAAATAGGTTGTTTGGGTGCATTCTAACACTTATTTTTGGTCCCGGTGTTTTAGCTGGCACAGAGCTCCTGCAGAACAAGAGACTGCCTCTTTCTGGCACTGTGTGCTGTTTTGTTTGGTCATATCCCCTGAGTTTGATGTTTTCTTATTTTTGCATTAGATACTGGCAAAACATGTCCCCCACTGAGGTCTTTTTTTGCTGCATGTCTCGCACTCCCCTCTGCATCACATGGGAAGTGCCTTAACATGATAATGGTAGCCTTCTCACTGACAGCTGTGCCCAGCCCATCCCGACCACTGATGCCTTTGTCTTCTTGTGAGATCTTTCATTCATGGTCTTTAGATACTTTCTTAAATTCAACAAATTGGATTTTGACCTTAACAAAGTTTTAATTTAAGAGAGGGATTTTGACTTAGGTTTGAAATAACATTTCAGATGTTAGGAAAATTGCTTATAATAAGTTGGACGCAGCAACTGGCACACTGTTTAAAGCCATTAGTTGAAGGCAAAAGGTCTGAAACTCTGCTTCCACTGTAGTACCATTGAGCAAAGTACTAACCCTGAATTGAAGCAGTAAAAATAAGTCCCCTTGGGGAAAAAAATTTCAAACAATAAATAAATAAATAAATAAATACCATAGACTCTTACAGACTTTAAGATTGTAAGTAATGAAACTGAAGAAAATAAATTATGTCAATTGGACATCAGCCGGTTTATAATAATAGCATATCTATTGGGGAACATAATGTCACCAGCAAGCTAAACAACATTGTAAGCCAAATATTTCATTCTTATCTCTTTATTTAGGACAGTATTTTAAGACAATTAGATCTTCTGAGTGAAATTTTTAAATTTAATAAGTGTCAAGTGTCTTTGGTCAATAGAATTGCCCTGTAACAGAATTTGTGTGGCTTTCAACACCAAAACGGCTTCAGTCACAATGGGTTGTAAGAACAAATTGTTTTCAGCTCCTTTATGTTTAGCGAGCTGAGTTACCCGGTGCTACCTGGGTGAAAAAGGTGTAGCAGTGGAAAAGCAAAAAGTAATACCACATTATATAATCACTGAACTGTTTAATCATTAAAATGGTTGCATTTAGAAAATAAGTTTTGTTAGTGCTGTTAAACAGTGAAATGCCACTATTGATGCACACATTGATCATAGTCAAGTGGGGGGGGGGCAAAATAAACATGTATCACCAAACTTTTATTACCCTTCCATCGCTAGTGTGTCTGTGTATGGAGTGTCTTTACATATGTTCTGCATGTGTCTTTGTGTCTACTCCCACTTTTCCAAGCCTTGTCAAAGATCAGATTTTAAATTTTCAAACTAGTAAGTAGTCTTTTTGAGTTTAATGAACTTGACTACGCAAGAAACTCACTTGTTGTGAAGTTGAAGTACCTGTGTGCCAGATTTCATTTTAGTGGTCTGAAAATTAAAGCCATGGATAAATAACAAACAGACAAAGATTGAATTTTATCGATATAGATTTTTTAAGCTGTTCATCATCAGCTTTGAACTATTTGTGACTCCTCCTTTTTTAAATTTTATGTATTTATTTTTGTAAAGTTGCCAAAATGTAATCAGCAATGGATGGGATTTATTGGGGGCTTTATGCCTGCCAGGGATATATGTGTGTGCTGGTATGAAACCTACCTGTCTTCTGTACCTGTTCCAGGTTGGAGCATTTCTCAAATCTCCAAAGTTCCCTATTTGGATACTTGGCAGCGAGACCCACCTCTCTGTGTTTTTTGCCAAGGTAGGTTTGCCTTCAGATGCTCTTGTCTTTGTAATGCAAGCCAGTCCGTCCCCCTCTGAGTTGCACATTTTTCATTATTTATTTATGTTACTGGTATTCTCAGAAGAATGCATTTTTTAATAGAGCTAATATTCTTGACTGGTCAGGAGTGCAGGGAGAAAAATGCAAAAAGGCATCATGGACTTATAAGGCATCTTTGTGAGCACCAGTCTTTTTCTTGGATGCAGGGTGTGGGTGGAGGTGGGGTGGGGTGGGGTGGGGGTGTCTCCTTTGGCCCAGAGCACCGTGGAACTAGGAATCATATGTGTGAGAAATCTGCATTATGTAACAGCAGAGGGAGAAAAACTGTGAATGCTGTGGTATCAGCATCCTCATCCTCATCAGTCATCTTTTAATGTCCTTGACAGGGGTGTGGAGTTTATTGTAGTAGTAATAATAGAAAGTCCACCGCTTGTTTGTATAGAAATATGGAAATGTTCAGTCCCCATGGGGCCTGAGAGATTGTTTTTTGAATAAAAGCTCCCCCTCCACCCAAAAGGAAGGCAATGCTGACAGGGTGGATTAGTCTAATGGAGACACCGAAGAGATTAGTTTCATTGCACTTTTAAAAAATGATTCCCCTGTAACAATACGGTGAGAAAGATTCATGTGTCGTGGAGCTGAAATAAAGAAGTGAATGGGTTGATTTAGGGCGGCTTTACCCTCGTGTTCTCTCTGGATCTCTGGTTGGAAAGATTGCACATTAATTGTGGCTGCAGGTGATTCTGACAGTTGGACGGTGTTCGAGTGAAAAAACATAGGGCTTTCAAACTTTGGTTCTGTCTTGCATTTCTTTTCCTTCCAAGTTGAATGCGTTTCAAACATGAGCACATATTTTCATGCAAAACCTCAACTTACACAGCAAGATGAATCATGGGGTCCTGTCATTGATTGCGCTCGTGTAGGTTGCTCCCGGCCTTGTGTGTTCTGATGTGGAGCGCTTTTATGGGTCTGTTTGAACATACCATTCCACTTTCTGGCAAGAACTCGGCACACCTCAGTGATCTGATTACAAGAAACCTTTCCACTGAGTGAAGAGGCCATCATCACAGTGTAATCGGGGAGGGAATATGACCATTCCCTACATCCAGAGCTTTCTTGTCATCCTTTTTAGTCTTAATCTGTCTTATCTGTGATATCTCTGTGGCGTTAAGTGAGAAAACCGCTTGTCCGCTTGGTGCCGCTTATTTGTTTCTGTGTTCCTGAGTGTTGATGGTCAATAACAAGATGAGGGACATGGCATATTTATGGAAGGAGCCAAGCAGCAATCGGGATGGAATAGGCATTTGTGGAGGTTATGTTTTTGTTTTCATGTTTTAGTTGCAATTTCAATGTAGCGCATAATAAGTTATGAAATATATTGTCTTAAAGTATGTTATCTATTGCAGCTATGTCTGAGATTTTTACAAATCCTAATCAACAAATAATTTGTGAAACTTGTATATTAAGTTTTATTGTTTGTGACTTTCAGGAATTATAAACAAAATGGGTTATGAACAGACCTCCTGTGTCAACTACAATAGCAAGTTAAGAAACCAGTGTACTTATGTTTGTAGACAGAAATAATATAAACAATTTTTTTTCTGTCTGCAGAAAAAGTCTTTTTGTATTTTCTTACTTCCTGTGTTGTGCTGTGTCACACTAAAGATTTCTATCTGCCTCAGTCGTTATTCTGTTCTCTTTCAGAGTAAAGAAAAATGGTCCAAGTAATAACAATTACTACAGTCCGCCAATTTATCAGAAGTGGCCCTTCCACTAATGCCCTCTCCTCTCCCTAATAACCTCAACGCATTCTTCGTGGCTCGAAAATATGAGACTGATTAAGGTTAATACTTGGTGGGTTTTTGATGCGGGTCCTGAAAGTTTCTTTGCATGTGCCCCCAGGTGAACAACAAAATGATTTCCTTTTGGAAAAGAGATCTGTGGTCCCCCATCTGTTTCAGCTTTTACTGCGAGTGGAGCAGCCCCTCCATGGGAAGCCAGTCATCTCTGCACAAACATTGAACATCCAAATTTCACTCTTCAGCCCATCTTCTTCACTTTACATTAGTTACATTTTGTTATATTTTTGGATTGTTTTGTTGTTAATAGTGACTACCATTTCAGTCTTTCTTGCAGTTCCTTTAATAAAGAAAAATGACAGAGTAAAGGTAAAATGAGTTCAGGATGATTACGTGAACCACGGGAGGATTACAGTTAAGAACAATGGAGGCACTGGAATGCACCGGAACTTAACTAGCCGGCCTCACTTCTCTTCACAGTATGCTGGGTTATGTGCCGCTTGCCTGGGCAATAGTATCGCCTCTCCTGCCCCCAGGCAATATAAACACCGCCAGTCCCTCATAAGAGCCCCTATGGATGCTGTTTTTGGCGTTCTCCAAGCTGCTCAAATGTGCTGTGTATTTGTGTGCAGAAGAAATGCACAGGCTGACGTGGTTCAAAGAGCAGCCGTTCCTGGAAGAAACTGTAGGACAGCATTCTCCATTCTGTGAGGGCAACTAAGTAGGTGCGCAGGTAGAACCGCTTCCGTCGGCCTCAGGAAGGATTTCAGAGACAGCCGTTAGGTCTGCCTATGATGAAGCCTGTTAAGGTGTTTTTAACCTGTTTCCGGGACATAGTTAACCTGTCCTCCTGCAGGCTGATGAAGAGGACTCCTGTGGAAGTCTTTCTGCTGTGTCACATTCGTGGTACATCTCATGTATGAACAGGGTTTGCCCTCCAGGCTATCTGATGTAATTACACAAGGTAGAATCACAAGAAGAGCAGTCCTCGAAGTGCACCGACGTGGCCCCTGCTACACACCCTGGAGCCGTGGTAATGGATGCTGTTTGCGCTGCATCAGTCCCTGGCCCCCTCGATCCACTAACCTTAACTGAAAGGTAACCATAGACTAGGATAATGCAGAGTAATTAAATATCGTGTGAGGGCGACCGGTGCCTTGTCCTTGGCACAAAAGCCTAAGAGGCAGCGTGACAGCTGTGGGACAAAGGGAACAAGATGGATGTACTGGAGGAGACGTGAACCAGGTTCCTGAGTCAGGTTTCTTCCTGCTCTCCTGCTCCTCTTCCTCGCTTTGAAGTGGTGGGAAATGATGAGCTCTACATCCTGGCCTTGTGCTGCTCTGTGCAGTGATGCCTGGGAGACCCTTGTCTCCATGTCCTCCTGCTAGGGACCCCCAGCCCCTGTCTCGGGTTTGGAGATCTTGTCTTTTAGGTAGGAAAATTAGATGGGGTGGGGGACCACTATGTCTGATGGGTAAAACGGCTGGTACGTCGGGGATCTGGTGGGAAGCCAGGAGAAATCCTTTTGGACCTTAGACCCACTTTGTCTTTTATGATGTCTGCTTGCGTTGAAGGTCTGCATTTCCTTATGAGCTGGTAGGGTGAACCCAGCAGTCCAGATGAACCCACGTTTCGTGTAGCGTAAAGCTCTCAACTGTTAATGAGGATGTGAGCTCCTGCACTGAAGGCTGATAAGGAGGAGTGGAGAGGTCTCAGTTTCCAAATGAATAGGAAGGGAGGAAAATGCACACAATACATGCAGAAAGCTGTAATGGAAGGTGGGTTTTCAGTAAGATGCACAGATAAACCGTGGCAATTGGGCTGCATCCGAGCGGAACCAGCATGTAAAGGAATATCCATTCATAGTTTTGTGCTGGACATGACCTTTATAGCCTCAGCAGTACGAAGGAGGGTCTGAATCTCAGTGTGTGGAGCTGTCTGTCGACACAGTGTGTGTTAGTTTTTGTTTTCCTTTCCCTTGAGAAGAAATGGCTTTTTTAAAATCAGCTGTTTTTTAAAAAAAAAAAAGGAAAAGTACAAAAACTTTGTGACACATTTTTGTATGTGTTTGAATTTTATTGGGGCAGAATTACAAATGAGTTATTTTCTTAAGTGGAAGTCGGTGTAAAATCCCCACAAAGACTAGAAAATGATCTGTGTATGTATGCGTGTCAAGTTTTTGAGCACATGCAGTGTTCAGGAGGCGCCGCAAGAAGCACTTCCATACCCAGCAAACCATTAATCATGTTCTGTTAGCTGCCGCCGGGCCGCCCAAACTCCCCTGCCCCCCCCCCCCCACATGCATATCATATGCATGTACCGTACATATCTCTCTTAGCAGCACACAATGGGCCTGTCTGTTCGCTGTTGCATGTAACTATAGGGCTACTTTGCAAACAAAAGAAAAAAGGGTTGACATGAGAGACAGGAGTGAAAGCAAGCCCCACGCTGAAGTGCTTCTGTCCTGTGAACGAGCCGCTGCCCCATGTTGCGTTTCCCCTTCTTTCTCCTGACTGCAGCCGATGAGCCGGTGTCGGCTCGGTCGAGCGGAAGAGCGGTTTGCAAAGCCACGCCGTGGTCAGGGTACAGGGTTTCAGGAGGCTGTGTCTGCCTTTGCCCTGCAATGGAGTTTTCAGATAGGCCTCTCACAGCAGCTTGGATTTGCTCGAGCTCTTGGGTCCCATCCCGTGCTGGACAGCCCAGAGGTCCTGCAGCATCCCTCTGAGCAGGTCGGCTTTTAATACTGGTCCATTTGCCAGAAATGAAATCTGCTTTTCCTCAGTTTTTTTTTTAACACTTTTTTTTTTTTTTTTTTTTAATGGTTTTTTATCTGCAAAAACAGATTCTTTTGTTCCATTGGATGTTCACTTGCGCAGCTGTCAGTGTCTCCTTTGCAGCTGACATGTCAGTGTTTTCCTACACATGGGAGATGTGTTGATCATCAGCCGTGCAGATGGTATGTGCAGGTTGTCTGCGTGAATGTGATGGTCATGCTGGTATTGCTTGCTGTTACTGGACACCAAGCCTTTTAGGAAAGAGTGGACTTTGAAATCCACAGAACATGACCTTTTAAGGTTAGCTGCTGAAGGTTTTCTATTTGGGGGAAGCTGAGTAATCCTTTGAGCTCTTTTCATTTTCAGCTCATTTTGGGTATTTTTTAACCTCAGTGTTAGTAAATGTTTTGTTTTTTTTTTTCCCCCCCCCCCCTTCTTTCAGGCTTGATATGCTAACCTGCACAAGCCTGAGTGGTGACAGCATGTGCTCTGTCTGTTGGGTTTGTTTTTATTTAAACACTGTGTAATGTGTATTTAACCACAGGTGCTCAAGCTAACAAACACTCAGCCGGTATTGTCAACTCATTTCTATTCCAAGTCGCTGTTAAAGAGAAAAAGAAAACCGTCACAATAGATAACATCTTGATGTGAATGTTACTTTTTCTTGCCTCAGGATGCCTGAGGGTATGACTGTGTTACTGTGCGATTGTCAGCTCTGGTGTAAGTCTTCGTTGACAAGATCTTGGAATAACTTGTTGATTTCTTTTTACAACAATCACTAGTAATAGCAAGACTCTGGGCCCAGAAGGAGTGGCTCAGCCTTTGCGTTGTAGCTGAGCGTTTGCTCTGCAGATGACAGTGCTCTCTGTATGCTGTGTTTCACGAGTCCTTGTTGCATTTGGACTCTTTAGCTACTTTCTACAATTAAATTTTATTTCTTCAGTAGATGTTCCAGCAGCACAGTGGATGTTATGAAAGCCGCATTATGGGCTTTGCACAATGCAAATATGGATTAGTCTTTTCAGTTTAGATCAGTTATATCTGAGGGAGAATAATGACAAGCTAGTTGGGATTATGGAAAACAGATCAAGCGTGTTTATAGTAGTTAAATTGTGTTCAGCTATCGTAAAAGTAAATGTAAACTGTCTCGCTGTCAGTTTGACTTCAGGATTTTTGTGAGCTCGACGAAGACAAGAAGTTCTGATTACTTGTACTCACATCTTAATTATTAAAAAAAGTTGTTGTTCTGGCCAGTGTCTCATGCAGTTTATTTTCCTTTCCACGACTAGCAAAGGGCTCGTATGTCCAGAGATGCACAGCCAGAGTAGAAACCTCGGAAGGCCCCCGGCTGTTTGGGAACTGCAGGCTTTCCTTTCAGAGAAAGCGAACAGACTTGGGACAAAGGAAACAAACAGAGATACTCTGGCTGGCCCCAGTGCCTCGAGTGTTGCTCGTTTCCATTTAAAAAAAAAAAAAAAAAAGCCTCTTGACACTTGCAGACAAGATGGACTTGTGACTGTGTGAAATCCTCACTCTCTCAGAGGACCAAAGATTAAAGAATTGGAGTCTTGTGGTTGGCGTAGTGTAGTACTCAGACTCGTATGAGTGTGCAGAGTTTGTCATTGTGTCTTGTGTCTTAGGTGAGCTCTGTTTTTGTTTGATTTCAGTTGAGCTTGCCATTTGTTGGTATGGACATCTTTGGCTTCTTGTGTCCTTTTATTTAATTAGCTGAATCACTCTACAATGGCACATTTATTTAGCAGACATACAAGACCGAGTAAACAAAACAGACTGTGTGAGATTCAAATAAATAGGGTAAATGTTGAAATTATTTGGCAGGTGTGGGCATGTATCATTTTCTGTCACGTTCCCAAAAAGTGAACGTCTACTGGAGTTCATTAGAATTATGAATCGGGTTAAATTGCAATTTTTCTAATGGAAGTGGATATATGCATATTTTTAGAGGCAGCTTCTGATGGGGGCTACAGAAATAAAATGCGCTCTTGCCAGATGTGTAAGAACAATTTAAAAAAAAAAAAAAAAACACCAATGTTGTTTTTTAAAGATATGGAATGAAATTTAAGTGTAAAGTTATCTGCTTCCATGTTCTCGTTTTGCTCAATTCATTGGTGTCCTGAGGTATAAGCCTAGCTCTTATCTACCTTCTGAGGTAGACAAGGCGTAGTCCGTTGATAGAAGTCGGGGTTTGCGAGTCCTTCGTTCTCCATACACCTTTCTGGTTATCCCACAGAGGCATACCTCCCTGATGTGCGCCTGGAGTACAGAAAGGTAAATTGTGACAATGTTTGTGAACGGCACAGGAAGCCCTGCTCTGAGGCCTAGCTATTCATCCAGAAATGTTGCTGTGTGTTTTCTGTACTGGATAGCACACATTGTTTGTGTGACATGTTACCCACAGAACCCTGTTTTAGGCCACCATACTAAAGCAAACCAGAGCTTCGTGTGGAAGGTTTGCTCAAAACAAGAACTTCGCAAAGATCCATGCTTTGCAAATCCATTGTAAGCTGCCACTCTGTGGAAAAAGTAGGACCATAAAAATGTTATCCCCATAAATGTATATATTTACGTTTTGTGCGATTTATGTTAAATTTTTACCCTAACAAATCACTTTGGCCAAGAGTGAGCTGATTCCTGTCAGCAGCTGGGTTAAAGGAGAAGTATATTATTGTACTTTTAAAGTGTAAATATTGCAGGGATTTGCTCTTACCGACCCAGAGAGCATCACGTAGCCCGCTGACCCAGCAGCAGCTGTGAGGCCTCTGGGAGGACTTCCTGGTTTCCCCATCTTACAAAGCTCATGGAACAGCAACTGGCATCTTTAATAAATCCCCGCTGCAGGGCTGTACATCGTGGTTTATTTTCAATAAAGCTGCAGTGTTTGTGTAAGATGCTGGTAAACCCTCATGGGGAAACCAGGTTTTTTTTTTTTTTTTTTGTTTTGTTTTTTAAAGGTTGATATTTTTGTTGAGGACAAAGGAGGACATTTCAAGGTCCCCAGGGATGCAGTGAGGGGTGAGCCCAAGAAAAGAGGCCTCTTAATTGAACACAGCTATGCTGGTGTACAAAGTTTTCCCCAGTGGGTTATTTCAGCAGCAGTGACGTTTGAATTATACTCAAATCTTAAAATAATGATTTTCAATCATTTATTTCACCCTGGGACAGCACAGCAGGTACCAGCGGTGTCTCGCAGCTGTGGCTTCGGGCACAGCTTTGAGTCCCTTTTCAGTATTGTACGCGTTTTATTTTAGATGAAACCTCAGTCTCGTACTTTTTCCTTCTTGCTGTCTGACATGATCAATGACTTCACTGGAGGAGTGTTTGTTTGTCCGCTATGTTTTGATTTGTGCGAATGTCCATCTGGCAGTTTGAAGAGAAAACAAAATGAACAGCTTCGTGGTTGTTTAACTTTTCATCAACTAATAACAGCAAATCATTGTTGTCGTTTGCAAATGTCTTTGGCCCCCTGTTTATTTAGAAACGCCATGGTGCAACCAAAGAGACCAGAAATGTTGGCATGCTCTCTGTTCATGGATACGTTAACTGTTTTCTGTTTTCATCTCCGTTTTCATGCGGATTTCTGGTTTAATTGTCGCTGTAGTGAAAAGGAGAAACGTTGCAGACATAACCGTTTGTGAATTGCGAGTGACGGGGAAAGTCTTCTCAACCAGACAACTCATGAGTAGTGGTGAAATCTGATCTTCTAATGGTAAAATTCCTCCGTCTCAAAAACAATATGGTTGTATCAGTCATTACCCCTCTTGCATCTACCCTGTCCCTTATTCTGACAAGAGGAAATTAACTCCATCATACCGTGGACAGTAGTATGCTTGTGACTGAGACTGTGTTCTCTGTTCTTCTTGTGTTAGGAATTGGCTTTGGTTGCACCTGAGTCACCATCGGAGCAAGCCAGGAGAGTTTTCCAAACATTTGACCCTGAAGGTAAGACACACTCAGTCATTTCTTTCTGTGTATTTAAATTCTAGTGCTCAACCGAGAAGAATATGTTTCTCTTACTCCTCCCACCAGCAAGGGGGTCCACACCCTGTCTTTTATTCTTGTTCTCCATTGCAAGGTCCAGGCACCATGGGTTACTATTCTCCCTCAACTTTGGGGCAGTTTGAAGTAGTGTGCCTCACTCTCCAGGGTGGATTTGTGTCCTTGCAATCTTGTTCCAGAACTCCCCCGTGAGAGCGGAAGTTTGATAAGGAACACTGGTCTTTCCCCCCCCACAGCTGAGTCAACGGCCCCCACAGACATGACCCGCAGAGGGGATCAGTGGGGGGATTATGGAACTGTTATTACACATGGGGAACATAGGATGGGGGTAGGTGTGGGGTGGCTGTCTGTTACTTTTTTGTATTTTTAGATAGAATGCAGTTTATAGGGAGATTCAGAGCCAGTGGTACACAGTGGTAATAGTGCAAACTGGGGTCTGTCTGTTCTGTCAGGATGTGGGCTGTTCAAACTCTTTGTGTTGTCAGCAAAGAAAAACGGAAAAGAGCCCGGGGATCTCATCATGGGGTGGAACCCCAGTGTCACTGAGAGACACTGATAGCAGGTTTTAGGAAAATGTGTTTATCCAAGTTGCAGGATGGAGAGCGACTGGAGAGCTTGTAATGTAGTTATGATGTACAGAAACCAAGAAAAGTGTGAGTATAGGGGGGCAGCCTGGACAATACCTATATGGAGGAACTGGACAGAAGGAAAGCAAACAACACAAAAGTGCCTCATACCCCCAGGAATCGCTACAGAAGACCTGGGAAGACATGGCAGCTTGTTTCCTGTTGTAACCTATTGAACAAAAGTCCTGTGATCAAATGGCTAAAAGGCATATTGAAAACGTTTCTCCTGTACTGTATACACTGCACATCACTATCATAGCTATGCTAGCACAACTATACACCAATTTGCATTATCATACACTTCCTGAAACCAACACTATTATACTCAGGCACAGTACATGGTACACAGTACATCACCAGCTCTCAGCCAAATTCCCAGTCTGGTTGTTCTGAACTCTTACTGAAACACTGACTTATTTCAGGAATTTCAGGCCTCCCTCTCTGGTTAAGAGAACACAAATGGGAGGAATGTGTGTAACTCAGATCTAAAGGTGAAGCTGACCTGATTACTGATGACGTCCCTGTGGACCAGAAGCCGCGTTTTTCAGCACAGCGCGGGACACTGCTCTCTGTTTACATTAGTCTGGTGTGGATATTAAAGTTACTGTTTAATTCGCTGCGGAGACAGCTGTTGCCTAATTGCTTCCCTCTGCTCTCATCTGGCACCGGCGAGGTGGACCAGCATCTGACGTAGACGACTCGTGGAGGAGGGTGTCTTTGGAGGCCCAGTTACCGGTGACACAAGTGTCTGACTGACAGGGTCTCCTCACGGCTTTTGTAATTGTTGAGCAGAGTGCTTTATTCCCCAGATGTGGCCACAAGCAGTTTGAAGTTGCATTTTATCTTCATACGGATTATAATGGCAAATACTGCAAGTATTCAGTGTAAAGTAAACAGTTACAATTTTCACGTATATAGGTGGCACTACTTTTCAGGGTTCAGTTGGGTTTTTTTTCCTTCCCCCAAACAATGAACCAGAAAGATGAAAATATTGCTCAATGTTTCTTGTTTCGGCCTCATTGCATTTTTGCAGAATCAGAGTAATCTTAAACGTGGTATTTTAGCTGTGAAAATTGTTGTATCATTACCATTCTTGTAATTCTTGTCACCTTTCCATAACGTGTAAATCTTAAGAGCCATACCTTTTGGAATTGGCTTGTGTGCTTTGGTTCCATTGGATCCCCTTTGTAGACAGACTGCTCCAGTAGTAGATGAAACTCGGTCTCTTTTAAAAGCAGTAAACAACATTCTTGTGCCTTGTGTGTTTATGGGAACAATATGCTGGGGTTCACATGCCTGTGTATGCCCGAGGACTGCATCCCATTATCTCCTCGGTAGACGGTGACACTGGAGTGAACCCCCCAAGCCACAACTCTGTACTGAGATGTGGTGAGCATCTTACTAAATAATGAAAAATATGTGTGTATGTAGGTACACCATGTTGTGGTTTGTGGAACAGAGCATTAAAAAGTGCTCATATTTTCTTCATATTTGGATAAAAATTTACAATAAATAAGTCGTTTGTCTGTACCCCCCGCCCCTCCCTGTAAAATTTAATGAAATATAATTCCCAAAATGACATGATGCAAAGTGTTTTATACCCTGAAAGAATTTAGGAAAGCTTCCATCTCTGAAGCTTTTGTCATTTTCTATGAAGAGGTTAAGCCCTTGATGTCCAAGCAGCTGGAATAAATAGACTTCTGTCATTGGCCCCATAAACCCAATGGCTCTGCCTATGGACCAGACAGCTCTGAAGAAAGGGCGCCACCTACCACAGCCGCCTTCACATCCCCAGTGCAGTCTGGGCTTCAATGTCAAGACTGAACTGCGTCACTCCTTGGGATTCGGGAGTTGCACTGCAATTAGCAAGCTTCAGGGACGTACGTGGTCCAACTGGCTCCTGATCAGTAATGTCGTCTGGCACGTCTCATGTCGGTTAAAGCCGTGTTTGAAGAGTGGTGCTGAGCAAGGGCTCCATACACCAGCTGAAAATGATCTTGTCTGCCTCGACACCAATTATGTAAACAGGAGAGAGAGCTGGGCTGTTCACAGGAGCGGTTCACAGCCAGAATGTGAACCGTACTGAGCTTTACTTCACCACCTTTACCTTTCCTGCATTCTGTCTGTAAGGCTGGTGTTCTGCTTTCTTGCAACTCCATATCACATTCTTACCCCATTGGTTAGATGGTACAGCTGTTTGTTTTGAACCTCCGATTGTTGGTTTACCTGGGTCGTCTGGAGAATTTGCATTAGCTTATTAGTTTCCTTCTGGATTCATTGTGAAGGCGGGAAAAAACAGAAACCATTTGAATGAACCAGACAAAATTATTCATAAAGTACGTGCCACAGGGCAAATATCAAGTATCAAGCCATACACTTGTAATGTAGAACATTAGTCATGGCTCTCACCCGGCTACACGTGTAGCTGTTGGGTTAGCTCCTCAGAGACACTCCAGAGTAACAATGCCTTGTAAAAACATGTAAATGTATACAGAGCCGTAGAAACATGGATTATTAAGCAGCATGAGCAAAATTAATGACCCTGAGTACATTATAAAGCTGTGTCAGCCCCTTCATGTTGATGTAAAGATTCAGGCATGTTGGCTTCTAGTTAAAGGGTCCCAGGCACACTGAATGAGTGTTTCTCTGCTTCCAAGGGTGCCATAGCCCATGTAGACACGGAGTTAGTAACATGCACATTTTCATAGTAAATGTGCCATTTTCTGATTTTAAGGAGCTTTTATGCTCTGAAATACCACCTCTATCTGGAGTGAAATATTTTGCAATCCATAATCATCTTATAGTCGTTCTGGTGTATTGAGAGCTGTAATCCTGAGTCTGTGTTGATATCTCGTTCTGCTTGGTGTATAATCTACTCTGTTGTAGTAAATGTCACTTTATATAGAGCAAGGAAAAATGTATGTTTGTTGATTTGCTCGTTATCATTAACCAATTATTCAGAGCAGGGTTGTGGTGGTATAAAACCCAGAAGAAGGTGAGGGAGGGTACACCCCGGTTGAGGTGTAGGTCAATCACAGTGATTCACTCAGACATGCACAAAAAGGGTAAATGTCATCAATTCACCTAAAACACACATCTTTGGACTGTGGGGAGGGAACTCATGCAGCCTCCACATATACTGAGCCAGATTCAGCCCTACATCCGAATTCATAGTTCAGGAGCTGTGAGGCCCAGCACTACCCACTACACTACCATGCCACCTTGTGAAGTGCTGCAATTTCTGTTTTACTTGGAAGTGGTATGTCTTGCATTCAGGTTTTTAATCCTGTAAGTACTAATACAGGGGACTGAAGTATCAGGTTCAAAAGGTGTTACGCTTTCTTTGCCAGCATCCTGCAGCACGCTTGACCTGCTGCGCTTATGTGGGCAGGGGAGTCTTCATTGAATTGAAATTAGGCTCACGTTACATAGGGCCATTTTGAAGTCAAAGGTTTTTTTTGATTGCCATACAGCGTTTGACCTGACCCCTTTTATGGAAATTACGATGGGGATTACACAGTTGTAGTCATGAGACGGGTGTCCCTTCCTCCTTCGCGCCGTCATGTGTGTCACTCAAGTCGTCGTGAAACAGGTTTCCACAGCAACATAAACTTAAGTGATTTTAAAAGCATCATAGAACTTTAAAAGATTGCATTTTTTGCTGCTGAAATTGAGGATCTGAACTTTTTTTTTTTTTTACTCATCACTCATCAGCATGTAAGAAGCCAAGTCCTCTGACTAACATCCAGTCATGTTTATGAAACTGTAGTCAGGTTCAGAGCATTTCACTGCTGTTAAAAGGATGGATATTAAAGCAGGACCACTGTATTAACAAAGTCTGACTTGAAAATTTCAGAATTTGTTCAGAGAAAGTTAGAAGTGCTCATTGCAGTTTTTCCATAGTGATGAAAAGTTCTTTCCCTTCCAGGTAACTTTAACCACATTCTTCTTCTCAGGGTTTTCCACTTCCTGAGTGCTAACTACCTTTTGCCTCCTGCAGCCTTTACTCCATGTCTTCGGTTCTCGTCTGAAGGATCCACATGAGACCGAGGTTCACAGTATGTTTCTCTTCCTTTGCAGATAATGGCTTCATCCCTGACACGCTGCTGGAGGACGTGATGAAGGCTCTGGACCTCGTCACAGAGCCCGAGTAGTAAGTCATCCTGGCAGAGGCAGTTCTGCAGTCCGTGGCCCGGTGCATACCGCACACAGCCCTCCCGCATCTGCTCTTTTAGTCTGCCATTCCCAGGACGCATTCCACTCCCCCCATTGTCCCCCAGGTTATATGTGTACAAGGCCATCTGCTGCATTGGAGGAGGTGCGCATGGTTGCGGCACGCGTGTGAGTGCGTACACAGAAGTGAGGTGTTGGCAGCAGCATGTTCTTTTGAGTGTCTGTTCTCTGTTTTCCTTTGTCATTTGCAAAGGTAACATTTAACCGCACCATTGTCTGCTGAAATTTCCTCATACACTTTTCTGAGCATTCTTCAAATAAATGTTTAAAAATCCAGATCCACGTCGCCAACTGCCTACTGAAAATTTTTAAGGACAGGTTGATGCTGCATGGTTTTGCACTGTTGTGAAAATATTTTCCTTATTACTGTTAATTTGTCTTTTGTGTACATTGTGTTATGCAGGTCAGTGCAAAGTACTTTTTCACTGGAAAGTTGATATTGCGGTAGTTTATTAATGTGTTAACGTGATTAATACAGTACAGCAACAATACTGCAAGTATAGTTTAGTTACGTTGCCAAGCGCACTGTGTAATAATGACAGTGCGTTACAGATTGGACGTGTTATCCAGCGATAATATGTTCCCCCCCCCCCCCCCCCCCCCCCCCCCCCCCCACCCCCCCCCCCCCCCCCCCCCCCCCNAGATTGGACGTGTTATCCAGCGATAATATGTTCCCCCCCCCCCCTCCCCGACTCAGGAACGAGTGATGATTGATTGGGTAATGAGCATTTACCCTATTTTGTGTGTAATCAGAATGATGCAGTAAATGTCTAATTTTTTTTTGTTTTGTTTTGTTTTATATTTTGCAAACTCGTGCAAATCGGCCACAGCCTAGTCTCGCTTGTTTCCCTTAGCGTGTTTAGGCAGTGTTCCTTGAATCACGTTTGACCGAAACACAACCAGCCACTGACTTCTTGTGGTGACGAGAAAATCCCAAGGTGCACTGGGATGTTTTATATTATTTTTCTGACATTTTATCTGAAGGGCAATGAGGTTGAAATCAGTTGATTGATCTGTTACCTTTACGAGTTCCCCTTGGGATATTAAGCTGTAGAGAAATCCATTATGCTTTAGGGTAGAAACACATTACCATTGGCTTTTCAGGGAAGTATTTGGGATGGGACACTTTCAGAAGTTATTGCAGTGGGATTGTATTCCAACTCTTGTCAAGTGACCCTATGCTCAGAGTCCTGCTGGGTTCTGCTACTGCAGTTTCACTGGTCATATAGAACGCAAGACATTTGTGGAAGTGGGAAAGACATTTAAGAGCAGTGCTAGACGGGAATCTGTTTCATCTGCTCAGTCCCTTTAACTTAGGCATCTTAATTTCTTTAGCAGGTGTTTCAAGGCCACTAGCGTGACTTGAGAAAATCAAGCCACAAAAAAAATCAAAAGCTCCCTGCACAAATACTGTTTTACAATCCTCAAAACTGCTTCACAACAGAGCTTATAAATACTGTTTTAAGAATGGTTTCAGATCATAAGGTCCTCTTTGAACATACATCCTGTATGTCCAGTCTTGATAAGTTGCTGGTATCCTTATATTTAAAGTAATGGCTATAAATGCCATCCTTACTAGTGTTATCAGTTCGTCTGCACTCAAGATTAAGTAAATAGCTTAGCTAAGGCTTTACCAATATGTTTGTCTTTAAAAGGAAATTTCATTTTTGTCATTGTGTCTGCTATAAGAAATAATGTTCGGACTTCCAAGAATTTCCGTAGGCTGTTATGTTTAGCCACTGAACGTACAGTTCCTCTTTGCATAGTAAGCACTCATCAGAGGGAGTTGCAATAAATTACTGTGGTCTTTGTTTACATGTGTGAGCTGTCTGTGTCAAAATATGTATCAAACACAGTCAAAGTCTCCCTCATTTATAGATGCTCTTTCCATGTTTTTTTCAGTGTGAACCTCATGAAAACCAAACTGGACCCTGAGGGCCTGGGCATCGTCTTACTAGGGCCCTTTTTGCTGGAATTTTTCCCTGATCAGGTAATGAAAATTGTGTATGTAGAAATGTTCCATATTTGTATCAAACTGAGCTCCTCTCCTCACACTTTTGTGGGAGGATCATATGTAAATTCCATGTCTTACACTTTTAGAGGGTGTCAAATTATAAGCACGATGGGTGGGTTAAACAAAGTCTTGTTCCCCCTGGACTGAGATGGTCCTATTTACAATGTAAGCTGTCATCTTCAACCTGCTGGTTGATTCTGGCAAAGCAGCCTGTCCCTTGGCCTCCGCAGGCACAGGCTTCCACACACCGACAAAGGGGTGTTTCTTGTCGTCCACCTCCTGTACCTCCATTGTCCTTCTCCTCCTGGTACATAGAAAATATGTTCAGTGGCTACAGCCGACAGGGTAGTGCTGATGTGAGAATGGGCAGAAATGGCCACTGTAATGAATCGAGGTCATCCTGTCCTCTTGAAAGCACACCTGGGTAATGTCACACTTAGCCGACGGCAGCTTTTTCAGATGTCACTGATTTCCCTGTGGTTCTCTGGGGAAGGAAAGAGGTTTCTTCAGAGGAGTGAAAAATAAATAATGAAAAATAGACATCAGTGTGAGTATGAGCCTGAAAGATACTGTAGGTTCACAGCAGTAGTTTGTGTCGTGCCAGATTAATCTCATGACTTCTGTTGCCATCGTGTTAAATCTGAAGCGAGCAGAATTTCATGGTACGCTGCAGGTATTCGGGCATTTGCTGCTTGTTAGTATTAGACGTCTGTTGGGCCTTCTGTTCAGCCTACTGCTGCACTGTCTGCTCACTACTAGTCAGAGAAGTTTTCTGTATTGCTGTGAACTGTGGGAAGAGTGTCTTCTGTTTAAAGGGAAAAAACACCTGGGATTATCACCAATATTAATATGCAAATTGCTTTTCTTCCAGGATTCTGGGATTCCTGAGTCGTTTCCTGTGTATCACTACAATGGTCTTAAGCAGTCAAACCATAACGAAAAGGTAATGTAAAATGAATATTACTGGCTTATTTATGCTTGTGTCGTTTAAAAATAAAAGTATGTATCATAGCAGCATGTGATCTGAACTGGAACGCAAAGCTTTACTGAGGAGATTTCAGCACTTTACTGTTCAACTGGTGCTGTCTTCCTAGGTCGGCTGAGAAGTGTGCTCACGATGTCATTGTTTCACAACATTTCTGCCTGTTGTAATTAACACTGTGTACCACTGCAGACTTCACCCACTAAGCTGTCTACCTCTGCTTATACAACATGGTAACAATGGCCATCCCCCAGCATGCCCCTGACTCCAACCCCTGTCAGAGGAGGTCTGGACTTTAGCTATACAGACATTACTAATCAGCAGAGATGGGAAGAGGCGGGGATCCCTTAGAATGAAAACTGGATGGTCCCCATTTCGAGGGATAGACGTTTGTGTGAAATTCTAAATAGAATTAAGGTAGCCAGTTGGTACCCAATTACTTGTAGTTTGTTGCTAATTTCGATTGGCTTTAAATTAGGTAAATGTTAACATTCATTTATCTCAGTTTTCTCCAAAGCTAATTACAATGAACCACTATGCCACCTGCT
The DNA here is from genome assembly GCA_900497675.1 of Arapaima gigas. Taxonomy (NCBI): domain Eukaryota; kingdom Metazoa; phylum Chordata; class Actinopteri; order Osteoglossiformes; family Osteoglossidae; genus Arapaima; species Arapaima gigas. Next base: position 147,057 of record UFQX01000129.1, on the reverse strand, counting down.
GCCCTGCCCATGATATTATTCTATCTTAGCTTATGTTCATGTTTAAGATTAGCTGCACTTTTCTGTTTTATTTTCTTTGTAATGACTCCTTCTGGTCATCCTTTGTATCCTCTCTATATGTGCTGACCCTGAGGACCGACTGGTGTATTTATCGTTTTGTGTAAATATCCTTTCCTTGAACAACTAAGCCAAGTCTTTTTGTGTGTGTGTGAGCGTGTGTGCGCGTGTGTCTCGGCAAAGTACTGGAAAACATGTCACGGAATGCTATCAAGGAAAAACATTTGGTTTGAAGTGCTCTCGGGAGAAAACATTTAGTGCAAATATTTGATTTAAGCCACATTTTTCTCCAGTAGTATTATAAGTCAGTATAAGCTACTAATAATTAATAACGCTGTACTCTCACTCATAAGATCATTAATCTCTATATTGGTGTGAAGACCTAACAGTTGTCTTTGTCCGTGACACAGGAAGTTTGTTGCCTAAAGTTCTATATACAATCTGTTATGTCCGCTGCTCGAGTTTGTGGGGCCGTGCTTGAAAGTGGGGCTCCTTCGGGGACTCATTCCAGCGCTTCTACACAGTCTTCTGTAAATCATCTGCCGATTGTTTACAGTCCGCCTGAGAGCCTGTTCAGTTTCCTTGGCTGGTCGTCGTGTTTTGGGACACCAGAGGACCTCGACTGATTTACCTGCAAGTTCACGCCACAGGAGGGTTTTCGCAATGTGCTGTTACCTGTGTTAGTATTTTGTCAGCAGTGGTGTGAAATGGTTCGTTCACCCTAAGAGTGGTTCAAATGAAACGCATGGCTGTTAGTTTTCAGCATCTTGCCTACAATTTACATAAATATTGTGTCCCTTCTATTAAGTCTCACATCTCACTCATAATCAGTTATTAATGTCAGAGTCAAAGCCAAAACAAACCTCACAATCTAGGAACTAACTTGGCAAGTGAAGCATTTAAAAGGTCAGTGAGGTGGTCCTCTTTCCCCGCTACAAGAGATTGCTCTGCTGAAAAGTCCCATATAAACAGAAATCCTCACGCAAATGTTGGTAATACTGAATGTAGAATCCAGCACTTTAGTCAGTTGCTCATAATGTCTGCGATGAAAAGTCAAGTCTCCCAGTACATAAAATTAGGTGAGTAAATAAGGTTACCAAATGACAAGAGCTTTAATGATCTTATATCATTAAAGTGACGATATAAGTATGTCGACTTGGTTACTTGATTTAACGTTTGTTTACTTTGCGCGTCACTGTGTTCTGCATTACAATTTCTCTTCGGCTGTTAAAAAATCTACAGGCTCTGGAGACACGGTGAATTTTGTTGCCCAGCTATAAATACGTTGTAAGCACAGTGTGCATGTAGAAGAAACCTGATCCCTTAAACATGGAAGTGATCTGGAACCGATTGTTGATGATGTTATGGCATGAGGTCATGCACTTAATTGGCCTCAAATTCAGTGTCGTCTTGTCATTAAATTGGTCGTCTCATTAGCCTAATTCCTCATGTCTGATTTGTGGAGATTACAGTAATTTAACAGCAGCGTGTTTCTCGTTCGCAGGTGATGTATGTTGAAGGCACAGCGCTGGTTTTGGGGTTCGAGGACCCCATGATACGCACAGATGACACCCCCATTAAGCGCTGTCTTCAGACCAAGTGGCCGTACATCGAACTGCTGTGGACCACGGAGCGATCCCCGTCACTGAACTAAACACCCCACTGTGCTCTAGGAATGCTGTACTGCTAAAGCGCCCGGGAACTACGGATTCCACTCTTACCGCAGTCTGCTCTCCCCTCATGGTGGTTCAGATGCCTGCAGCGGTGCCTGAACTGTACAGAGGAACTTTTAAACACAGCACTGTGTTCTCCTGTTGTCAATGTCCTTGTCTGTTTCACATATTCCACAGCTTCTACACTCTGTTCCTTTTTTCCCCTAAAGAACAAAGGGCCTGTTTCACGTTAAAACCTTAACTTGTAATTGTTTGAGTTTCTTTCACTCTCAACTTTTTATGTCTTTTGGAATCCATTTCTTTACTGCATTAAATGCAAAAGCAATCCTACTGAAATCCTACTTAACTTAATATGCTCTAATAAGCTCTTCTGCACACATGTAGACACAAAATAGTAATTCACTGATATGTGGCTGTTTGTTTATGGGGTAGGGCGACCAAAGCATTTTGCAGGATACGCGAACCATTTATTTAAGTGGGACGACTGAACGAATGATGACGCATTTACCTGTGTGTTTCTTTGTCCTGCTACTGACAGAAAGGCGTGTCTGAGTGGAATGAGTGGTGATTAATTTGGGGTGAACATTGTTTAACGTGTTCGTATGGGACCAGCCAAAACGGCTCGCTGTCAACTCGACATGTAACCTAACGGGAATTCTGGACTAATTAATAATCAGTGTTGTTACCGAAAATTGTCGTTTGTTTTCCATTGGTTTTAACATCATTGTTAGTTTGTTCACACCTATTTATTCTCGTTTTCTGCATGAGAAATCAAAATGCATTATCATGATAGTTCCAATGAAGTTCCATTATTTATTTTTGTGCCGCTGACTTTCCCAATAATAAACTTTGTTTTGTTGATGTTTGCTGTCTTTTGTGAAACTAGCCCTGTGAAGCTGATCCAGTTCAGTTTCCTTTCCAGATTATTTTAATCCCTGCGACTATTTTGCACTTGAACCCGAACTCTGCTCCAGCAGGTGACGCGGTGTGATCTGACAGCGCCCAACACCCGGCCCCCTTCCGCAGGGATGGAGGTTTGAGATTCCAAGTCGGTAGGGGAACAAATCACCTGGTTTCTTGGTATTTACGCGTCACGCTGATTTCAGGAGCACGTTTGCTTTTTACAAAGCTAATTTTTATTAGCTTTTTTTAGTCATCTTTTACAATACATGCACACTTTGCACCTTAATTCTCTTTTCGTGTAAAGCCTAGACATACAGGAGTTTCTGCATATTCCTTCCATGTATATTCAGTATGCAACAGATTTTTTTCTGTGAGGAGAGCCAGCTGTGTCTTTCTGTGTTATTTTTTAACACCACGGCCACAAACGGACTCAGGGAAATCTGCGTAAACAGTGGCAGTGTGGTGGGAATGGAGGCGCCATGGAGCCGTTCCCTCGAACAGGCTCTGTTTCTCATGCTGAAGGAGGCGTGCAAACAAAGAATTGTCGGTTGGTTTCCAGTCCGTTTAATTACAAAAAACCCTTGCAGAACATCCACATCATTACCTTGCAATCCAGAATTTTCTGTGCATTTTTTAATATTTAAAACTAAACATCCCAGTGATTGTCACAGCACACTGTAAATTATCGCAGTGTTTCCCTAGACTATCGTCACTGCATTTTTCCAAATCGTTCCGTTTTCCTTTTCTGACTTACCGAGTTCTTTATGTTTTTCAGAGTTCTGAAGGTCGGGAGTCTCTCCTGGAAAGGCTCTGGACCAAGGGGACCCTGACTTGGACAAGCAGTTGATGATGGATTGATGGGCACTTGTTTTTGGAGTGTGTGAGGGAACCAGAGCGGCCTGCTGTCCGGCTGGTGCTGTGAACCTGCGGTGCAGAAAGTCCACGTTTGTGAAGGCCCTTTTACACCATCGACAGCAACCATCTTCCATTCCAGTTACAGAGATGTGACACTGTGTGGCCTGACAGCTCACTCCTCACACCAGACATACCAAACTATCTTGTTTTTTTTTTTTATTCAGGTAATGCCCCAAGATATGAGTGTTTGACCGGAGCGTTTCCTTATCCAAGGAAATATTTAGTACCCTTTACCGCGTTACAAACAAGTGCACGGGTGATTTTTCACATTTACGAGAGTCAAGCGCAGGGGAATTTTCAAAGTTGGAACCGAGAGCCACTGTGGCGCACAAGTGAATGAGCATCTGGGATGGATTAGTGATGTCTGCTGGGTTCAATGGCATCGGTGTAATTTGGTCCTGACGGGACAGGGTGTGTATTTATATACTGTATGTGAGTGTGAGGGACAGTGTGAGAGTAGTGGAGTTAAAGGTCTCTGAGCTCTTCTTGTGTCCCAGTATCTGTTGTGAGAGACCTATAGGACATGACAGACAGCAGTTTGCTGGTGGTACCGCCTCCCGTTCTCCTCCGTACCTTTGTCTCCCTGTGCTCTGTGACTCTCGTGCCATCTTGTCGTCTCTCGGTTTATCTTAATACATTTATATTATTGCTGTTACACTGCTGTATGTTATTAATGAAAGGAATTGTCTTTTTTAATAGGAATTTTATTATTTGTCTCCGTTTTGATGGGTTTTGGTGTGACTTGAACATATGGGCCCAGGACCACTTAGGACCACTTCCCATTAATATTAATACCATCTCCAGCTTGAGAGGTTTCACCTTAGGAGCCCATTTCCAGGAACACATTACACTCCTAAGTAGGAGATGCCCATATTTCACAATGGGGTTGTTGTGCTTCTCCCAGTCTTGTTTTCAAGCCTTGGTTTCACGTGTTACACTGAGCTGGATATGAAAAGACACATTAATGCGAATTGGCTGTCATGAGCTGTGGCTTTCGGGCCGAGAGATGTTCCTCTGAGCAAAGTATTAAATGTAACGTATTAAAGATGCTTTTCATTCAGCGTGCCGTCACACAGCAGCTCTCACGGGATGAAGGGTCACGTTCCCTATTTAACACCATTTGGCAGAAACTTTCTCGCTCGGTGGAGGGAGGATCACCAGCAGCTGCACCGTGTCAGCAGTCTCTTCATTGTGGTAATGGACCAGGGGCTCGGCTGGACGGGTGGGAGTGAAGGGCCCTTTTTCTCAGTATTCATCTGGACAGCCACCAATAACAGTGATAATAAATGATCTGATGTGCAGCAGCGATGAGCACCTCCTCTGGCGTGTGGAAAACAAGGTGTCAGAAGAACAGAAACGAAGGCAAGAGGGATGATCAGCAGTGGGTCAGGAGAGAAGGAGAGTGGTTAACACTGGCCAACCTCAACCAGGAGCCCTAACTTTTACCTTTTTGCGCCGTTGATTTTCTGTAGTTCCTGGTATCAAGTTCAACACTACAGGTGACTACAAGATGGTCAAAGGATCTGCACCGTGTTACCTACGGGACCTGATCACTCCCTTCAGCCCAGTGACAGCGCTGTGCCTGGTGGACCCTCTCGCAAGGGACCCAAAATCAAACAGTTCCTTGTTTCAGCTCCGATGTGGTGGGTTGAGCTCCTTCTGTCCCTCAGAGCTGCTGAATCCCTCCCAGCACTCAAGAAGGTTCGCAAACCCATTTCACTCCTGACCACCTGGCAGTTAAATGAGTCTGACACCATCTGCTGCGATCATCTATATGTATTTGCTGTTTGACTTGCCTCTATATGAGGAATGTGAACCAAAAACACGTGGGTATCAGACACACAAGGTGTGGTTTGACCATCCTGCATCTGAAGCTCTTTGTCTGCTGTTGATGCACTTTTTTTACTCTCAGTTGTATATCAGTTTGGAGAAAAGTACCTGTTTAATGCGTGCATGTAGATTCAAAGTAAATGTACTTTGTTGTGCAGTAATGTAAGAAAAGCAGGGAACTGCATTCAATGTTCAAAAATTGTAAGGTATTTTAGCTGTTGTCGAGATGTAAACACTTCAGTTTTTTTTTTTTTTTTTAGCTGAGGGCAACAAAGGAAGTTGATGTGACAACCTGAGAGATGCAGGGGGCATAATGGGAGAGACAGAGCTTTCTAGAGACAACCCCACTGACTGCACAGGACCACTGGAGGTCCTCCAGCAGGTGATAAGCAGCTCAGAAGGGCCACACAGGACGATTCCCTGTCACAAGGTGTGTGTGTTTGTTTTTTTTTGTTTTTTTTGTGGCTGCCGGAAAGTAAGAACCAAATGACTGAAGAAAAGGGGGCCGATAAGGGGGAGACCGGGCCGGAAACCCCACAGGAAGCAGAGGGTAAATGCAGCAAAGACCCGGCTTCCCTGCGAAACGTCACAAAGGGGACCTAATTTCCTGCACGGCGATGTCCATCTAACACCATCTTCAGTTCACCGCCACTTTACATCACCGTGCTCAGTTTCAGCGACACGGGAAACTCTGGGCATGGAACCTGCACGCTTCTGGTTACCACTTTACCTGCAGCGTGTCTTCACTTTGCTAAAGCAATCCAGTCTTCTGGGTCAGAAAGGAACAGATGACACTGAAGGTGATGTCAGAATGACCCCTGAACGACCACAGATTTAGTGCTGAATGGCCCGTTAATGACCACTGAGTGACCGTTAAATGACCGCGCGTTTCTGCCGTGTGGACAGTGGACTTTCCACAGTCTGCTTGGAGATAAACCCTTTTCAGGCCAGGGTGTTAAATAAAGACTTGACCACACGGACCGCGGAAGCAAGAGGAACGGGGGGGCCCAAATGGCGGTCTTTGTGAACAGAGACGCTGTTAAACAAATCACAGTCTCCTGGGAAAAGGTCTGTGACCACAGGAAGTGCTGCTGGATCGATGTTGGGGGTCGGTGTTGTCCTGTTACCTTTTGACATAATGCGTTTGACCAAACTGGAACACAGGATGAAATTGTGAGAAATCCTGTATAAATCTAGTAGCTGAGGTATGAATTAGAGCTGCGTTGAGTTTGGCTGTTTTGTTATTTAAATGAGGCCTCGGTGCCGCCCTGGTGTCGTGACAGGAAGTGAGATGACAGCAACACAGGGGTCCAAATCCTGCATGGAATCAGCAAATAAGCTTTACAGCTGGAACTAACTGCCTTGTACTGCAGTTACACCATGTGTTCCGTGACAGATCCGAACACGCCACGGGGGGGAAAGGAAACATGGGGATGTAACTGAAGCCCCCGTTTACCGCACTCCTACTTTGTACTGTAGGGTTAATGGGGACAGACATACCACCCCCACAGTATTCAAACAAACCTAACACCCCCCCTCCATGTTGTGCACAATTCCACTGAGTACCATTGATAATATTTTTGGACATTTTTATGGTGCTTCTTCACACTGTGCTGTAATTATCATTTTTGTCCTTTTTTTGTTTTATGACGGGAAACTTTTACTTAGATCACAATAACAGCATTTACTGTTCAGCGTTTGCTTAAAATGTAACACCAGAGCTGTATTTCAACTGGACATGACGCACTTATGATTTACTGTGTTCTGCAGTTACAGAATCTTCACCTTATGAACAGATTCCCAAACGTGTTAATAACTCCAGTGTCACTTTTGCCAGTAAGACACCATAAAGAAAAGCTTAACACAGACATCCTTCTGTTTATTCACAGGGTGGGGGTTGTGAAAACAAAGACATAATTCATAAAAATGCTCTGTAATATTTCCATCCGTCCATCATCAACCTCAGCTTGTGCAGCATAGAGTCATGGTGCTCCAGAGTCTGTCCTGGAAGCCCAGAGGGAGGAGCTGTAGTCTGTCCTAGTATTTTATATTATTTCCTGAACGTGACATTGCATCAAAATTAAAATTAATTTAAAATTATAGAAAATAGAAAGGTCCAATAAAACGATTAATCCTGTAATCGTGTTCCTCATCCTCTTGTGAGGGGTTCCTCACAGAAACCACAGACGTGAGCTGTAGACACTGTGGAAGTGAGTTGAATGAGGGTGGCACACTCCTCTTTCCACTGTGTCTCACTGTGTTTTGCTGCCTGCTGAGGGGTTCTGTTCTGCTAAAGAGGAGAAATGTCAATTGGAAAATGGGCACATCTTTGAATATTTATAACCTGAATGTTTGTAACACAAGAAAGCGGTGTGTATTTAGTGACCATGTTAGGAGGGCAGTACACTCTGGAAACCTGCACCGTCCACACGGTTCCCGCTTTCAGCCTCACATCCTGTCCTGACCCCCCCCCACCCATGATGGTCATCCCAGCTAACAGCTCATCATACACATCTAGATGGGGGTTACAGGTGCCTCCATGTTCACAAATGATCTGCATGTGTCAGACTGTTTTCCTCCAACGACTTGTGTTCCTTTCCCATTTTGTTATTGTTTTATTTTTTTAACCTTCAGTGAAGCCTCTCCCTTGGCCAAGGTGACCTCCAGTGCTGGATAATCAACTTTACACTGATTTACCCATTTATACAGCAGGGTCCTTTTACTGTATTAGGTCAGAGTTTGTACCTTAATCAGAGGCACTACAGCAGGAGGGGGGTTCAAACCCAGAACCTTCAGAGCATAAGGTTACATCCTAACCCTGGCCAGAGGTGGGGCTCCTTCTGATGTGTTCAGATGTGAGCATCCTGGGACCTGAGGTGGGTCTGGTCATCTGGTCATCTGACTCTCCTGTTTGGAGAGTAAAGTAAAGTTTTTTTAAAAAAATTTTAATCCTCTGCTGTTTACTTTTGTGTTGGTTCTGACCAAATGAACAAAACAGTGCCAAGCAGATTACTTTATTATTATTATTATTATTATTATTATTATTATTAATAATAATAATAATAATAATAATACCTTCCCTAGCCGTGGTTTTTCCACCAAACGCCGCACAAAGGCGCCTTTCCCCCTTCAAAGGAGCCCGGTGGCGGGGCGGGCGGTGGAGGCGCGTGGTGGGCGGGGGGCGGTCGCGCGCTGAGCTGCGTGCGGATNTATTATTAATAATAATAATAATAATACCTTCCCTAGCCGTGGTTTTTCCACCAAACGCCGCACAAAGGCGCCTTTCCCCCTTCAAAGGAGCCTGGTGGCGGGGCGGGCGGTGGAGGCGCGTGGTGGGCGGGGGGCGGTCGCGCGCTGAGCTGCGTGCGGATGCGGAGCTGCCCTGTGCACTCGCGGTCGCGTGCGTGGAGGTGCGGATGTGTGCGCGTGGGGCCCGTGCGCTTGCTGCTGCGGGACTCGGAGCGTCTGACAGTTACAGACTGCTCCTGCTCCTCGGGGGGGGAGGAACCTGCGGACCGGCGCTCATCATCTTCATCCCCGTCACCCTCCCCTTTACCACCACCACCATCATCATCATCATCTGCTGCGCTCTGATCTGACCTCCACTGACCCGCCGGGGGCGTTACTCTCCATATCGATCCTGCGTGCTCCACTTTGGGGGCAACATGCGGTGGCACGCCGCGCGGGCGCTCCTTCGGTGGGCTTCGAACCTGTGTCCGTTCCTTCTGTTGGGGGTCGCCGCGTTCAACGTGGACGTGGAGAAGCCGACCGTGTACGGCGGACCAGCGGGCAGCTACTTCGGCTTCTCGGTGGACTTTTACAGCCCGACGGGGGACGCGCGCGGGTGTGTGGGGTGCCTGGAAGGGGGGGAAACACTCTTCATCACTCCTCGACTCTCCTCAACTTTCCTTATCACTCCACATCACTCCTCATCCTTCCTCATCTCTCCTCATCTTTCCTCATATCTTCTCATCCTTCCTCATCTCTCTTCATCGCTCCTCATCTTTCCTCATATCTTCTCATCCTTCCTCATCTCTCTTCATCGCTCCTCATCTTTCCTCATATCTTCTCATCCTTCCTCATCTCTCTTCATCGCTCCTCATCTTTCCTCATATCTTCTCATCCTTCCTCATCTCTCCTCATCGCTCACTATCACGCCAAATAGCAGCATCTCACACCGTCTCAGTATCTGTCAGGATGGAGGTTATCAATATTAATACCATTTATTATTATTTTTATTATTATTATTATTACAGAAGCTATTCTTCCTTAGACCAAAGTTATCCAGCTGTCCTAAAATAATCAGTCTCTTGTGTACAAAAACAAAATATGTTATGTATGTTAATATTTTTCTTATAATGTCTTTTTGTTTAGTCATATATATGTGTACATGAGATAATATTCAATATATAATAAACGAAAGTGTTCAAATTGAGAGAATTTTGAGTTCCAGGTTCAGGGGACAGACTGACTTACTGATGTTTTTTCATCGCTCACTGAACTGTAGTGAAAAGCCAGCGAACACCGGGCGTTTATTATGTTTTACCGCGTTTACTGTGTTATTTTACCGCGCTTACTGTGTTCCGTGTGCTGCTCACACACACTCCTCTCCCCGCAGTGTGAGCGTCCTGGTGGGCGCCCCGAAGGCCAACACCTCGCAGCCGGGGATAGTGGAGGGGGGGGCCGTGTACTACTGCCCCTGGCCGCTCCCCGAGCCCCGCCCTTCGGACCCGGACCCCGCCCCCTGCAGGCAGATCCCCTTCGACACGGCCAGTGAGTGTCCCTCCTTGTGCACGTGCGCCGGCCTCCCGTTCGGCGCGTGCCCACCTCAGTAACCTCCACCGGGGGGGGGGGGTTAATAATACAATTTAGAGCGCCTAAAATAATAACCGCAACAGTGGTCTGTAATCGGTCACATCTGTCATAAACATGCAAGATAAGAAATACAGAATCGTGCAAGACGGGTTATTATTGTAGACGTTATTTGAATTAACACCTGCACTCAGGTAACAGTAGCGTGTAGCAGGTGGAAAACAATCTGGTCCAATGCGAATAAACTTGATTCTGATGGATCAATTATTCCGCAAGAATAAAGATAAAAGTCCGCATAACCAGTTACAAGTACTAAGTGAGTGTGTGTGTGTGTGTGTGTGTGTGTGTGTGTGTGAGAGAGAATGAGGACTGTGGAGGACTGTGTGCTGCTCAGTGGCGCCCCCTCTGTCCCACATTACCGCATTATAACTGCATCAGCTGCTCTAGTCCTCCGTCGTTCTGGCTCATTTACATACGAAACAGTCACTTCCGCCGGGAACTTGTTCCACGGAGTTAGTTCAGTTGGTGCTCTTGTTCTGTGTGTGTTGGAAGGGGAGTTTGTGTTGGAATTGGGGGTTATTTTAATAAGATTTATAACAGTATGAACAGTGTGGACCGGTCACAGTTGAGGGGCTTGTCAAGTTGCTGGAGGTGGCAGGGTGTGGTGGGTGGGGCTGGGGGCGGGGTCACTGTGGGACGCGGGAAGCGAGCTGGACTTCAGACACTCCGGGCTGGTGGGCAGGGAGGCCTGTTTTCTATTAGACCCAGAAACCCCTTGTGATGGGGGGTGGCGGGTCTGACTCACCCTCTGCACCACATGCTCACGGTGTCTCTTCCTCTGCCTGAGAGGAGGGGCTGCTCCGACTCCGCCCAGCAGTGGTCAGGTGGTACTCATGTGTATCTCACTAACACACACACACACACACACACACACACCGCACTGTGGAGACGGGACACCTGAAATGCCACGTCACACCCCACCAGGAGCCATCAGCTCTCAGCTGCTGGACATTGTACTGTTACTTTTGAAGCATGGCAACCTGCGGCATGCTGGGAAATTGCCTTGAATTGGGAATATGTCCATGATCAGTAGCACAGTGGGGGGGGCAGTGGGTTCAAGTCCGGCTGAGCTTGTGTGGCGTTTGTGTGTTCTCCACGTGTTCAGGTGAGTTCCCCCCCGCATGCGTGTTTCAGGTGGGTTGGTACCTCTAAATTGTCCTACCTGAGTGTGTGTGAGTGTTTGCCCTGAATGGGACACCATGTCACACCCCCCGCTTCCACAATAGGCTCTGGACCCCCTGCAGCCTTGCCCTGTATACACAGTTGTTAATAACAAACAGGCAGATTATTCAGATTTTATGCTGAAACACAGAAACAGTGATGTTGCTCTTTTCGCTTCACCTTTGAACGAGTTTTTTTGGACCTCGACTGTAATAAACTCTTGACATGGAGCCCAAGTCGCTGTTGATCATCTCCTGCAAGCTGGACGTCAAGTAAAGTCACACACGTCAAATAAACAGTTCAGTTCGGCCTCAGCCCCCCCCCCCCCCCCCNCCGCCCCCCCCCCCCCCCGTTTCTCCTGGACGTGTGACGTGCGAACGGCATGCGGCCCGAACGCGGACCGGCCAGGTCAGAACCGAGCTGCACCGCCTCTTTTATTAGATGTCGCTCAAACAAATATGCAGACAAAAGGTTTACAAAAAAAAAAAAAAAAAAACCGTAGCGGTTCATTAAGCGAACACTGGGATGGGAAATTCCTGCCTTCCCGTGGGGGGTATCGTGCTCAGGGTTCCTTTCGTCGAGTGTCACACGCGCTCTGAGACAGGGCTGCGTGCAGTATGTGTAAAACAGATGTCCGTTACATGTAAGAAAGTTGTTAGTCGTTCCGCGAGATGCTCTCACCCGGGTTACGAGAGTCGCTTTAGGAGGCGCGTCATTTAATACCCCCGCTTCGGCTTTTCAGCCAAAATTTCCAGGACCTGCGTTTCACGGGCGTCTTGACGGCGCCCGGCACCACCATTTCATACGCAGTTTCAGTTTGGCTCTCGCCGCATTACGTTCTCAACCTCCATCACCCCTTGTTTGCCACTTCCCCTGTCACCATCTTGCTAGTCATTCCCCGGTAAGGGCTGGAAGATGCTGCTGGTTATTTTATATCCCTTTTTGTTGTTTTAATGAAGTTTATGTGACTTTTTTGGCCCGGGAACCACGACTGACATGGAGAACTTACCTATCGGTGAGTTTACACCCCATGTAAGAAATGGGTGTCTTTTGCTCCTCGCGATGAGTTTTGACACACTTCTATCCTCAGCGGGGGACAGTGGAAATCCAGGTGTGTCCCCCGGCTCATCCGAGTCTCTCCTCTCCCCCCAGATAACAGGATGGTCAAAGTGAACGGCACCCGGGAACCCCTGGAGTTCAAGTCCCACCAGTGGTTCGGAGCCTCGGTCCGCTCGCACAGAGGCAAGGTGGTGGTGGGTGTCGGCAGTGCAGCGCTCTCCTCGCGTCGGGTCTGTTCAGCACCAGGGTTTACTTAGGGCCTGTGGTGATTTAGCGGTATGGAGGGGCAGGAGCCGCGGTTATTTAGGACGGGTGAGTACCAGAAATGAACGCAACGCCACGGTTCGCTTCCTGTCTCCAAAGGAGAGGATGTGTGTTTTAGAATTCGACTCTGCTGCTCACGCGCGCCTGTTTTCCTTGGCCTGCGCCGTTTGCGCTGGGTCATGTCACCACTGTGCAGGGTCGAGCGCAGGGGGAGGCGGGGTCACCGGGAGGAGCGGAGGCAGACGTATAGGAGGTGGAGTTGTAGGAGAGGCAGGGCTATGGGGGTGTGGCTAGATGAGGAGGGGGCAGAAAGCTATATAGAGGGGTTGTAGGGAATGCAGGAGGTTTTGGGAGGAGGTCAACGGGAGGCTGTGAAAATTTGGGTCGTGAACCAAGCTATGATTAATGAAGAAAATAAGAACACAGACATTTTTCATCATAGCATCATACAGCATAGTAAAGATGTTGACCCATTGCCCCCCTGAGTGCCTTTACACTGAACTTTGGCACGGCGTAACAGCGAAGGCCACCAGAAGGCTGGAGGAGGCATCCATCTGTTACCCCGGTTCACTTCTTTAATCATCTGGTCTAATATTTTTGTTACAGTTATTAGCAGGACTAGGATAAAATGGGATAAAAGGATTTAAATACGTTTGCAGACTGTTTTTGGGCCGAAGGCTTGTTTTTGGTGTGTTCACTGCACCTTTATACTGATTTTATTCGATGGCTCTTAAAACTGTTCTTTATAACTGCATATAAACAACCTGCTTTCGTTCTCCTTTCATGTTGTTGTCTTTGTTGGTTGACTTTTATTACGGATCCGGGTGCTTTGGTTATTTATACCTTACAGCACCGTATGTATCTTCATAAAGCCACTATATAAATGCATTATTATTACCATTGTGGTTATTGTGGAAGGGGCCTTAGCTGGGTGGGATGTTGTTCCTGCGTTGTCGGATTGTTGCCCCAATGATGCGTGTGTGCCGGTTGTTGCCATGGCTGCAGGCGTGTGCCCCGCTGTACCACTGGAGGACGGTGAAGATGAGCAGTGAGAAGGACCCCGTGGGAACCTGCTACGTGGCGGTGCAGAACTTCAGCGCCTACGCCGAGTACTCGCCCTGCCGTTCCTGTGAGCGCGACCCCCCGCCGTCCTCTGCCACATAACATGGCCGCAGACACAGCAGGCACATCCACTGAAAAAAGGAGGCATTCTTGCATGATGCGGGGACACTGTTGCGTGTTTTAGAGGGCATTTTCGGTAACTTCCCCCTCTAAAATGTGCGAGGAACAGCATGTGGCGCTGTGGGCGAGCAGGGCCCCTTTCTATGCCCCTGCTGTTGTACCCTTGATCGAGGTACATACCTCAAGTTGCTATAGTAAAAACAGCCCGGCAGTATAAAAGGGTCAACTTGTGTACAACACGTTTGATCAAAAGCACCTTCATTTCACAGCAAATGAAGCAAAGATCTGATGCTGACTTATAATCTCGTCCGTATTGTGTTTTAATTTTTGACATAAGATTTGGACACAGAGCCCTGTATTCTAATTGGGAAATAAAAGTCATATTTCCCTATTAGCACAAATCTCAGCTGGACACAAACTGAGCAGGAAGGACTCCTCCTCCACAGGAGAGTCGAACCCGGGCTTTAGTGGCCCTTAATGCCAGCCAGGAGAGCACCGGTGTCTTTCAAACAACTCAGATGCTAAGTCAAACAGAGTTAAGGACCACATGCTTTGATGGAGTATCAGACAGGGGACGCGAGCTTCCGTGTAACACGAGCCGATG
>UFQX01000129.1:0-127470 GCA_900497675.1 Arapaima gigas | reverse complement strand
GGGCCCCCCCCCCCCCCCGACTGAGACCGGTGTTGCACACATGGGAGAGGAGCACTGACAGCCCTGGGCCTCAAGGACACAGAGAGCAACATCCTCCTGTTTCCATCATTACTTCTAAGCATCTTTAAAATCCATGATGCGCATGTGAGCATTTTGATGAGTCAGCAGGTAGCGGTGTGCTCTGGTTTGTCAGAAACATTACAGTTGCGCAGCAACCGGCCTGGTTAAGACAGGGAACTGGGTTTGGACGTAAACCAGCAGACACAACGCCAGTCAGGAAGAGGGTCCAGCTGAGGTTCTCTTCTTGTTTCCTGCAGGCTACTCTGTGGCAGTGGGAGAATTCACCGGGGACTCGGAACAAGGTGAGAGCAAAGACGCCGCACGAGGGGTTTAGAGATTTAAAACCAGACACAGGATATCAAAGCGCAGCTTGTGTGTCTGACGCCACCTTGCTTCTGGTTCTCGTCCCCCATATAGAAGTGAGTCAAACAGCAAACATATAGATGATCATAGCAGATGGTGTTACATAGCTGCCAGGTTGTCAGGAGAGAAACGTCGCTCAGAGAGGTGGGTTTGGGGAGGGATTCAGCAGCTCTGAGGGACAGGAGATGAAAGGACTAAAGGTGATTTTGTCAACCCGCTTGAAGTCCAGAGCGACGCAAACTGGGATCCTTCAGTGTTGGTTGCAGTGGACTAATGTCTTGAGCTCTTTGCTCATTTATACAGTGATCTAATCGACCCTTTAAGAGCTCGGAAAACATTCTGCCATTGCAACCTTTTGAACCCTTGAGACCCAAGTCCAAAGAATGTGACCTTCAGTGCCACACTTGCCACTGGAGAACTTTGCAGAACTTCCACAGAGCTCAGTGCTGCTTAGCGTAGCTCCTCCCACCTGGGTCATGTGAGGACGTTCCAGCGGAAAACAAAGATGAATTTTTATTTTGCGGGGCGCTTGAGTGCTGTTGACGTGGTTTGTCAGAAGCCGAACATGTGTGGAACAACAGCCCCCTGCTCTCACGCCTCGGGTGGCGACAGTCTTCTCAACGAATGCTTGGTCTTTGAAGCCAGCTTATGACCAGCTGTTTTGGGTCCTCGCTGGAGTTCTGCCAGTTAATTCAGACGAGGTGAGGAACATCTGCCATGCCGTTGGGTCACTGGGAGGGATCCTCAGCTTTCAACAGCTAGAAATTGCCATGTAGCGCTGCGGTGATGGTCTGAATTAACGTGTCTCGGTTGTTGAGTCCACTTCATTTAGCGCTCCTCTCGAAAGCGTCAGTTCCGAGATACGGTCTGAGGTTCCTCTAGACCTTGGGCGAGTGGATCAGATGAAGATACTTGAGGTCCTGCGCATCTAGAAGGTTTGGAACAACCAAACGCGGGGCCAGTTGTGGTTTGTAAACAGTTGGGTCCACCATGGCCTTCCCACAAAGGAATCCTTCTGTCCAAAGCAGACGAAATATCGGCCAGTGCGTTTGCAGACCTGATCGGTGTTAGTCGAGAAGTTTAGGTTAAGCAGCTTTCTCAAGGGTTCAGCAGTGGGGCCTCTCCTGGGACTCGAGCCAGCGACCTTTTTGAGTGCAGCTCTTCGACCGGCGAGCCGTCGAGGGGCTGTAAACCCCGGCATTTACGTAACCGCAGAGGCGCGGCTGTCTTTCCCAGCCCTGCATCATCATCATCATCATCATCATCGTCGTCTTCACCACCAGCTGACAGCCCCACTCGTACATCAAAGCAAGACTGAAACTTGCCTGTATCACTGATCATTTACTTATTTTTACCCATTTATACAGCAGGGTTGTTTTGACCTGTGTACAGGGCACTGCAGCAGGAGCAGGGCTGCAAATGTCGGTATTTTACCGCTGCGCCCCCTGCTGCTTCCAACTACCGTCTAAATCTACTCACAGTTCAGCTCCTCCCTCCAGTTGAGGGTGCAAACCAAACAAACCACGTGGTCAGAGCATCGGTGCCACTTGTCCCCTTTTGTTTCTGCACAGAGCTCATCGCCGGGGTCCCGAGAGGTGCGCGGAACTTCGGCTACGTGAGTAACTCCCGCCTGCGCTTGGCTGGTTGCTCGGCCCCCCCGGTTGGTGATCCCAGCACGACCCGCCGCTCCGCCGTGATCCGCGATGGAGGAAGACCCTCCCCCGCCCCCACCTTTATGGCCGGGGAACGTGCACAAACGTGCGAGAGGGCGAGGAGGTGGAGCGTCTTGTCGGCAGGGGTTCCCACGAGGCTCACCCCAGAACGCACTTCCTGCTGTGTGGCGGGGGCGTTGACCCCAGGGGGCTCCATGCAGTGGCTTGGAGGAGGGGGGGGGGGGGGGGGGGGGGGGGGGGTTGGGTTGTAGCAGTGGGGCTCCTCACTGGCCTGCTGGTTCCTGGGGGTTGCTTAGCCTGGGGGCCGGGAGTTCATGTCAACCCAGGTTAGTCCTGCCAAGGCTGGACGGGGGAGGGACACCCGGCACGACGTCTCAAAATGGGGGGTATCCTTCATTAGGAGGGGGATGTTTTCCCCCCAGTCCTCCCATATGGTTGTTATTTTAGGTCTTATGAAGGAATTCCCAGCCCCCCCCCTGGGTGCAGCTCCCTTATGGCTGTGATTTGGAGTGTGTGATGGGGGGCTCTGCAGACACACCAGTCCCCTGTATGTGGTTCCTATTTGCTTCGCTCCTCCTTCATGTAAGCATGTTTGCGCTGCAGCCGTGACCTATTCCCGTGTCAGGACCCCCCCCATGTTAATAGCTGCTGTGCAGAACACGGAAGGGGGGCGAACGTCTGCGGTCCTCAGGGACGCTCTAGCTCGGTACATCACTGGGTGGGAATGTGCTCTTTAACCCTGCATAACCTGTAGGACCCCCTTCGCCACAATTATTACATCAGTATGTCTTTATTCGCACAGGTGGCTGTTATTAATTCCACCAACTTAACCTTCATCCAGAACTTCACGGGAGAGCAGGTAAGCATTTTATGCACGTGCGCAAACGCGACGCACTTGTAGCCCATATATATTTTCCTGTTTATTTTAGTGTCTCCTTCCCTTATTTCCCAGATGGCCTCGTATTTCGGCTACACGATCGCCGTGTCGGACGTCAACGGGGACGGGTGAGCTGCTGCGTTCTTACGTTGGGTGCAGCGAAGTCCGTGTTGCTGTTTGTCACGGGAGAACCGCTCTCCTGGAACCGACGAGCCGTCAGCACCGTCAGACAAAGACGTCGGCTAAATAAAACATAACGCCGGCCAGCTTCATCCGTCCAGTTCTGGCCAACGCGAGAGTTGCAGCCTGTTACTGGACACGAGACATCTTACTCAGCAGTACAACAGAAGGCTCTGTCTTGAGACTTGAACCTGCAACATTTTGAAGGCAAATTACACCCCTGTACTGGTCTCTCTGTGCTCTGTTGAGACTTTTAGGACTTTTATAGTCCAGACGCACCAATAAACCACGGGTCCAACTCACATCTGGTTCATTGTGGCCCGGAGAAGAAGACAATTCAAGGCTTGGTTTTGGGTTCCATCACAATGGTCCTCCCCCTGTGGTGGAAGGCTGCCTCAGCTCTGGCCACCCGTGGAGGTTTGGGGTGACTCCCCCAGGGTAGAAAAGCCCTGAGCACCAGATCGGTGGACCACAAGATTGGAAAGAGAGGCCGAACCGCAGATGGCCTGTGGTCCTGTGGTGTCTGTTTGGATGTGTGAACCCTAGATATTGTGTGAACTCGCAGCCTCGATCAGAGGCGCATCTAGGAGACGGTTCGGGGACGGGGATCTCGGTGCCACAGCGTGAATGAAAGTCAATTTAACGCTGGAATTTGAGTTGCTGTTGTACATCAGGAAAGAATTTCCTCTCGTCCACGAGATGGTTTACTTTGGCGTTGGGAAACCTCCACCTTGTAATTTAGTCGCCGAGAGTCCGAGTGGCAGCGACCCACACAAAGTGCGCCAGTGTCACTGCGCGGTCCCCGACGCGCCACCCCGTTCCTCCGAGCCCCTTCCTACTTCTTCACTAGCCTTGAAGTTGTCTTTGATGTGACTCTAAATGTCATGTCGGTTCCTTCATAGCGGTGCCTGTTTTGACTAAACAGAGAGAATTCTGAGCAGATGGGACTGTGTTTCAAAGAGTATTTGTTTGCGGTAAACATCCGATTATTTGAGTGTTCGGCGTGTTTACGTCTGATGCGTTGATGTTTATATCGTCGCACGTTAGCAGTTCATCCTGAAGGTAAGGAACAGGGTTATTGTGGGAGTAAGAGCTCTGCGCTGTGTCTGTGTTATGTCTGCCAGGTTGGACGACCTTCTGGTAGGAGCTCCGCTCTACATGGACCGGGAGCTGGAGAGCAAACCCCGGGAGCTCGGCCGGGTCTACGTCTACCTCCAGGAGGGAGACCTGCTCTTCTCCGCGCCCATCGTCCTCTCCGGAAGCGACGTGTTCGGGCGCTTCGGCAGCTCCGTGGCCTCCCTGGGCGACTTGAACCAGGACGGATTTCACGGTATGTAACCGCGTTGAGTGGAAATTGCGTTTTTTGGAGCCCCACCGTGAAGCTGATGGTTGAATAAGGATTTGTTGAAACCAGTGGTCAGAGTTAAACTCATCAGTGTTACTCATGAGCGGCTGGGATTTGTCTTTGAACCTGCTGGAGTGACGTTCTCCCCAGAAAAGTGTCTCCCTGTTATTATGACCACATTATATCGCTTGGAAAAGTGCAAATTAGAGTAAACTCAGCCCAAATATAATGGGACCCCGTAGAAGAGAAATCCACTACAGCTGTTTCTGAAAATATAAACCTTTTTTCATGCAGCACAACAGCATTTATTGCCTGCTCTGTGGCCGTTCTACTTCAAAGCGTGTTTTCTTTAGCATTTACTCATTAACTAAGAAAATATTCAATTACATTTCCATTACAGTAAGAAGCTTAAAGCTTTATGAAGTTTTGATTTCTTCTTCTTCTTCATCTTCTTCTCCTTATTATTATTATTTTTTTCCATCTCTAAGGGATTAAAAATGAGTCAATAAAGTTGCTGGCATTTGAAGTTTCACAGCAAAACTATTACAGGGATTTTCTTTGATTGTATTTTTCCTCTGTTTTTTTTGGCTAAGAGGAAATCCTGTTGAATGGCTGAATGGTTGAAATCAAAGGACAGTTCCTCGGTCAGGATGTGCAGAAGTGAACTGCGCCCCTGTTAACCAGCTGTACATCCTCTGGAACGGCGATTTCCACCCGGGACTCGCCCGTCACCGCTTGCTGTACCCGGGGACTAACCTTACGTCTCTCGCTATTTTTAACACGTCGATGGTTTAGTAGATGCGAACGTCCTGGATGTCAGTCAGGTTCGTTTCGCTCTGCCGGTTGGCGGTGATTTCTGAAACCTGGAGTTCTGGACTCGAAATGGTCGGTGAAGAGCGGTCAGGAGTTCATCGTTTGCCCATTTCCAGCAGGCCATCCTGGACGGCGTTGAGGAAGCAGGTGTGGAGGAGTCAAAACCCAAACACGCCACCCGCATATCGGTTTCTTTAATGGAGTGTGGAGGAATCCCTGCTCACCCTGACCCTCCGTGTCGCATTGCGCACATTGTTTCAAGAGCTGCTCGACATCTGGAACAGACGTGGTGTCCGAGCCTTAAATCCAGATGCTGCATTTAAAAATTCATATACAGAAAAAAAGTCAAAGAAACTAATGGATCTGGTGGAGGAAAAGTGTTTAGTGAATCAGTGAGGCCAGGAATAACCCCTTCATCTTCTTTTCAGTTTGACATAAACACTGTAATACAAATTCCCACATTCTGCCTGTCTTTGGCGACCTGGGTCTTCTCATCCTTAAAGTTGCTCCTCCTTGTCTTCAGCTTTGGGGAAAACGCTGTGATCGATGACCTCTGAGATTGAGTTGAAAAATGTCGTCTTTTTTTTGTAAACTTTACATTTTAAAAAAGATCACATTTCAGTGCATTTTTATTTCTGGATCTGGGTAGTTTCCTTTTTTTAAATTATTACCATCTGATTCTCCTTTCGCAAGACACAAAAGCCAGTTTCATCATTAAAAGACATTTATCTCAGCTAACAAAGTCATTTTTTTAACTCACCATCTAGAAAAGAAAAGTCAGATCGGGACCGGCTCCCCCTCGCAGGGGAGCATTTTTTTTCCTCATTAGTAGTTTGCGCCACTGTTGTTTCTGTTTTTTCTTTATCGATCGTCTTTAAATAGCGCCTTTGTGCACGTCGACCCGGCCGGAAAACACAGACGTACGATGCCTCCCACAACAGTGTGTTTATGTCCAGACGCTTTGCTGAAATCCACGAAAGACCCTCAGGAGACATCCATGATCCCTTTCTTGAGTCCTTCTTCACTTGCAGTAATATCCCATCTTTGTGGGTTAAATCTAACACCCCCATGCAGTCTTGGTCCCGGTGACAGGTTGTTTCACGCTGCATTCATTTCTCAGCCTCCGTTACCCCTTGTTTGCCAGTTTCACCTGTTATCGTGATCTCACTAATACACGGCTGCTGTTTGGACTACAAACATCGTCTGCTTGTTACGTAGATGTGAGGTCATTGTTGTCATAGATTCGTCTTTAATGTTCATCTTTGTTTAAACGCATTAAAGGTTGAATTGACAGGTACAATTCAAAGTGTATGTAAGCTGTGCCTGTGAGCGTTTATGGACTAAGAACGTGTGCGGTGTAGTTAAAGTGATGTGATACGGTAACTAATGTCGACTACTGAAGTAATTCTGTCAGTTTTGATGGGATTCGGTGGTATTTCAGCGTTCTAGCCGAGTTTTTGAGGAGTCGTGTTACAAAGGGTCTTCCAGGAGCAGATGACCACTGTGAGGTGTCAAGACTGTACATGTCACAATACCACGTATTCCAGTATTTCCCAGCACTCCTTGGTAATCCCAATAAGATGAGCACTTTAGGTAATTCTCCAGTCTCAGCACCAAGTGGATGAGTAGAACTCCTGGACAGCGGTGGTCCAGGAGATGGATGCCTGACAGCAGACAGTAGCACCACACGCTAACCCAGGATATTCAGTGACGTGCAGCAGTCGCCGTCATCCTTTCTGCTTCTGGAAAAATCTTGATCGTACACCAGATATTAGCATTCTGAGCACACAAAGCGTTGGCTGAAATGGCGGTGGAGTAAAATGCTCGTGAGAACGACGTGAGGCTTCCAGTTCCTATGAATTACAGCGGGACGCTGACAGCGAGTCGGCTGCCGCTGTTAGTGCCGACCAGGGGAGGAAAACCCTAGTGGTAAATCATGGCCTGGCGCTGTCCTCCACTCAGGACCGTGTTTTTTCGACTAAAATGGTAGATAATGGTAGGAAATCACTATGGAGGGAGGCTGGACTCCGCCTTCAGTTTGTTCTCTGCTTTGCAAATGTCACGACGCGTTTTAACATCTGACTGCTAACAACTGCTTATCTCCTCGTATTTTTGTCCTCCTAACACCCACGTTTGAAGTTAAATATCAATCTCGCACCACGTTTTCAAGACATCCTCGCTGTGGAGATGGGTAATACCCACAATGCAGCGCGTTTTAAGCAGAGTTACTTCTGTTGTCAAGGGGACCAGATAAAGCAGGAACAAGCGAATGACTGTCGGGGTGGAGGAACGGGCTTCTTCAGATGGTCTTCCAGTCTGACAGTGACAGCTGTTTCTCCAGTTTTTTTTCCTGCCGCTGCTCCTCAGTAATGTGCAGCGGTTCCTAAGGGAGGCGCACTACTTATATCGCGCTCCCGCCAAAGCGCGTTCCTGCAGCCACGCCACTTTCGGGAAGTCTGCGCCGTGGCTTTGGACCGGCCTTCGGGTCCCTCTGGTTCGGCAAACGTGGCTCTGGCGTCTCCATCTGACTTTACAGGGTCCCTCAGTTCCTTTAAACAGAACCGGGTCGTGTCGTTCAAGCAGAGCGCGGAGTTTGGGTTCGGCAGCGGCGTGCTGGATTCGGTGACCTTACATGACCGCGCTCGCTCAGCAATTTGACCGCTACTGCCTGTTTCTCAGAGCTGCGGCACACCTCGGGTCACCTTCTCTTCCCATCCGTGGAGTCGGGGCTACGCCGGTGAGGCTAGTGATCACGTGTTCCGTCTTCCTCCCTCCCCAGACATCGCCGTGGGGGCTCCCTTCGCAGGGGACGACCGCAGGGGCCGCGTCTTCATCTACAACGGCCAGAGCGACGGGCTCAAGCTGCAGGCCTCTCAAGTGTTGGAGGGGCCCTGGGCGTCCCAGTCCACCCCGGCGGGCTTCGGCTTCACCCTCAGGGGGGGCTCCGACCTGGACAAGAACGAATATCCAGGTGAGTTTCACGCTCGACAGAAATTTCCACCCCCCGCCGCCTCTGCGAAGGGCATTACGCCCCTTGTGGATCGGAGGCCGGCGGACAAGTGTGAGAGGGCCGTGCCGGGGGTGTCGCCATCAATTATGTGACTCCGCCTCACAAAGAAGGACAAGACGGTTCCCGGGGACTCGGGAAAGACACGTGTCTAATTTACGCGCCCGTTGCCACACGTCCAAAGCTGCAGGGGGGCGGAGCACAAGATTAGATTAAAAATATCAATTGGATTCGATCCACCGGCGACAGGTGATGTTTTCCTACCTATAACATTTTACGGAATATAAATAATAAATCACTGTCAGAAGTATCTTTTATTTTGTTCCCTGGTTTTATGGAGTCTGGTTTTGTAGTTTGCGGTGGTCACCCCCCCCAGCCCAGAGGCAGGACCTCATGCGGGACTCGAGATGGCTTTTCCGTGCCCTGCCTCTGTCGGCAGCCTCGCGGAGGAAGAAGCACCCCAGGGGGACGCGCCTGTGCATCCTCCCTCAGTTTTACTGCTCCGCTGCGGACGCCGCGCGCTTA
This sequence comes from Arapaima gigas, assembly GCA_900497675.1. Lineage (NCBI taxonomy): Eukaryota > Metazoa > Chordata > Actinopteri > Osteoglossiformes > Osteoglossidae > Arapaima > Arapaima gigas. The sequence continues at coordinate 118,627 of UFQX01000129.1, read as the reverse complement.
AAGGCACAGCAGCGCAAGGCTGGGCCCCAGGACCAACAAGAGTGAAGATCCGTGTGGAGAGGCTTGGGGCTGCGTTTGGTTGCGCAGGACCCCTGTTTCGATGGTGTCGTTTTTAATGCAAAAGAGGCCGGGAAGATCTCAAGGGCTCGATGTCCAGACGGAAGAACTGTGGTTTTTCTTGGTCTGTTGTATTTTCACCAAAAATGCCGCAGGGGGCGCGGCGGTTGGAGCCGCCGCCGCCGCCTTCTATTTGAAGGTCTTTTAGTAGAAATGGCTAAATCGGTGAAAAAACCAGGAAAGTTCACACCGTAATTGCCGGATAAAAAGCTCCGTTCCACGGGCCAGCATTCGTCCTGGAGTTTCTCTTTCCCCACATGAAACTCTGCTTTCATCATAAACATAACAGTGACAAAATGTGCGATTTAAACTCATTAGGTGGACGAGGGTCTTTACATCGCCGCCTGGGTTGAGGAGGTTTCCTTCTCATCTTGCGAATAAACGCGACAGAAACCCTCTGGAGCAATTGCCCCCAGACGTACAGCCGTGGCGGAGTTCGGGTTCCCGCGTGTGGGGTCCCAGTGTTTCCAGCCCCCCGCACTCGCCCTGCAATTAAGGGGAATTTGCTCTTCAAATGAGCTCTTTTACGGGATTATTTTTCCACCAAATTGGAGAGCTTCGAAAGCCCGGCCAGCACGAAGGTTGTGGCCGCCGTGCCCTAACAGGAAGCCGAAGGCCCCGCAATCTCGCCCTTATTGCACGTGGCCAGCAGGTGGCGTGGCGGTTAGAGCCACTGCGCTGCCCTCACGTTTATTTGTTTGCTTGTTTATTCATTCATTCAGTCAAACCAGGGGATCTGAACCAGGTTCTTGGGTACCTCCTTCCCGCCGGTCGAATCGCTGCTTCGGCTCTCGCACCCGGGAACCGATACGGTAAAACTGATCCAGCTGGGTAAATTAGCATAATTCCCACAAAAAAGGAGCTCTGCCGACCACACTAACACTAAAGAGATAACACTGGAAACACTTATCTCGGTCAAAGCTGTTCCACAAATAAATACAAAACAGCACATTCATTCCAGGTTAAGGAACGTCGCTCCAAGGTACGAGAGCAGGGCTTTCGCTGTTTGGTCTCAGGCCCGCTGCCGCCTGCCCAGCCGGCGCCGCCGCTGCTGTGGAAGTTCAGTCGAAGCTCAGGGGTGGCATTTCGGTCACAGCTCTCTTTCAGGTCGACATGCGGACAAGCGACTCCTTTAATTTCGTTTGCTGTTTCCTTTTCAAAGCGACGCTTATCTTTGATCGCAGTTATGAGCTGCGCGAGGGCAGCAGACTGTAAAACTCGGCCGTTGATGTGGGTTAACATTTTGTGTTATATATATTCCTGTTATATAACGGTGGGCCTTCGCTTAGAGTTTCTCCTAAGGGCTCTGCGGACGTCCTGCTAAATCACAGCGACTTTGAAGACCTGTTTCAATGCGTTTCTTGTCCTGGCGATCGCACTTGCGTGGTTCACTCTTGCTCTTTGACCCTTGACCCTTCGCTCCTAGCCGGCGATTCCGGAGGCGCCGATTCGGACGAAACATCGTCGGGCTTTTAGGCCTCGGGCTCCGTGCACGTCAGCATCGGCGTCCTCCTCCGTTCATGAAGGCAGACGCCTCCACACAGCCCGTGTCTTCATCTCCACGCGCCGCTGATCTCCCGTGTTGGATCACCTAGAATATGGTGTTTCCTCGATGACCACGTTGGAGTTACCCAGGACAGATGAACGACGGGAGACCGGCAGGGGTTCACACCGAGGGACGCTGCCTCGGGGGTCTCCGAAAGGTCAAGGGTTAGAGGTTCTAGGTAGTAATTGCTGTAATTGTTATCAGATATAAGATTAATCTCACATGGGTTTGCTTTTGTTCGCTTTGGCGGGTGGACGGGGAGAAAAAGCATCTGGCAGAGCTTGTGGGCCTCGGTGTGCCGTCAGTCCGGAGAAGCGCTGCTTCCTCTCAGGCCACCGGAAAACGGCCCAGCTGCGTTTTGGTCCCACCCCCCCGGAGACCAGAACTTTCCTCACCCCGCGTTCTGTGCCGAACCTTTCTCTGCGCAGGCGTTAGATCAGCCGGGGGCATCTCCACACGCAGCGTCGTCCAGAATAGGTGACGTGGAGTTTAGAGTTGCTGAAATATTAGTGCGTTTAGTCCCCACCGGGAGGGGGGGGCATTGTGCTCGACACAGCAGGGAATTGTGGGTAAGCAGGCGCTCCGGGTTTCGAACTGACAAATGAAGTCGCGATGCGGTCGCGTTCGCCCCCTACAGCGTCGTTCGGCTGTCCCTTGAAGGACGCCGCGGACAGGTTTGCGTCGCATTCTTTGCTCTAAGACGCCGGGTTGCGTTTCGCTCCCCGCGCCGCGAATGTGGGAAAGGGATTTGCGTGTTGGGTTCACCTTTGGCAGATTAGTTTAACAGGCCCGTTTGTCGAGAGCCAGCCCCCCTCCCCCCCCCACCCTCGCCTCCAGCCACCCTGCAAACCACCAAAAATGCAAGAAGGTCTTACTTGGCTTTGGGGACCTTGTTAGAGCCTCAGCGCTGGGAGATTCGGTCAAAATGTTTAATGAGTCAGTCGCACTGTTGCGCAGCCCCCCCCCCCCGCCAGTCGAAGTGGTCCACAGATGTAATAACCAGATGTGGGGCCTCTTCAATTAAATTAGCCCCCCTCTAATCTTGCTGCTGGAGGGGGGGTGCAGATGTGAAGAAGCAGGACTTTATGCGTGTTTTTTATCGCCTTTCCAAACGTGCGCTTTCTATCGCGGTAAAGTTATGACGGGCGCGATGCCGGGGATCCTAGCGGTGACATCCAGAGCCCGACGCCGCCGCCTACTCCCGCCAGAGGCCCGGAGCTCTTTAGCAGAACGGATCCCTGAATGCCAGGGACGATTCTGGCCCGAGGGGCTTCCAGATATCTTAAAGTGACCTGAGAGCAAAGCCGAGCGTAAGGACACGCAGGCAGGAGACGAGCCGGACACGAGCGGCTGGGGTGGAGGGCGCGGAGACCGCGAGCGGGACAAAGCGGGACGGACGCACAGCCAAAGCAGTGCTTTTCCGTGCCGTGCAGCTTATTGGGAGGATCGTGATGAGCGAAACAGACGTCAATCTCACTCCCCCCCGTCGCCAAAGTCAACAGGCCGAAATATTCCCTGTTATTTTGTTAGCAGCACTGATAGCGACGTTTGACTGTTCTAGAAAGTGAAATAAGTCCTGGGGGGGGGGGTTACATTCCTTTCAACAAAACATTTTTTATACCAATTATAATATTGTTTCCCTTAAGATCTGTCACAGTCCAGGGACTATTCGGTGGTTATCGTTGACTTTCCTGGTGCTGCTCAGTTTTGTGATAAATTTAAAGGTGTTTTTTAAAAATTCTTTCTGGCCGTTCGGGGTCCAACTGCTCTGACGGGGGATAAACTCGCAAACTATAAATCGTTTGAACAAGGAGCCTCTGGTGCTTTATTATATCTGCAGCCCGGTTTCTCCTGCAAGTAGTTCGCCGGTGAAGCGGGCAGTTTGTCCTCAGGTTTCCTAACCTTCGGGACCCCACTGCTCCCGGCTTTGGTCCAGTCCCCCGCCGCGGCATTTTTCCGCCCCATAAAGTTACAGCGCTGCACTTATTTCCAATTTCACGCTCACCTCCTGTGCATTTACACAGCTGGAGACTCAGCAGGACAATAAGTGCCATATAAGATTAATTTAAAATCCAAGTCCTTCACTGGACAACATCAGTGCTTGCTGGTTTGTCGCTGGAGCAGCACGTGGCAGACGCCCGACGGCGGCTTAGGCTTCGGTGTAAAACACTGTACTTTTGTTAATGGAGAAAAGTGTGGTGGAAATCCAGCCATGGTCTGGTCTTCATGGAAACGGCACATGATGGAAGTTCATCCCTAGGCTGGTCTTTCCTCAAAGTTTGGAAGAGAAACTCTAGAGAATGGAGCATCTTTGGTGTGTAACCCTGGGCTGATCTTTCTGAAGAATGGCACGCGGTGGAAGTGTAAATTCTGCCTGGAAATAAACAAGGTTGTTATTTATAACACAACCATTGTGCCATTTGTGCTTATGCAAAATCACAAAAATGTGAGACGTCTGCATTTGATGAAGATTGGTGGAGACCTAGAAATGAGTCCCAGCTGTGGAGGTCTTTGAAGCTGACACAGTGTCGCTCTCTTTCTCTCTCGCTCTCCCTCTTTACGCAGATCTGATCATCGGAGCCTTTGGTGTGGGGAAAGCTGTTGTCTACAGGTAGGTTTGATTCTTCTGAGACCTACCTCACCTGTCAGCAACACCACCCCTGTGTTGACCTGTAGCCCATATGGTGGCCGTCATTCCATTCACACACACACACACACACACACACACACACACAGAGCGTACTCATTACAAACATGCACACACTACTCATTAGGCTGGTTGCCATGCTATTTAAAATATTTTCCAGCATCGCTTCTCAGACTCTGCGTCTCCGTCGTCCTGGGACTCATTCAGAGTTATGAAATCCTACAAACATGAAACGCGAAATTCTATTTGTTCTTAATTAATGTATTGAAGAAGTCGAAACAGGCAAACACACACGCACTGAAGCACAGCTTTCGCCCTGTTTAAATAAAACCCATGAGGGATCCAAAATCAAAATCTGTGGGTTCTCAGCTTTGCTCCAAAAGACATGGTGGAACAAGCTCCCTGTGCCCCTCACAGCTGCTGAATCCCTTTCAACGTTCAAGAAGGGACTCAAACTCTATTTCTTCCTGATCCCCTGACAGCTGCCTATATTTCTATACATTCTTATCAGCTTCAGTTTCCTATCTAATTCGCTTCCAGAGGCAGCTTCTAATACGCACCAGCAAGACGGTGATGTTGGTCAAGCTAACTGAGCTTTTGAACGTGTCTCCACCTGAAGCACTTTGTTGTGAAATGCACTCTGGAACATCCTGGGTTGTATGTTGGTCTAGGTAAAAGCTTCTGCTGGATAAATAAAGGTAAATACCAGGGTTGGTGAATCCTGGGAAGTTTATGCCCTTCTCAGATCTGAAGCAGGTATCTGGTCATCCCTTGTATGTGTTGTGGTCTCAGATATGACTCAGACGCTAATGGCAAACCCGAAATTTAAAAGCAGCCCGTCTACAACAATAAGAAAGGACAAACAGTTAAAGTTTTGCTGTGCTTTTTGTGTGCTGTGCTTTAAAAATCAAAACATGGAGTTTGAGCTTTGAGTTTGAGCAAAGGCAGAAACGCGTTAAGAATGGTCCCTTCCTGGTGTCGGAAGGCTCCTCCGTCTACTTTTTCTTCCTTATTTGAGCACTTAAGAGCACGACTAATGTGATTTTTGCCCACTTTGATGATCTTCCCTCCCCGCACCTCCAGCACCAGAGGTGAAGGGCGTCACCATGTGGCCGGTGTCTCACCAGCCTTGGTAGATCGGCTCCCTGCAGCGTTGCGTGGTGTATCAACCTGTAGAGGTGGTCTGGCTGTCGTCCCGTGAGGGACCCCGTGATCTCAGTCAGGCCTAACAGAGTCGGCTTCCCCACAGGACGCGGCCTGTGGTGACCGTGGAAGCTCACGTGGTCCTCAACCCCGAGGTCCTCAACCCTGAGGACAAAAGCTGCCGGCTTCCAGGCTCGGACATCATGGTGACGTGGTGAGTGAGCGATGGCGCAATGGTGGAGTCAAGAGCGATATGGATGTTCGCCTTAGAGGTTGTAAGGAGCCTCCTGACGTCTCAGTCGTCTATCGGTGTGTGTGTGGATGCGTGTGTCTGTTTGTCAGTACGTTACACGCGTGTTTGTGCTGTGCGGTGAATGTGTGTGACGCTTTGAGTGTGGTGTGGGTGTGGTGACCACGACAAGGGGTCTCCTGGGGGTCTGGGGCTATCCAGAATGTAATGCTTCCATAGAAATTTTGGCATAAGCGGTGGGGAGTGCTTGCTGTGAGGTCACTGTGAGGTCACTGTTGTGTCATCGGGAGGCCCCTGTGAGGTCACTATGAGGTCACTATGCCCACCACAGCCATTCCACCTCCGCTTCAGGCGTTTGACTTTCACTGCGAAAAGTGGGAGATAATTGCATCTCAAGGATCTGCCCCAAAACCACTGGATGTTGGTGTTGTTGCTTATGGTAAGATGCTGGAACAGGGATGAAATAGCGTTGGTTTCAGCCTCCGGGAACGAAGGCTCTTGGATTTCGGGCTCTTTAAACATCCCCGGATTGTTTGGTTGGGACGGGTGCCGGGGGTTCGAGACGTTGTGCTCGGCGAACCTCGCTGGCTTGGCACCGCGCAGGGACTGGGCTTCGGGTTTGCGGACCAGCAGCGCTAAACCACGAACGCTGTAAAAACAAGCGCTGGACTGTTGGAAATAAATGCAAGATGCGTGCAGCTGAATGAAATTCCGCTGGACGGGAATAGTTGACCTCAGACTTGTGCTAAATTAGTTTCCCGTGCGTTTTAAATTTAAGCTTAAATTAATCCGAGCCGCTGTTCGGATACCTCAGGATCACACTTATCCTTCGCTGAAGACCCCCGTCGTCTCAGGGCTCAGTAGGCGGCTCGACTTGGACTCTTGGTGCCGTTTGCCGGTTGCTTCGGGAGGTTGAGTCCAGCCAGATGGCACAAACGAATGGTTTTGATCGAGCTGTTGAAGCCCCAGAGGTGTTTTTATTACTGGTCAGTTAGACATACAGAAATGATACTCTGTTCCTTCAGCATCCTTTTCCAAGCTGATTTATAACTTCAACAAACTGATTTGTACCTATTTGTACCCAATTTACCCATTTGTACAGCGTGGTATTCTTACCGTTTTGAGGGCACCTTCCTGGACATCAGGAGCAGGATGTGGAAGAAGAATCTGCACTTTACAAGGGGATGGCTGTAACCACCACGCCACCTGCTGGCCCGGTCCCTCAGGATCAGAGTGTTTTTGGAGGCGTTACGAAGTCAGCGCCCGCAAACGTTGCCAAACGTTTTTCGTTGCGTTTGTCGGACGTGTCGCTTCTGGAACGTTACCACAGACACAGGATAGAGACCCTCCCTGTCTCATAATCACAGCGTAGCAGCGGATTATTTTTCATCTCCTCTTCGGCCCTGTTTGTTTTCCAGACTCGAGCGAAACGCCGCAATCGCAGTGGATTATAAACTATGAGAGCCATCATTTGTAATATGAGAAAAAAATTATTTCTGGCCGTTTGGGGTCCAACTGCTCTGACGGGGGATGAACTCACAAACTATAAATCATTTGAACAAGGAGCCTCTGGTGCTTTATTATATCTGCAGCCTGGTTTCTCCGTCAAGCAGTTCGTCGGTGAAGCGGGCAGTTTGTCCTCGGGTTTCGGAGCCGTTTCGGCGAACACCACGCCGACTCCTAGCCTTCGGGACCCGACTGCGCCCGTCTTTGGTCCAGTCCCCTGCCGCGACATTTTTCCACCCCATAAAGTTACAGCGTTGCACTTATTTCCAATTTCACGCTCACCTCCTGCGCATTTACACAGCTGGAGACTCAGCAGGGCGGTCGTGCGGAGCTGCTTCCCTCAGTGCCACAGAAGCGCGCCCCCATCTTTGGCTGGAACCTGCAACCTGTTGGTAGGGGGGTCCGGTTTCTTACCACTTGGCCCCCCGAATACGAACCGCAGATGGGCGTCACCTGACAAAAACGCACCTCTGCTGACAGGCCTCTGAAGTGCTGAGCTCTCCAGTGCCTATGCTGTGCTGTATCCCTTGCAGTCAGAAGGACATGGGTTCAAAACCCCGTTCCCACTGTCGTGCCTCGAATTAATACGGTAAAAACTGCTCTATAAAGGAACACGCAGTTGCGAGCACTTGTGCACAAGTACAATATTGTAAGCTGCTTCAGGGACCAGCGTGCGCTGAATAAAATATGAACGAATAGTGTCACCGTTGGACGTGGGGGTGTTAGGAATATGGGTGTGTGTGTGAGAGACGGGTGATAATAAACCTCTCTGCCTCCTCAGGTTGTTACAGATGTCCATGTGACTCACCGGGCCGGGTTGCCGTTTAAGAGGTTGTTTACCGGCGTTTGCTGGGATTTTCAGACAAGCAGGTTTCGCGAGTAAAAAAACCCTCCACTGTGGTTTTGATGTCCGAGAAAGAGTGACTTTATATGCGGTTTGACGGGGAAGTTAGAGCTCAAATGAAACAAACCCCCCGGCGGGGCTCTGAATACCACATTTTACAAAGTTAATAGGCCATTAAAGAAATGACGTTGTTGCCCGAAGCGCGCGTCTCCGTCAGGGGTTCAGGAGGCGCTGCTCCTCGTGACGGGGTGGGTTTAAGGTTAGGGTCCCGCAGGCCACGCCGCCGGTGAATTCCTGCGCGGCAATGGAGCCGTCCCTCCACGCCGGAGTCCAGTTCCTGTGGCGTGCCGATAGAGTTGGCGATAAGGGCGCCGGATGAGCGCCAGGGCCTGCGGGACCGAGGGTCCGCCCCTTTCCACACGCCCTTCCCCACAGGAAGCCCGCTCGGCCGAGCGAGCGCTAATCGCGGCCCCAGCAGCCCTGGAAGCCATTAACAGGCAATTATAGGGACGTTTTGTAAATTATTTCATTAAATATTTAGGCCCATTGTGCACCGTTTAGTTTTAACAGTCTCATTATACGCTTTGCTGTGATTTTCGTTTTGGGGTTACACTTCCTGGTCACGTGTTTCCAAGTTGAACCAGGCCGCTCACACACTCGATTTGGGGTTTCCTCAGCTCGGGAGCTCACAGGCGGACGGCTACGCTTTGCATTGTGGGTCTAATGGACCGTAACGGGGGTTTCCGCCGAAACGGGGGGGGGGGGGGGTCGTCACGGTAACAGGTCCTTCTTCCTCACGCCATTCCCCGTCCAACCCCCAACCTCCCCGGCCAGCCGGCCATCCGTCAGACTGCTTACGCTGCGTGTCTGCAGCCGCACGTCATTCCAGCTCACCCTGATCCCGGGGTTACGTCCCTCCGGACGGTCATGGGTTCCACATGTGGTGCCGCTGCTGACCCTGTCGGTCCAGAAGGTCTGCCACCAGGATACGCTTCTCCGTTATTATTCTCGTAAGTTTGCGTCAAAAGTACATTTGTGAGACTATTTCACTAGTAGCCGGTTTTCCAGCTGCTTCTCTGGGGTTTGAACGGTGTGAACATCTGCAGCGTCTCCACGTTGCATTTATTAACGTGTTTCACGCATGGAGGTGTTGCAGGTGTTTGCTAAATATTATTTGCACTTACACTTTGAAATTAACAACATTTGGGCCTGATAGGTGAAATAAGAGCCAGCGAGGATGAGGGTTGGCTCTCCTAGTCAAGGTGAAGTGAAGGTGCAAGATGGGGTTTTTAAGCAACAACTTCTCTTCTGGCTGTCCCCCCAGTCTGACAGTGGAGGTCTGCACCAAGGTCTCAGGCACCGGCATCCCTGACGCCATAGGTAAGCAGCTGTCAGTCATCCGACCCCCCAAAAAAACAAGACGAGGTGTTAACAGCATCCAGCACGTGTTTTTTTTTTTTTTTTCTTAAATATTTCACATCCGCAGTAACAAGAAGAGCACATGAGGTTTTGGCCAGAGAGAAGTGCAGTGACTGGAGGATGACTGTGTGTGCCAGAAGCAAAGATAAATGTGGATTTTAAATCTTCGAAACAAAAAGCTTCTGTGCTGCTGTTGTCTTCCAGTGCTGCAATTGTCCAGAGGCAGAGTTTCCATCATGTTCTGTGCCCTCCAAAGACCCCAAAGTTAATGTAAACCTTGTGAGTTTTCTGCGGGGGCTAGAAAGCTGGAGCGGGGCCCAATTGGATCCCACAGCCCCCGGGCATCAATAGACACCTCCTTCACCTGTGGAATCCGTGTGTCCCCGCAGCCCTGAAGGCGGAGCTGCACTTGGATTGGCTGAAGCAGAAAGGAGCCATCAAGAGGGTGCTGTTCCTCGACAACAACCAGCACCACCACCTGGGGACCCTCGTCATCGACAGGAGGAAGAAGCAGGCGTGCCAGAACTTCCCCATATATCTCCGGGTGAGTCCGCTGGCCCCCAGTCCTAACACCAGCAAGAAAGTCAAGGCTTCACAGGTTGTTTTCTCCACCGTGCGCTGAGGCCTGCAGAGCCCGGTGGTGTAACTGTGCAAACAAACAACCCAGAACGGTAACGCTCATAAGGTCTGCCCTTCTGTCAGGAGGAGAGCGAGTTCCGGGACAAACTGAGTCCGATCAGCGTGGCGCTGAACTACAGCTTGGACGAGAGCGGCCCTCTGCCGGGGCTGCTGCTGAGGCCCATCCTGGACCCGTACGGCAAGGCCTTCGTTCACAAGCAGGTGGGTTTAAACCGAAAGGCGGCAGTGGGGCCGAACGGGAATTTTCTCGTCTTTCTGGGTCTTTCACGGCCACAGTTCACCCGGTTTTCATCAAGAATTAAACCTGCCGACATCCTGCGGACGAGGAACCGAACGACTCCGGCAGCATCCAAATCCAACCTGCTGGTGTCCTGGGTTCCCAGTTCCACAGTGAGGCAATGTGCTCACTTTTTATTGTAGTGGATTATTCTCACCATCATTTACACTTACTTACCGTCTTCATGAAACTATTCGATGCCATTCATTCTAATATTCCACTGTATATTGTTTTTTTTTTTACTTGGTGTGCATATTTTTGCAATGCCGTATGATGCAGAAAGTTCTAGAAAAGGAAATACCTCTGTTGCTGATAAAATTCCACAAACTGGGATTGGATGCTGGAGACTTTGAATGTGTTTGCTGTTTGTATAAGCAGATAAGCGAGCTTCGGGGTGTGTAGAAAGACAGGGCAGAGACGCGCAGGTGTGTGAGGATGACACCTGGTGTACAGAACGTTATCAAAAAAAAACTGTAAGAACCAGGAACTGACTGGAAAAGACCTGAGACCTGAGAGGACTTTTTCCACACAGGCCAACATCCTTCTGGACTGCGGCGAAGACAACATGTGCATCCCTGATCTCCGGCTGTCTGCCACCATGTGAGTCCCTCATCGGGCCATTTCAGAAGGAGCCCTCCACAAAAAAGCCCAGCGGGCCATGTGTGGGGTTCGCTTGGGAACGAGCTTCAGATGGTACCAATGTGCAGTGTACACGGCGTGTGACCCAGTATACTGATGGCAACGGGGAACTTCTCACGTTCTCCCGCCCCACTGACACCCGTCCTTGTGTTGCACAGGGACAGAGAGCAGCTGGTCATTGGGGACGACAACCCGCTGACACTGACCATCGGTGCGGCCAACCTGGGCGAGGGGGCGTATGAGGCGGAGCTGCACGTGCTCATCCCACCTGAAGCGGACTACATCGGAGTGGAGCGTCAGCTGGAGGTGATCCCCTCCACCACACCCTCATAATAACCCTTAGCTAACCTTGGGCGACTGGATGTTGGAATGACTGCACAGTAAACCGCGTGGGAATTTTGTTTGTTGGCATCTGAACAGACAGCTGGATAACAGCAGTCTAGAGACCTGATCAATATTCAGCTATTCCTTATTATCTGAAGGAAATCTGTTGCTGAAAACACGTCTGGTGGCAAATTTTTCATACAGCCAAAGCCAAAATTCCATTGCTTTCAACTGGGAAAAATAATGATGCGTTCCCAGCCCATCCCAAAACCTCCAACTGATTTCCCCAAATATCAGTAAAACACTCTCAAACACCCACATTACAGTCCTCCAAGGATTTCCTCACAAGCTCTTCCACATTCTGAGAAGATATTTCCACTTAACAGTGTGGGGAAGGTGACAGCAATGATGCACAATATGGCTCAACAGCACGAGCATGAGATCCTACCTGGGAGAACAGCTGAGGCGCGACTGCAGTGCACTCGTGTTACCTTTCTGGGCGGCTTCAGTTGAAAACATACATATAACAGAAAAACCACCTGCATACCTGTAACCATTTAATTATTAATTCTCTGGAGTTACCCACAATGCCACACTCCATTAAAGCAATACTTTCATGTTCCTAGCGTACAACCTCTCGCCTGGCCTCACACCCCGTTTTTATTAGCTTTGACATGTTGTCGGGTGCAGATGTGGAAGTGCGGGTTTTTGATTTGGCCGGTGAATTTTAGGAAAATCTAAGCCTCGTGCCCAGCCTCGGACCACCGTGACCCAGACTTGGATAAAGCAGTTAGTGATGATGGATGCTGGGAGCCATAAAAGCAAATTCCGAATAGCGAGGGATGGCTGTACAAGGAGATTCTTGCATGTTGTGTAAGATGCTTTGTGCAGTGCCACTCTATACTGGAATGACCGTCACATGACCAGACACCCCCCCATCGTCTGCATACCACAGGAATTCATATCATATCATATCATGTCATGTCATGTCATGTCGTATCGTATCATATCATATCATATCATTCATAATTCATGTCGCCAAGGTTGCGACAGTCTGGAGTCTAATAAAAAAAGTCACTTAACATTGAGCTACAATAAAAGTCATTTTAAATGATTGAAAATATATCTCCACATGGTCCTGTTCAGGGGTGTCAACCGACTAGTCGTGTGAACATATTCGATGATCCTCATTTTTTTATTGATCATTGATACTGAGGAAGACCAAATATAAACTGTAAACACTGTGGCATTGAGTTGAACTAAGGCAGTTCCGCCCTCCTTTTGTGTTTCGGTGCTCTTTTTCACATCTATCCGCTCAGTGAGTAAACACAGGTTGTCTTTGCTCCGCCACACAGAGGATTTAGAAAACAGATGAGGGAATCGATGCAATTATCTGAACATTTGTCTGAAGACGTGAAACTTGGCTGGTTGCAAGGTGAGGAGCTTCGAAAGCTACTGAGGATCACTGTGTTCCAAAGCAAACACAGAAGAAGAACATAGCTCTCTTGATTGTGACACATCTTCAGGCTTTTCGCAGAAAGTCCCACCCGTCCTGATGGAAACGTTCCCATCATTTCTCAGTCTTCAACTGAGCAGGATGTTCAGGATGTCCAGAGGGGGCTTGAGAAATTTTCTTCTCAAAATTCACTTTTCCTGTAGTACTTGGTTGTGTCACTCTGCTGGCCATCTCCGCACCTTCAAACATGGTAAAATTAGATCACCCGCAGACCTATTTGGTGAAAGCAGGCCAAAGGCAGTACGTTTCTGCCACCACGGTCGTCTTCACCCATTTCACCCTGCGGCAACGGCCACCGTAAGCCAACAAACGCAGAGTCGTCCCGGAGACTCTTTTTTCCAGTAGTTTCTCTATTCACCAAAGTGCCATAAATCCGGAGAAAGAATAAGTACTTACAGTACTGGAAATCTCTGCCTACACGTTGGACTGCAGGATAAGTACGGTTTTACCTTCCCACGCACATTCATTTATTACCCGCAACGTGGTCGACATCATCTCTGCCTTCGCACGTAAGTTCTGGCAACAAAGAGGCGCCGAATAAGATTAATATTTATATCTTAAAAATATTTACGATGTAAACAGGCACCGAGGGGCAGGGGGGTCCTGGTCACACAACTCATCGCTCATTCCAACGTATCATACGTTTAATTCTCTCCCATCATTTTGACGTGACATAAATAAATATGAATAAATAATAAATGAAATATTTTGCTTTAGCACAACGCAGCGTAATGTGGCAAAACAAGAATACAATTAAAATGGGTCTGAGGACGGAATTTACGTCACTTAAATCCCCGTTTACATTTTTAGTGTTTATGAAAGGAACTCGGTTCATATATTCAGAATAACGGGATTCTTTCTCACTGTTTCTCATGTTGTGGTTTTTTTTTTTTTTTTTTTTTTTAAAATTCCGGAAAATTTTTTTTTTAAACATTACGTTGAGTTGTATCGCGCTGCCCGGTCACCCGAGGTCGTGTGCAGATGAACTGTGTAGTGGCTTTTATCTCAATACCCTTGGCTTTTCCGAACTGCCGCCCTCGTGGTGTTTTTGTTTTCCCGACGCCTCGTGTGCGATGTCTGCTTCTGATAACCGGCACGGGCCTGAGTGACAGGCGGCGCGGCGCGATTTACACAGATCTGGGGTTAGTGGCCAGAACGGAGGTGACAAGAGCCACTGTTTGGTCACAAGGGAGCGCTGGGTGGTGAACGGGGGTCGGCGTTTTCGCGTCCTCGCCATTCACCTGTGGTTTGCTTTCCTCCCCAGGCTCTGCAGAGGCTGAGCTGCGAGTACCGGATGGATAACAACACGCGCTTGGTGCTGTGCGATCTCGGGAATCCCATGGTGGCCCAAACCAACGTAAGTGATGCCGTGGCCTTCGCACCTTTCTTCGCCGCTAAATTAGCCACCGTGCATCTGCTCCCTTCTCCTCCGACCAGCAACGCAGCTGGACTTATGGGTGCCGCCTCAGCCCCGCTGTGTTTAGACAGACGCTGCCGCAGTTCCAGGAGGCCACTGTCTGCTCAGCGGAAAAGTTTAACGCGGGAGTCGGGTTTGCCGGAGAAGTTTGCAGCTAAGGCCGCGAGCGCGACAAACCGCGTGTTTGTTTTCTTTGTGCGGCGTGTGCTGGAAACATTGGCTCTGTTAAAGCAGCCGCAAGCCCCTTCCTCGCACGAAACTCGATCCGCTCGGCTCGGATCCGTCGACGTGAGAAGTCCCACGCGCGGGTTTGAACCCAGGGCCCGGCGCCCGCCGACTCAGGAGGGGAAAGCGAGTCGCATAAACGCAGAGCTTCTGAAAAATCAATTAAGCGGTCGGGTTTCGCGGGATGCGGGCAGCGCCACCGCGTCGCCTAGCAACGTCGATTCCTCCCCTCCAGATGTTTCCCGGACTCCCGAGCCGGGGATGCGCGGCACCCGCCGACACAAAGTGCAGCACGTGGACCCCCTGGCCGGACACGCGGACCTGGTTCTCCTGCCTGGGGCTGGGGGCACGTGGGAGCGTTAAGCTCCACGCTGGAAAGTTTTAGTGGAAGAATGAGCAGAACCGCACCTAAACCTCACAAAAATGCCGTTGAAGCGGCCTGATCAGAGCTCAGGGAGGCAGAAAATGAGCAAATGGATGAATGTGAGAGACAGACCACAGATATTATTATTTTTGGCCATTTGATGCAGCGGGGTAATTTTTACCGTATCATATTATACCGCCGCAGGGTAAGCACCCAAATCAAATGCTGTAGCACCAAAGCCACGATGAGAACCTGGGTCCCTTACTGGAAGGTGACAGCTGCACCCCCCGCTAAGCACTCCGCCACCCGATGTCCCTACTATGCTACACGTCCAGTAATGGCGACCGTGGTTCTCCACACGTGAGATGGAACAGCTCCCAGATCCCCCTCGACAGCCCCTGTCTGCGACCCCACCCCCGTGAAGCTATTTCCGTCCGCCAGCCGTGGTTAAAGTGGATCAATTGAATTGTAATCCTTTGGTAATTGAACCCACAAGTGGGTAAAGTGGCCCCGCTGACGGTGCCAGCGCAGATGGGCGATGCCAGCTGGACACGGCGACGTCCTACGGCTCTTCGCTGCGTTACAAACAGGGGCGGCGATTCCATCAAACGCTGCAGGACCCCGACGGGTTCGAGCGGGGGGAGTGCGCCCCGAGCGTAACGCACATACAAATCCTCTCGCTCCAAAGTAAACCTCCCCGCCTCACATAGCGCGACATTTCCCTGTGCGCCCCAACAATAACAGCGTGTAGAAAAAGGCGTTTAGTCGGACCGGCTTGTGTTTTGAGGTTTATGGCCTTATAGGAGATATATTTCATCAATATGTCCATACGTACATTCTTATACACACGTGCACATAGAAATACATGCCTAGATTTTCTCGTATTTGTGTCAGAACAAGTTGGGACGGTCTAGTCGAAATGAGCGGGAGGAAATTGAATCTGGACAGTAAAATGCATGATAGTTTCCAGCCAAAAGAGAAAAAGCCATGAAGAGAACATATTGGATTCCACTTACAGGCAATTAAGAGGAACTTTACAGCAGGGTTACAAAGGGATTCTGGACGGATTCGGTTGTGTGGAGAACGGGCTGGAAAATTAACATGTTAACATCTTCCAGATTGGCCGCTCGGTCACGGCGGACCTTTGTCGCCGCTCAGAGGGTTAAATCCAGATGGGACGCATTAGCACGGGACTGGAGGGGGTGGGAGGTGCGATGTCCCTCCATCCCCCACAAAATTCCCCACCTCTGTACGCTGGCGTCAGCCATTGTTGTCATGCCAGGTCTGCTGAACAAATGTCTCTGTTTTGTTATGACTGAAATTTTTCCGCTACACACACTGTGCGCACTTTCAGGTCCGTTTGTTTTAAGACTCTGCGTTCACCTAAAGGCACAGAAAATAAATTTCTTTCAGAGTGGGTGTGATAAAAACTTAGTATATGTTGGAAAAGCCAAATAGAACTAGTTTAACGCTGAAGCAGAAATGAGTAGCAGTTGAGGGACGAGTCGTATGTTTACTACGTTCAGCCACACAGTTTGGTTATTAATGTCATCCGGCTCCTTTGTCCAAAGTGACTTACAGTGTGAAGTTTGTACACGAAGTGACTCACGCATTTTATCCATTTACGCCGCAGGGAAATGACCTTATTCAGGGGTACGAGAAGATACGGGGGGCTCGAACTCACGTCGTGCAGGTGCCAGGCTGCAGTTCTAACCCCTGCACCACCTGCCGGCCCGTTTATTGAGGGTCTCCTTTTACTGCACCACGAAGGAGAGCAGTATGTCCTACTGTTTGTGCCCCGTGTCGCGCGCTGAGGGAGAGCCGAGCCGAGCGGAGTCGTGGTCAGGGAAGCCCAGCTGTCATTCCTCAACCGCTCTCCGATGGAGACACGGGAGGAGAATCGTCCCTTTGTCCTGGCTGGGAGGTGGGGGTCTGGCCGGCCGCCAGGGTCTGTGGCTCAGCCCGTTAAGCGCGGTGGGTTGAACCGCGAGGGTCGGGCCACGGGGTCAGACCGTCTCACTCCTTAAAAGCGTCCCTCACGAGCAGCAGCTGAGAAACGTCGCCGCCGATGACACTATTTACGGCGCGGCAAATGGGGGCTCTGGCACGGCGACGCAGTACAGCCGTTCCGGCACAGTCTCATTTAGGTGGTCTCCGAGACATTACAATACACCGCCTTGTTAGACGCAGCGAGGAAGGAGGCCCGTGGTGTAACTTTGCAGGAATTTGTCTAGAGGTCACTGTTTTGCATGAGCATATCTGCCCGGTTTCCTTGGCTACAAAATATGACAGTACTTCTTATTTTACACGCACATATATATAGGATTGCAGTCCATTTTTCTGAGCAGACGTTCTCTTTTCCTTCCTTTGTAAGGACATACTTACTTGGGTTCCAGAACATTCTTTATTTATCACCTCACAAACCGAGGGCCTTCTGATGTTCTTCCCCTTTTAAAGTTTTACAGCGCTTGTTACGCGCAACAATTTGTACTTAAAGGAGTTTGTGGCTGTTTGTAGTTTCCGCCGTTCCAAACGGACCCGGGTGCGATCGCGACCCGCAGCCCCTTAGATGGCTCTGCCTTTCGTCGGTAACAAACTTGCGCACGTGGTCCGTGTTAGAGCGGCGGCCTCGGAAGGTTCTAGTCTCCCGGGATGAAGCGGCACCTTTAACGCCCGTAACGCGGCTCAGGAAGTGACGTGTATGAGGTCCTTGCTCACGTCTGGGGACACCTTTACGGGAGGAGGCGTGTCCAGATGGGCCTCCGCTAAGGTACAACGATGGTGGTAATTGAAAGAGTCTGGGGCGCTTTCTTCAGGGGCTGGATGTCAATGGGGGGGTGGGGGGTTCACCGCTCCCGTCTTGAGTTTTTGCAGATGCGGCCGAGCGGCTTTTTGATCTTTTCACTCTCTCCATCCTTCTCTTCCCCACCGACACACACTCACGTCTCCAGCTGTCCGTGGGCCTGCGCTTCTCTGTCCAGCGCCTCGAGGAGGTGGGCCCCAACATCAGGTTCGATCTGCAGATCCGGAGGTGAGTCGGGACCCCCCCTCCTACCCCCACCTCTCGCCCAGACCCAGTTCTGGACCTCCGCCTGTTCTCCGTCTCCCTGTTTCATCCAGTACCTCCATCCACGGTGAAGGAGTCTGTACACAGTCCAGGGAGGGGGGGTTATTTTTAGAACGACACCCTTCCAGACCAGCTGCTAACTGTGGTAGGATCCGAACCCGGGTCCCTGCTAGACTAATCAGTCCAGTGGGTTGAGTTGGTTTCAGCAGAGCAGTTCTGACAAATCTGGGGTCCCACTGTTTCTGCTGGATTTCCCCCACCCGCCCACCCGCCCCGGGTCCCCGCCGACCTTCCTTCCAGATAATTCCGAGACAGTCATTCAGAGCAGGAAACTGAAAAGCGATAAGATATCTGGAGCTCGGAAACGGTGTCTAGCTTTGACACGGACCCGTTGCTGCGCCGCATTTTCCGAGCTCTGGTCGACGGGGGGCATGTGTTTATTTTCATTCAGACAAGCAGGACAAACCGCGTTAACTCTCACCTTAGTCCAGCTGCACTGACACCCGCTGTAGTCTGGCCGCACTGAGACACAGCCCCGCAGCTGCCCTTGTCTTAGTCCTCAGCTGCGGCTCACATTATATCCAGCAATATTTACCGTGATAACAAGTGTGATAAATTAGAGATGATCACAGTATAGACATCAGCTCACACACACACACACACACACACACACACACACACACACACACACACACACACATACACACACACACACACACACACACGCTGCTGGGTGTGCGACGTAAGGCCTTAATCTGGTGACGGTGGGGGATACTTGTATATTAATAACTATAACAGTCAAACCTGTTTCTGTACTGGTTCCCACTGGCTGAGTTCTTACACCCCCCCGACCCGAGGTGTTCAGCCCTGAGATGCTGTTTATTTACACTCATAATCATGATTGCATTTTTCCATAATCTGCCCCAACGCTGAGTAGATGTGAATAAACACACATGGCAGAGGCCAGTTTTGGGGAAGAGATGGTTGCTGTGCCCCCCTGCGGGGAGTTAGGTGTCACACTGAAAGGGGGCGCCTGGACATTGGCTGGATGCCCTGCAGTTTAGTGCCTCCAGGACTTGGGGGGGGGTCATGTGGCAAAGCAGGAGAAGGTTTGTTTTAGAGAAGATGGAGGATTAGCTATGTGTTTGCAGCCCAGGAGGGGGGAAGTTGCTCCCCAATGGCTTGTCATGGTGGATAACAAGGAACACACACACACACACACACACACACACACACACACACCTACCTGTGATGGGGGAGATGGGTGGCTAATGCCCCCCACCCCGTGCAATGTCATAGCCACGGTGGCAGAATAACTGCGAGAGGCTCTTGGTTTGAAGGCCACTGTAGCGTGTTCATCCAGGTGGTTGACATCAGACACACATCCCAACCCCATGACACCCCCCCCCACTTCAAACCTTCCGCCCAGGGCGGGTCTGGGTGTCCCGCTGAGATGTTCTGAAGTGCAGAGACAAATGTTGTGTCTTCCACATCCAGCGGTTAAAGCGGATCTGTGTGTGAGAGAGAGAGCGAGGGCAGCCAAGAAGGTCCGTGTGGAATACACACACTAGTAGAATGCAGAAGTGAAGACTTTCTAGTTTTTCACAATTTACTTCCGGTTGCTTGTTGTGGTTCGATTGTTATGGCGGAAACAATTGTCCCCTTCACATCCGGTCGACCGCGAAGCCGTTTTTCCGACTTCCTGATGTTCACAATACATCCTTCTCCCGTATCTTCTAATTATAGGCTTCCTGACAGGAAATTATTTTCCTCCCGGCGCATCGTTTTCTCCTGAAGGCTTGAAGGCCGCGCCGTGTTTTTTCTCAAGAATCCATTTCTGCATTTAGCGGCCGTTTGCCAGGCTGGCGAAGGCAGTTCGTAGCAAGTAAAACCCGGGATGAAGGCGTCGTGCTGATGCGTGTCGGGTGGCCCACGGGCTCCAGAGTCACGAGTCACCTCGCCGTTCACGTCCCTTTCGTTCGCCCGCTCGACTAGGACATCTGTTTACCGGCAGGACTCTGATTTGCCCCGAGGAATCGTAAATAGGAGAGTCGCATCTCATCTGTTTGCAATTCCATGGTTCCGTGAACTCGCTGACCATCCGCACAATGGACTCGAGAGGTTCTGGCTCGCGGGAAGTAAACTGTGTACAAACACCGGTCGCCGCCGTGCGCCCAGAACGAACGCGACTGACGCGGAACCGGTGTAATGGATGACCGCCTCCCTGGTTCGTCTCCAGAACCCATTTTGCTTACAGAAGTTGGATCCCGGTCAGCCTGGCCGCTCCATTACATCACGGCGCTCCGATGGCTTCCATTACGAGTGTGTTGAAACGTCCAGGGGCGTCTTGTTTTGGGTTGTTTAACATGACATCTTATTTTTGTTTTCTTGCGCCGGCAGCTCCAACAAGGACAACCCAGACAGCAACCCGGTGAGCCTGACGCTGCACATCGCTGTGAAGGCGCAGGTCGACGTCCGCGGGTGAGTGCTGAGCTCCCTTCTGCTTTCCCGACCTTGATCGGATGGGAAGTTTGTCGCAATTTATTTCGTTTGTCGCACCGGGCCCTCCGCACGTTTTCTGTCTGTGTCCCAGACAGACGTGACGGCGAATCTGAAAAGATTTAAAGGGTTGCAAAATGTAACGCAAGCGGTAACAACGGCGACGGAGCAGCAGGTGGCGCAGCGGTTTAAACCGTCGCTTTGCAATTTGAAGAAACCGCTTTTGAACCCCCCCCCCGCTCGTGCTCCGGCCGCCTCGATCGAGGTAGTTACCCTGAACTGAGTAAAAATTACCCTGCTGTATGGATGAGTTAACAGTTAAAAGATTGCTTAGCGTACGTTTCCCTCGGTGCCCCCGGCCTGGACAGACAAGATGGATGTAACTGCACTGGGAAATATGATTTCGCAGCTGAACGGAGTTAATGGAGCGCTAACGGGAGTGCGGGGGGATCCGTCCTTCTCCCCGGCAGAGCTTTTTGTTGCGTGCTGGTGGGTTCCTGTCGCAGGGCTGTAGCGATGTTATCAGAGACCCTCCTTGTCTGCGCAAAACATGTTTGCGTTGGAGGGAAATGAATGGCGGCGTGTAGCGGAACGACGTGTTGTAAATAGCGTTGCCAGAGAGGATTGCGCGTCGCTAAGAATAGCGCGCGGCTAATTGTCCGCACATGAGCCAACGCAACCCCCCCGGCCCGCTGCGCTTGGAGCCGCTGAATCACGGGAGGGTGACGGTGAGGGGAAACAAACACGCTCTTCAAAGGCAGCCGGACCGCTGTTTTTTGGGAGCGCGAGTTGTGCTTGGCTCCGATGTCGGCCGATGTCCTGACCCTCCGACCGTCTCCCTGCAGCGTGTCCCACCCGGCCCAGGTGGTCCTGCCTTTCCCCCGCTGGGAGCCGAAGGAGAAGCCCACCAAGGAAGAGGACGTGGGTCCCCAGGTTCACCACATCTATGAGGTACCCCAGCTTGAACTTCGGGGAGACCTAGAACATGACAGAGGGAGGGAGGGAGGGCTGTTCCGATCCCGGCAGGTCGCAGGGCAGGAGGTTCTACGTGACGTCCGTCCTCCGCGCTCACCGGTCGGACCCCGTTCATCCTTTGGACTTTAATCCACCCCGCGTGTACCCTCAGGTACGAGTCCATCACCGCGCACCGGCACCACGTTCCCTCAAGGAGCATCGCTGGCCTGTAACTCAACACCTCGAACCGCATTAACCACGCAGGTGTTTATAAAGCGGGGAACCGCTCCAAGTCAACGCTAAGTGTTTATAAAACGTAATACCTTAAAGTCTAATCTGTTTATAATTACTTCTGAAACATCGAACCTTAAACTCGCCGTGTTTATAAGAGCTGATAGAGGTTCATACCTCGGACTCTAACGTGTTTACGGGAGCAAAGCCGTCGTCGTATTGGGAACAGATGAGGGATTATTGGCTCTCCGGGTTTGTTATGGGCTGGGATTATTTATTCATCTGAGCTGTTAATGCCAGTTTTATTAATGACTTGCTTATCGCTTCTTTTGTTACTGCATTTCATTGTTTGGTCCAAATGCGCATTAGGCGAGCGGACTGAATGGACTGGAATGACAGAGGGGCTCATAAATCATGAGTTAATACAGCCTCGGAGCTGCGATGAGTGTTCGTCCTGGTCCTTCCCGAAAATCCTTATTCACCACCTTCCTTGACCGGCCGTGATGGTTCCCGCTCATGAATGCGGGCCAAGGCCCTGTTTGCCAAATGTCCCTCAGCCTCAAATCGCACATGGCCCTCGTGTCCAATAGTATTCCACCAAACAAAAGGTTTTATTTCCGAACGGCCCTCCCCACCCCCACCCCAGGCGGCCCTTATTAAAGTGGGTTTGCAGCCAAGGGGACCCCCGTCTTCGGTAAAGGTCCGCTAAACCCAGACCTTGAGTTACACTTCAAAGAGCAAGAGGTTTCAGATGCCGCCGCGCCACATCCGTCGCCCCGTCTCCCCCCTCTCCTAATGAAGGGCAGATCGACTCTACGGAGGTATTTAGATGTAATGAAGTCCAGAGGCCTTGTGGGATGGGGTGGGGTTATGGACGGAGTCTTCTGCTGTCACAAGGGTTCGACTCCACGGGGGCGGCCAGAACGCCTGAGCTTCAGCCCTGCGTCTCCGTGCTGTGAAGACGCGCACCTCCACGGTGGGGACCTGCGACGGGTTTCAGCGCCTCGACCAGGGGAGAGGATAAAGGTGGGGGGGGGGTGTGCCGTACCACGCGCGCATGATTGATGGTGGCCCTCGAAGCCGGCAAATAGCAGCACACATGTGGGAATAATTGGGGGCACAGAGCCCCTCTCTGGGGGAACACGATGAAATAAAACAGCGGTGTCCTCTTCTCTGTAAAAAGCAGAAGCCCAGTAAAGCCACCGAGCACGTTGGACCAGAGGCGCTCATCCAGAGCTGATCGAGGCAAATAAAGATGCAGAAAGGAGGTTCCAAATGTAATAATGAGGACGGGACACAATCGTGCACTTAACTCACAGACGGTCCTCCTGAAGGACGGGGCTCCGGTTATGGGGACAGCGTCGTCTGTTAGCGTCTCCACTAGGCCTTCTAATGGAAGTCCACTTGGTAGGGGGGTCGGCGCCAAACAAAATCGTATTTGGCCTCAGAGGAATTGCAAAAAAGCTACTCATGGCGAGAGGACCGTCCTTCTCAGGTTCTCGCACCGCACGTGAGCCTGGCTTCTCCGCCCGGTCAGCTCCCACATCATGTAAAAACGCAAATAATTGTTTTACATCTCTAGTTGTTGGCAGACCTGGGCGGCTCTTCTACGTCGCTGTTCAGGAAAATGTTATCGGGGAGGTGAGGATGCGCGCAGCTGGATTTGGGTGGAACTGCGCTTGTGAACGAGGGATCGGCGGGGCGAAACTTACCTGCATCGCACCTGGTTGTCATGATCGTATCTCACCTGATTCGTGTGCGGCAGGCGAAGGTGGCGGGGTGGGCGGGGGGTCAGAAGGACCAACCTCGGCCGTGGAGGTTCGTGTTTCTCTCGCACGGTGATCTCGGCCTGTCAGGTCTGGTTTATCCTGAGCTCCACTGATCTCCTCATCCGTCCCACTGGTGTGAAAGTTTTTCTTTAACAAGTAACCCGGTTTTGTTTTTATTGACCAGTGAACGGGTGGGGCTGACTGGTTGTTTTTTTGTTTCATGTACAAAGCATTGAATTTGGTTAGCATGGTTTTTCTAGATAGAGACAGCCGTGCCCAGTCACTCCTCCAACCTGACATGCCCTCCTGATGTGGTTTTTAGGGGGAAAAAGAGAAGAATAGCTCATATAGTTGACAAGTCAGACATTTCTGGGGTTCTGGGTGTATTGAACCCCCAAAAATATGTAGATCTACATAATGTGATGAGTAATATATAAACAATGACTAACAGGCTGGTTAGGACTGGGCTGTGATGAGAACCTGCATGCATCTCAGATCTGAGAGATGTTCACCCTGTAGGTCTGAGACTGACCTTCCCTGAGCGAAACCACGCTCCTCTAGCTGGGTGGTAGCATCTTCTCTTCTAACACACACCCCATCCTCCTCCTCAGCTGCACAACCTGGGCCCCAGCTCCGTCAGCAGCACCCTGCTGGAGGTGGGCTGGCCGAGCCGCTACCGCGACGAGCATCTCCTCTACGCCCTGGAGGTTCTCACTGACGGGCCGGTCAAGTGCAGCACCAACGCATCGCTCAACCCCGTGAACCTGGAGGTAGGTGGTCCACCTAACTCATCCTCACGTGCCCACCCCTGATGTGGGAAAAAGATTCAAGTCCAAGGAAGCGCCTTCTAGATCTTCGGTGGAGAGGAAGGAAATCCACTCCCATCCAACCACCTGGCCACCGAC
Source organism: Arapaima gigas (assembly GCA_900497675.1). NCBI lineage: Eukaryota > Metazoa > Chordata > Actinopteri > Osteoglossiformes > Osteoglossidae > Arapaima > Arapaima gigas. The sequence goes on along the minus strand of UFQX01000129.1, from coordinate 94,329 downwards.
GGCGTTCGGTCCCCGAAGCTCAGGTGTGCGCATTGGACCACCTGTGTGAGGTCTGGCCCCTCCCACCGCCTCTTACGAGTGTAACAGGACCTTCCTCCATCCCCACTTGTGGATTTGCGTCAGGGTCACACCAAGACTGCCAAGTCAGCACAACGAAATCAGAGCTGCATCTGAACAGGTGACACAGAGGATTTATTTACAGACTGTGTTTCTCTTACCACCTTGGAGCCTGGAAAACAGGGTGCACCCCACGTCTGAGGACCCGGCCCAGTTTCTCTTAACCGGATCCAGGGTAATCGGTCCTGTCCCATTGATATTCATCATCTCGCGTATCGGTTTCTCCAGGTGACGCTCAGCCTCTGACATCAATCCCGCCGTCTTGGCCAGGGAGTCGTGGGGAACCGTGGCAGAGGGTCGTCGGCTGGTATCATTTACCCCTCGCCCTGTATCAGGGAACCGGAGGGGGGTCCTGACTCGTTCACCTGTTCTCATGCCCTCTGTGACACGTGGAAAGCAGAGCCTGTGAACAGTGACCACCTCATTCAAGGCGGAGAACCCCCCCCCACCCCACTCAGAAAGAAGATGTGAAGGAGGAGGTGTGAAGGAGCAAAGCCTGCTAGGAAACCTGAGGTGGACAGAGAAACTGAGCCAACAGTCCCTCCTACGGCAGTTTGGTCACTTCAGCGAAAGCCGTTCAGCTCAGGTGGAGCCGCTCAGCCATCTCACCTTGAGCATGAAGATGAAGACTTCCTCTGAGCCACAGCTAGATGCTTCATTCTTAGAGTTTATCTGTTATGTACGTCAGGTGAATAATGGCATGGAACAGGTGTGGCTTGTTGGGGGTTGTTGAGGAATCATCCTGCAGACCGGGTTTTAACCCCCCAACTTGTTGACGCTCCACAGACTGACTTCCCAGCGGAGCAGAGCAAACGTCCTGCCTGGGCAGATATTCACACCGTCCTGTGACCATAGCAGCACCTAAACGCAATTCCTATATACATTTATGTTTGTTCATCGCTGCAGATGCTTTTCTCCAAAGTGACAAACAAATGAGCGTCAACAATAGTGCATCAACAGCGGAAGAGCTCCATGTTTGCCGGCTCCCATCACCGGAGCTGCCTCGTGTAGAACTGGTAGGAAATACCAGCGGTGATCGTGACACATGGTGTCAGGAGATCAGGAGAAAAATGGCCCAGAAAGAGATTCTCAAACGCCGCATGTGAGCTGAAAGGGATTCAGCAGCTCCGAGGGGCAGAGGGGGCTCGTTCTGCCACATCGGAGGCGAAACGTAAATACAGCTTCTTTGAGGTGTGGTTCCTAAACCCCTGTCCTCCCCACAGATATCGAGACTGCAGGACACACCGGAGCTGCTGGGATTTCTCCGGAACACAAGCTCCCCCCAAGCCCGGCGCCGGCGTGCAGTCGGCATGTCGGAAGTCTACAGCAGCAAGATTCTGGTAGGAACAGCCCCACTCACACACCTCCACCATCATTTACCTCATCTATCTATCTATCTATCTGTCACAGGTTTTCCTCCGAGTTGACGTACAATTCAGAATAAAACAAAAGTGCATCAACAAGAGATGAAGAACTTTAGAGCCAAATGATGAGTTTGTATGTCTGACACCACCATGTTGCTGGTTCTGCTGGGGTGCAGATCCTTTGACCATCTTGTAGTCACCTGTAGTGTTGAACTTGATACCAGGAGCTACAGAAAATCAACAGCACAAAAGGGTAAAAGTTAGGGCTCCTGGGTGAGTTTAAGACCCTCCTTGAATGATGGGAGGGATTCAGCTGCTCTGAGGGGCAAAGCAGAAGAAACCCATTTGCCGTCATCCATTTGTGTGTCTTATTTGTTTCACCCCCCCAGCAACAGTGTGTCGGAGGAGATGAATGATGCACAGCAACCCACAGACTGAGTGGTATGTTGATGAAGTTCAAAGCACCAGATTCCAGGTCGCCAGAAAGGCTCAAAGATCAAAACAAACATTTGAATCACACTAAACTGTGTGGATGTGTGTTGTGCATCTCTCCCCTGGTGCTGGGTGTGTGTGTGTGTGTGTGTGTGTGTGTGTGTGTGTGTGCGTGTGTCTTCAGAAAGGGATGAAAAACCAAACTGTTTCACATCCTCTGCTGGCAAATCACACTCAGACCCCCCTCAGGAGGGTCGAAGACAGGACGGACGGCGGGCGGTTGAGCGAGCTCTGTCTCGGACCAGGGCTGTTTCCATGGCGACTCAGTCAGACCTGTGAGAGAGGACATCCAGATATTTTTTTCTGAAGGGTGTGACTGTGAATCCAGACAACCGTTTTCCCCATGACAGGATGAGAGAAGGTCACACACTTGCTGCCAAGTATCTACCTGGCGTTTGAGTGGGACCAGACGCTGCCTGTCACACCCCTGTCAGATAAGCCAGGTCAGAGGGCGTTACTGTGGTTGCCAGGTATGGTGTTTAAGTGAGACACTGGTAAAATAAACAACCATCAGGGACATTTTTTGTCGCCTTCAAATCCTTCAGGCGACATTTTTATCCCGCGTGTGAGCAAACGTGAAGAAGGGCAGTTGGTTTTCGGCTCACGCTGTACAGCCTTCTGCGGTCATCTGTTTGCTTATGCGGTTTACTGTGATAAAATTTCACAGAATATACTTTGAACATGGGAACAAAACTGAAGACAGGAGCCAAAACCTGTTCCGGAGACGGTTCTTTGGGGGGGATTTTCAGTACGAGTTTCATCTGCACACAGTGGCACACGTGACGGCAATACATGTCTGTTCCGGTCGCTGTGGATTTTGCGCATTTCGCCCTTTCCGCTCCACTGCTTGTGGTCTGCGGAGGGAAGGCCGCGTTTGGGCCGTCTCACTGCGGTCACTTCTCAGGTCGCTTTTGGGCCGAAATGTTGGAGAAACGAGGGGCTGACGTTGGTTAATTCGGTGTTTATCCTGTCTTCTCCTCCAGCGAGATCAGAGCCGTCCATATGTAAATATTTGCACGGTGACAGGGGGCACACTCACCCAGGAGGGGTAGGAGGAATGTGACACCGCTAACAGCTGCTTCTCTCCTCGCCCAGAACTGCAGTAACGTGCACTGCCTGGTGGTGGCGTGCCATGTGAGCCGGCTGGAGCGGGGGCAGAGTGCCGTGGTGAAGATCCGCTCACGACTCTGGGCCCACACCTTCCTGCAGGTGAGGAGGAGGCTGCCGTCCCATGATGCACTGCTCCACCTCAGTAACCTAAACCGTCCCACAATGCACCAGGCTGAGTGAACAGCAACACGGAGGGTTGGTTGTAGCAGCTCAGCGCTTGTGCTGGTCCTGCAGTTAAAACCAAAAGTCTATACAGGCGAACCTACTGAACTATTACGTTTATTGTTTTTTCACAATATCAAGAATTTCCAGAGAAGACAGTCATGTTTGCTGGCGCCTCCATTAAAACACCGCTGTGACGCCAGAGCCAGCAGCCAGATCACGTCAGACCTACTGACTCATGGGGTGTTTTTGAGAAATTTGACAAAACCGATAACATTAAATCTACTGTGGCGTCATTACAGCTGATGTGTCTCAGGCTGCTTGTTTGGGTGAAGTGTATTTTTGTCTCCTCCACCTCGAACAATGTAAGTGGAAGAGGGTCAGAAAAGATCTCAAAAGATCTCAGATTAAGCCGTGCAGGTGTTTTAGGTATTTTACTGTGTGAAAAAACCAACCTTCCAGTGTTTGCACATCATTGTGATCTTGTGACACGTCTGCTTGGGCCTTTTCTTCATGTCTCTCTGACTGTTTTGCTTCAGAGGCACAATGACCCCTACGTGCTGAACTCCACCGTGTCCTTCAGGGTGACGGACGTGCCTTATCGCGTCAAGCCCAAGAGGCTCCCGCACGAGTCCAAGTCGGTAAGTGTGGGGTGCGGGGAGGGGCAAGAGGGCGAAATCCCGGAGAAACCCACCTGCTGAGCAGCTCCACCAGCAAAAGGTTGTGACATTGAGAGGATGTTGCTGTGAACCACATGGCGACATGTTGGCCTTCCCTCAACGCTTTGAGAATACTGCAACGTCCCACCCCAGCCACCCTGACGTGTGTCGTGTTGCCGCCCTCCTGCAGATCGGCACCTTCGTGGTGTGGGCCACGCCCAACGTCTCCTTCGCCATCCCGCTGTGGGTCATCATCCTTGCCATCCTGCTCGGCCTGCTGGTCCTGGCCATCCTCACCCTGGTCATGTGGAAGGTAGGTCAACCTCTGGCTGACCCCATGACTTGGGTGGCTTCAAACAATCCTTCCATCCATCCCTGAACTGGCCGGGGGGGTCCAGAAGTTTCTCTGCGGCAAGAGGGGGCCCACGGATCAGGGAGGAGACGGAACTCAGCTCACGTTGGGGTGGCAGCTGTGGCGGCACAGAAAAAAGCGGTTTGAAGAATCATGTGCCTTGATGCGCTGGAGCTCATTCACGTTGTGGTCACAGCCATCGTCATCTTCATCACCTTCCTCATCTCTGCTGGGGGTGGGAACACAGGTCCATTTTAACCAGCAGACTGTACCTTTCAGCTCATCACTTGCTGCACTATTTACACTGATTTACACTTGTCTTGATCAAGCGGGAGGTGGGGTTTGATCCTCAGTCCTCTGAGCGTAAAGCAGCATCTCCAGCCACTTGCCCCCACCCCACCCCACCCCACCCCACCCTGCCTCTGTCCAGCTTGTACGCTGATTTACAAGTTGTTTGAAATACACGTGTGTGATGCACATGGGCAGCAGCACTTCGCAAACCTTCAGAGGAAAAAGTATCAAGTTGCACACGTACGACTGCAGCTGTTTACCCTCTTAAATGGCCAAAATATGTGCTGTCATTGCGCCACCTGTTGGAGGCCACAAGACAAACCTCGCCGATGGAAACATCTTCCGCGATCAGTTGGTCCAGATGTATTTTTTCGCTTGGTTTTACGCCAGCGGATCGCAAAAAATGCAAGCATGGCGTCTGTTTTCTTATGCGGCGCGCGCCGCCAAACGGCAAAGTTGCCCTTTTCCTGCCTGCCCTGTTTAGCAAGAGCTCACGAAAGGCACTTGCAGCTGGAGAAGAAGAGACCCTGCGGTCAAAACACGACCAGCATTTGAATGCCACCATGCTGAGTTCTGGTTGTGTTTCTGGAAGCCTTTCCTAAGCTGCTGTGTTCCTCTCTCATGAAGACGGAAGAGGTGGTCGAAGCCCTTGCAGGCCGTGTACCGCCGCATTCCTGAAGACAGGCTAGCCATCATGTGACGTTCAGATGTTCTGTTGATCCACACCTCTCCTTCACGGTCCAACCGACCCCCGTTTTCCCTCAGTCACCTCCACCTGGTTCTGGTGTCAAAGGTCAGGACAGTCAGGAGAAACCATCTGGAGGAGAAACCCTGGATCTCCAGAGCTCGGCTGACCCCGGACGTCCTGCTGGGGACCTCCCCGGATCCTCCCGACAGCATTTCAGCAACCACATCTGGCAGAGCACTTCGTCTCCTGACTGCTCCTCCGGCCGGAACCGAGCAGACGGTCGCGTCAGACAGGGGGGCAGTTGTCCCCGCAGGAGGAGACTTCATGGACCTGTGAACCAGAGTTTCCTCCATTTGGACTCAAGGCTCACAATAAATCTGCTGAAATATCACTGATTTATCAATAACCAGATTTTTCTGGAACGATAACGGGAATAACAGATATTGTTACGATAGTTTTATTATTTCATAATAATAGTAATAGAAGTGGTGACTTTTCAGTGATTCCTCAGTAACAAAAACGACGACATGGCGATTATTCAGACGGTTTATCTTTGATTTATTGATGAGTTTGCAGTGATGTGATTTATCAGTAGTTGCAACGGTGACTTAGTGTTTCGTATAAAGCAGGAAATATCTCAGAATTATAAATAACGGCAATGATGAGTTGTCAGTGATTTATCTGTAAAGGTTAGCTGTGATTTATCGTTCAGAAATGGCAGTGATTTGTTAATAATGGCGATGATTTGTTGGTAATGTGTTTTATCTCTCTTTGCCCGTCAGTGCGGCTTCTTTGACCGGGCGCGACCGCCAAAGGACGACGTGTCCGACCGGGAGCAGCTGACGCCAGAGAAGGCCCCCGAGGCATGAAGGCCGCCCAGGGTGTGTGGGGCAGGGGATGGAAAACTCTGGAGGATTTATCAGAAAGTACTTTTGAGAAATTGCTTCGGTCCGGTCCTCATCAAAGACCAGGAATCTGTGAGGGACCACAAGCGGGATGACCGACCAGGCGCCGTTAGACCGGGCGCCGTCCAGCAGGCCCTGCAGGGGGGCAAGGGGGCAGGGTGGGGTGGGGTGGGGTGGGGTGGGGGGTCTCCAGCTAGCTGTGGGCCAAGAGTGATCGCAGCAGACCTCAGGACCTCGAATCCGGGTCTTCGAGTAGAGAAACTGTGGAGAGCGGTCGGGTCCCTTCGCACACACGTCTCACGTCTCTTCCAGGACCAGGCGCCTCCTTGTCAGACTCAGTCCGAACAATCAAACATCTGCCTTTCAGCTTTATCACGTATGACTTTTATCTCATGCTGCAGTGACAGAAACTGGTCCGCTCTACCTCTCACAGCGCCGATCTTCCCCAAAAAGCTCCTTTTGAAGGACGGCGCTGTTCCAGTCAGCCACCGGGATGAGCTTCTCTTCAGGATCGTCTTCATCCTCCCTTCGCCGCAAACATCCCACGCTGTGACTCTTCCCAACACCTCCGTTCCGATTCACATCTGATCTGAAGTTTCCCTCCACTGGGCTGGTGCACCGTGACGGGACTGATCCAAATATGAATTGAGGGGGTTTGTCTGAGGGCCCGCGTTCATCTCAGATGTCACACAGACAGGAATCCAGTCAAACCTGGTATTTAGTAAGTGATGGTGATGAATTACGGGCAGAAGCGGCTGAGGTCAAATTATTGTCGGCCCAATTCATTTATAACCGACTTCAACAACGATCCGCCAAGTGGGATATTTAGTTAAAGATGACGTCGAATTATAACGAAATAACTTGTGTCACGTTATTTTCAACCCGTATTATCTAGCACAGTCTTTTACTTTGTATGTCTTGGGCAAACAAACTTATTCTATTGTAAATCTGTGTTGTATTTTGTAGTACAATAGGAGGGGTTTCCTTTTTTAAACAGCTCCGCATTATTATCGCCACACAGCTTCAGGACACTGTCCTCCGGAAGAGGGCTCTTATGTTGTACGTTTGAGAGGAGTCCCGACCCTCACCCGCCGTGTTAGGATGTTCCGTGTGACAAAACGAATCCTGCGATATGGTAATTAGGGAGTCTGATAAGTAAATAAACAGAAATGGCCTTAAGATAAAGGAAATCTGTTCAAGCACTATATGCATTAAGCCCTTTAAGACTTTAAGGCCTAATTTTAGAAAATATGATTGCAAAACTGTAGTACTACTGTGCAAATATCATAACATGCATAATTCATTTGTCACATATTGTAGATCCATGCCACTTGGGACACGGATAGACTCACTGTCACAAGATGAGAAATAAGGAAATATTTATTCTTATTTTCACTTAAATGTTCTGTCTCAAGCGATTGTGTTCAGCTCCTCTCCAAACGCTCGGCGACGATTTCCGTTGGTGTTGCTCCGTCTTTCCGGTCCGAAACTCCTCAAGAACAACATTCCAGCATGAATTTGATCCGAACGTTTCGTTGCTCCCGTTTCGCCAATATTTGAAGTTGTTGATCACGCCAAGTAAGTCTGAACATGTAGACCAGTGGGGGGGGACTTACAGGGGAGAATATATATGTCCATGTGCAATATTGTGATATGTTTTAACTTACTGACACGTGTTTACACTGGTATTATCAGATTTTTTTTTGTTTTAGGTTATTTTTGTATATAGTGTTCATTATGTAGATGAATATTTGTGAGGCTTTGGCTGAACTGTAAATCCCCCCACCTGCTAGCAATAAACTCTGATAGTAACACAGTTTGCGTATTTCTCGGTTGTACTAGAATATATGCAAAAGTTCTTATTTCTTTCTGTGGTTTTATGTGATGTGATATAACAGAACCTCCAGCTCTGCTTTGAAAATGAAGAAATTAGCTCCTTGTATGATAATATTGTGGTTTTGGCTGTTTTACAGGAGACAGTCGCTGTTTAGTGGAGTAGGATCTGAAAAGTCAGAAATGCTTTAAAAAAAGGGACTTTTTTGAACGAAAGAATAAAAAGGGCAGGTGGGTGTGATGTTTGAGGTTAAAGCGCCGCTTTTGCGCAGCGAGGCCTGTTCCTGCTGCTTCTTCCTCGTGTGTGATGGCTCGAGCAGAATGCAGCGGAGTCCCGGCGGAAGGCAGTCGGTTCCTCGGCTCACGTTGCCCAGTTTAAAATCAGCGATCAGAATTTTGTCCTCGTATGCAGTGAAACAACCAAGCGAACACCCAGCGTCCAACCGTATGATTTCGAGTCCGAAACAGAAGGACTGTCACCTTCCGAAAAGCTTCTAATGTACATTTGAACACAACCAACTGCATATTTTGTTGCTTTTTTCCAGAGAAAATAACGGAGTAATATTAAAATAAACTGCTTCTTTCAGTTCGATTAGCATCATTTCTACAGACTGATTATTTACTCCAAGGATCCTTAAACATAACAGCATTTTGTAGCATAATTATAATTGTACCACCTGATTTTTGACTGAATCTGGGCCAGAAAAGGACACTGTGGATGATGCGGCCAAAAGGCCTGGACCTCAAGGCCCCAGTGTGTAGCACCCCATACCCCCCGTGGCTCAGTGTGTATCTGACATAACACTTGCTAAATAGTTGTAAAGTAGAAGCGCAGAAGCACTGGAAAACTGTGTTTTACCATACTGTCTTGAACGTTGCACTTAACACCCCGATATCCCAAAGTTTCTCAGATGAGTGAACAATCCTGACTTTTTCCTGACTGTTGTCCATCTTTCCTTCACCTTTAGTCCACCTTAAATGGGAAGATCTGTTACTGGAATATAGCCGGAAACCAAAGTGATTTACAGTCCATCTTCTTACCTTGATTTTGTTTCAAGATTCCAGTTTAATGACTTCCCAAGATCTGACTGCAAACACTGTTCTCCTGTGATCCCCGGCAGAGACCAACACACGGATGAGCCGTTGCGAGGCCCTGTAGCGGTCGTGCACGATTCCACACAGCCTGCACCCGTGTAGGGCCCCGGGGGTCGTGACCTCAGTGCTCACCTCACAGACGCTATAAAGGGGCCCCCTCAATACTATCTGGCATTGTCACATTTTCATGGATCAGACAGATGCATAATTTTTCCTAATAATCATATCCCCAGTGGACACCAGACAGAGAACACAGATTAAGGCCATTAATCTCCCATCCAAGCTTTTATCTATTCAGACCTGAAGGGCTTTTTTTTGTTTTTTGGCTACTTTTAAAACAAAGGTTAATTCTTGTCTCCGATCATATATTACTCAGGAATCATTTGAACCGAGCACTAACATCTTTGGGAAGCATCTTATACATGACAGGTTGTCCAGTATATCTTTTGCTATTTCCTTTTCAGTTTGACTTAAAATGCTTGCATGTAACTTGATGGTATCCTGTGGGAATGCTGAGTCAAATTCCAATATGCAGTTGCAGCATCCATATTTTACATTGTATTGGTGGTGTTATGAAGAAAATTGAAAATTAAAGTGTTCATATTTAGATTAAGTAAATTAAAAAGTAGTCAGGAATCGGTGATACTGTATGATAATAATTATTAATTCTTAATGTCCTATAAAACAATCAGAGCCGCAAAAGGGCTTCAGTCTCTGTTGTGCAACCATTTGTCCACTAGAGGGCGGTGTTAGATTTATATTTGCACTGCGCCGCACCGCAAATGCGACGCGATTTTGACGTAACAGGAGGTCAGAGGTCAAAGGTAATTGTATGGCTGCCTTTCGAAGCACGAATGTCAGGTCAGGGGTTTAACCACAGGATTTCAGCAGTTTACAGTGCGTGTGATGCGCAGTATAAATCAGTGCAAACGCTTCTCTGTGGAAGGTCTTAAATCCCGTCATTCGACTGCAAAAGTCCACGTCCACTCACAGGCACAGAGTAAAATCCTCCATCTTCCTGTGTACTGTAATATAATGATGACATTACTCATCATAATTAAGATTCATTAAACATACGTCCATATTTGGACTCAGCAAACAGAGATGTATTTCTAAAGTAAAAGCGGCGTTAGGGGTGAAGGGGACGTCCCTGCACAGGAACGGCAGGATTTTAAAGGAGCTCAACGCTAATATGTGTGCATGGTGGAGAGACCTGTGTGTGTGTGGGATTATCAGGGGATTCAAACACAGCCCCTATTGGGCTGACTTGTTTTTAATAATGCGATTACAGAAAACGTAGTGGGAGCAGAGAATGATTTTTTGTTGTTGTTATAAAAAATTATAAATCTTATAAGTATTCTACAGCTTGTAATCGAGGCATGGCAGAGCTAAACGCTAAACGCTGATTGGCCAGTAGTAAACACTGATTTGTCATCGCTAACCTCTGATTGGTCTCACTGCAGGAAGGACCCCGATGCTGGTTCTCGCTGGAAACTTGTGACTGACAGCCAGAACTGGCCAATGAAATTGACAAAGTCAGCTGACAGGCGTTGTTAATGCTTTCTGGTGGAAGTAACGTCACTTTTTTATTCTGACAAAGTTAAAACATCAAATGGAAAAAAAAGCCAAATGTAAGAGGGTGTGAGAACGGTAGCACGGTAAAGGTGGAGTTCCTTTGCAGATTTCTTTGACTAAAAGTACTAAGTATGATTGCCAAAAATAACTATAGGTGCAATTTCCCCATTAAGAGAGTAAATTTAAGTTGTAGCTGCCCGCTGGTACCGTAGCTGTGCTGCATAAATCCTCACAGCAGACAGAGTCACATTTTCAGTTTTTGGAAAGTGGGTTCTATGCTCAGCATTTAGCCGAATTCTTGTCAGTTTTATATATTTTAAGGTGTTGTCGCTTTAAGCGGCTCAGGCGGTCACGGGAATCGCGTCCGTTTGAATACCGCTGCAGTACCGCAGCGCTTCCTCCAGACGGGCCCTTTATAATCCTGAATTACAACCATTTTAGAGTAAAATATGAAACACTGTTTTGTGAAACTTTCCGCTTGGGGTTAGAATGGACGTACGTGACGTGTTGAAGTGTCTCAGGGAGAGAGACGGGGTAACAGCGTCTTTGAATCAGACTCATTTTGCAGGAATCGAGTTGCTTTCTGACTACAGTAAAGCAAACTACACTACAGTGTGTACACTGTACACTACACTTTGTATAAATCCGTCGGGCTTCATTCATTGCGATGCACCGGCTGACCGGTAGACGGCGCGCTGATGCTGCTGGCCGGGCCCCGAGGGCGGTCCCCCGGCGACTCAGGGGTTAACCTTGGTGGCGCTCTTTCTCCCGGACTCTTTTTTTGGCCGGGATAAAAGAGCGAGTGGGACGGCGGCTGAAGGAGATGCGGGAGCGCGGGAGCGAGCCTCCCTCCATCCAGCGGCGCGCGACAATCGACATGGGGGCGCAGTGAGGGTCGCCGGAGCGGAAGATGAGCGCGGACACGAGCGCGATGACGGGGATGATGAAGGAGAGGAGGCGGCCGAGGAGGAGGAGGAGGAGGAGCGCCGGGCCGCCGCTGCTGTTGCTGCTGTGCGTGCTGGGCTGCAGCGTGCGGCGCGTGGAAAGCGTGAGCGCGCGCCCAGACGGCGGGCACGGCTCCGCTGGTGGGCATCGCCTCTAACGTAGCCAACAGACACACACTTTTCAAACACACTTGTGCAGAATGCCGGACAAAAGGGTGGGCGCGCACACGAGAAGTGGGGGGTGAAGAAAGCAAAATGTTTTGTTCCCCCGGAGGGGTGTGTGTGTGTGTGTGTGTGTGAGAGAGAGTGAGAGGGAGGGGGTGAAAGTGATGTATGTTTAATTTTAGATACAACATGCTGTTAAATTGTTCTCTCTTAGTGACTAAACGTTGTAAGATTCAGCTGCTGTTTATCCTACTAGGTAGTGTGCTTTTAACCTGGTTAAGTTGATAACTAGTAAGCCTGTTAGGGGACTGGTGCCAGTTGGTAGCCGCTGGTAAGGATTTAATGAGATCAACGGGTGTTTAAGAACTGCCAGTCAGACTAGAAAAAAAATTAGTTAATGACTATTACTGTAACTTGACTATTTTGTAATTAAGCTACTACTGAGAATGTGTGTGTCTGGACCTGAGCGCTAGGTGACAAACCCAAACAGGTGGTGTTTGGGTCCAACTATGGTTCATCCCACCTTTATATTTATCTGATAGTTTTCTCAGGATTGATTTAGTGTTAAATCAGTACAAGCAGCTTATCTGTTTAGCAGGGTAGTAGTAACGTATCATTTCAGGGTTTGGCACTATGATCATGGGTACTTCAGCAGCAAGTGGGATTCGAACCTTTTTTTTTTGTCTTTTTTTTTTTTTTGAGTTACGGGTGAGAAGCCCTGATACCTTCTGACACTAGATTGATGGTGGCTCACTCCTCTCAGCCCATGTGTGTCAGCAGTGTTCCCATGATGCAGTGCAGTGTCTGGGGTAAAGAAACGCCAACGTTGATGACGGAGCCCTGGGCCGCAATCGTCAGGACCGGTTTGGCCGGCACGGCGGAGTCATGTGGTCGCATCCCTGATTGTGAAATAAATGCCACGAGGCAGATGCAGAGGGGCAATTCACTTTCTCATTGTCATGTGGCAACTGTAGAGCTGCCTGAGGGGGGGATGGGTAACCACGCTGACATAGTGTGTAGCCCTGCACGTGGGACTCCGCTGCAGAATGCACACCTCTCAGTGGACATGTTCTGCTCTTTGACTTAAATACGAAGTTACAGTTGACGGCAGCAGGTGGCGTAGCAGTTAGAGCTTTGGCCGGTTTGAAACCCTTCTACTGCTTGATCAAGGTTCTTACCTTTAAGTGATACAGTAAGCATACCCTGCTGCATATGTGGTAAATCAGGGTGAAGCTGCTTTGTTGTAAGTTACCTTGGAAAAAGGAGTCAGTTAAAAATAAGTAATTTTTCTGTGAACTGATAAAGGCCTTTAGAACAGCTTCTTTCAAAATAAGTGTGTTTATCTAAATCGATACAGGGCCCTTATTTGCTATTTAAATGTATATTGTTTTGGCTGTAAAAAAACCTGCCAGTTCACTTTTGTTTTCTGCAGGTTTTTTTTTTTTTTAAACAGCAGACCACTGTTTTCTGGTTCTCCGTCTCTATTCCATGTTTCTGGCAAGCGCAGCGTGTCCACACACATGCAGACGCAGCGACAGCCACGCGAAGCTGCTTCCCTTGCTGATGGACTGTTTCGCTGGCGAATGAGTCAGCAGAATTCGGAAAGCTGGGTGGGGCCAGTGGGAGCGGTGTGTGATTGGCTGCTTGTGTACCCCCCCTTAATCCCCATCAGCATTAATTAAACAGTTGGGCGTTATGTCTCATTGCAGGTTTGCTGTACGGTGGTGTGTTGGCGATGCCTCAACGTTGCTTTGAATTAGCCCTTCCCTTTTGGCAGCTGCTGGAATGTTTACAAAAGAACACAACACGAGTGATGCGCAATAGCATCTGGAAGTGTGTGTGTGTGTGTGTGTGTGTGTCTCTCTCTCTCTCTCTCTCTCTCTCTCTCTCTCACTGTAAATTACCCAGTGTTCTGTTGGGTGGTGTGTTGGCAGTAGATATTCAGAGTCTCCATGTCACGCTGTTGGTTGAGATGTTTGTCTTTCTGCAGAAACATTTCAAACACTGGTTCTCAGTTTCTGCTCCTTGCTTTATGGTCACAAAACTCCACTGGAGTTTTCTGGATCTTTCCCAGCTGCTGTTCCGTGCAAGGGAACTTCTTAGCCAGGATCTCTCCTCTCTGGACGTTTGGTATTGCTTCAACGCATGAAGGTGGTTTGAGATGAGTGGAGAAAATGTGCGGTTGATGTCTGCATGTCCACCTCAGCTGTGTAATATGTGTTTTGAATCCTTCTGTTGGGCCATTGAGGAGCTTGACTGAAGCACATCTGTTGTCCACTTGCATGCTGCTCATGCTGTGAGGCCGCGCTGGTGTGTTTGCCTAGTGTTGAACTCGGGGGGGGCTGTTGATTTCATATTGATCTTGTTGTAAGGCCTGTGCCATTCTGATATCTCGTGTCGGTACAGGTCACGGTACCAGCCAGGGGGATCCAGTGTATTCACAGAATACACACTGCTACGTGTGAGTTAACTGCAGTGTGTTTTCGTCTGCAATTCTTTTCAGTTTGGTCCAGTAGGATGTTGGGTCTGTGATTGGTCTCAGGGGGCCCAGGGACTCTTGGAACGGTGGCTTCCTCCAATGCTGCTGGGTCAAGCTAACACACTAATGATGTGTAATAATGGTGGGGGAGGGGTAACTTCAAGCAGAGGACCCTGGAGGGGGGTGTCAAAAAGACTGCCCCTTGCTTCCAAAAGCCATATAAGGAAATGATGTCATTCTGTGGCTCCACAGAGGGGAGATGTGACTTTTTAGGACCTACCAGGAGCAAAGTGTGTCACAGTAAACCCTTCCACCCTTACCTAAAATGATCAATGAACTGATCAACATGTAATTAAGATGGTGGAAATTTTATTTCTACCCGGTTTGAGGGGGGGGGGCATACTCTGTGTGTGTGATGCCATTATTCCCACCTCTGATCCTTCTCAGACAGCCTGCATTTTTCTGGAGTTTACTGAATTCTATTGGTTAAACAAAAAAAAACTTGCCTTATTGAACCAAATTTCAACTGTGTGGCTTGAAAAACAAAGCTGTGCATAAAGTTTTGGCTTTATAGATGGACTTCTTTAATCACAACGAATAAGTATTAAAAGAACAGCCAGGTTTTATATTGGATTAGTGACTGTCCAGTGTTTTCTGTGTTGAAACACTAAATATTCATACAGCTAAACTTAAGACCATCAAATTTTGTATCAGTTACGTATGTTGCTTCAGTGAAGAACCCTGATTGGCACCACAGCGGGAAGCTCTGTGGTTACTGTTAATCTCTTTGGTGGAAGGTCAAGTAATTGCACTGTTCACACCCCATTATTTACCAGGGTAAATTACACCAGTGGACTGATTGACGGGGAGGGAACACCTCCCATCTACGCAGTCCTCTATCCTCTAATGCGTCAGACTCTGTGGCGTCAGATGCAGGAAATCACTGCCAGTCAATCTGGGATTTCCAGCTGGGCACTGAACTCAACTTATGTTTGGTCCAAATTATTACTTGGAATTGCATTTTTAAGAGCTGCATTGGGCAACACAGCAGCCTGTGGACCTGTGGGGTGCAACCTGCTGTGAACCCATGTAAGGCTGTTTTTTAAATCCTGAGTGACTGGTAAAGGATAAACTCTTCTGTTTAAGATTTTAAGCTGTATTTCAGCCAAAGCCCATCAAGGCAGCTAGATGTAAGGATGGATATAAGGGCAGGGTGCAGTGTTGTGGCACCACCTGACCGTTTAAAAGACCGCGCTGATACTGTAGGTGATTAGGTCAGACCCTCTGGCTTGAGCTGGTCCTGTCTGGTGTCCTTTCTTGCCAACGCTGTTGAATTCTGTACAGTCCAGTGACATGTCCTTATCAGGCTCTGGCCGTGTGTCTCATCTTTGGAAGATGTTTCCATGAGCACAGGTTCTAATTCCACTCCCTCAGGCTCTTTAAAAGTGCACACAGAGATGTTGCTGTGTGTCTGTGGCCCCTCTAGGAGCTTAATTCTGGGTGTGTAGTACATTTGAAGATTCACACCCAGATGTTTCATGAACAGGGAAGCTGGGAGGGGTAGAGGTTTGCTAGTGAAGAAGTGTAAGGCTTCAATATTGTTGATTAGAGTTCAAAGACAAAGGGCTGGCAAGTTGTACAGGTTGTTTCTCACCACTGGCTTCCTGTAGCTGCCCATATCAAGGTACAGCGCTCGCTTGTAGGCTGTAACCAAAGGATGAGCGTCCTGATGCCTACGTGACCCAATTGCTCTGTACAGCCCAACTGTGCTGTTCCACCTCTGACTGCTTGGTGGTCCCACTCAGAGTCAAAAACTGAATGCCAGCAGGTTCTCAGTTCTGACCTCGGTGTGGTGGAATGAGCTCCTTTTGTCCCTCAGAGCTGCTGAATACCTTCCAGAGCCACTTCTCTCTTAATCTCCTGACAGCTACATAAGAGCCCACCACCATATATTTATTTGCTGTTTGAGTGTCACTTCTACAGACGGTTGCTGAGGGATGTGAACCAGCAACAGAATGGTGTCGGACATTCGGACAAGCTGTGATCATCTTGCCTGTAAATTCTTTGTCTTATTCATCAATAAGTTGTTCACTGGTGTGGCCTGTAGAACCTCTGTTGCTCCACTGACCGTTTGGCTGCAGTATTGATGGTCATGTTGGTTTTGCTCGACTGGTTGGTCCTGCGGGATTCGGGGACCTGGTTCATATCCATCGACTAGCACTGACGGCAAGACTGCTCTCGCCATCAGCTGACCTTGTTTATCCGCTTGGCTGGCCTGCTGCCCGGCTGCCTGCCCCATCGGGCCCGGCTGGCTCACGTTTAGCTGAGCAGAGCTGTCGGGGGGCGTCCGTGTCCAGTGGTGGGGGTCCCAGCAACCGCAACAGATCACAGCCAGGTTCCAATGGGAAGGAAGTTCTTAAACAGAGGCACATGAGGACACCACGGGGGGGGGGTTGGTACAATTTTCTGGAGAAAGAAAACCACACAGCAGCAACCCTCTTTCCATAGTGTGGAAAATATCAGTTAGTACTCAGAATGAGAAGAGGACCAACAGGAGGTTCCTTTAGAAGTTTCTGGACGCCACTGTGTTTCTGCTGGAGAATGTAACCTCTTGGCCTGTTTTTACCCACAGATCCGTTAGAGGTGCCCTGCCACCTTTTTCTTACACACACACACACACACACACACACACACACACAGAGAACAAACAGCTGGCCTGCTGAGATCAGCTCTACAGGGACAGTGTGTGTGTGTGTGTGTGTGTGTGTGTGTTTTCAGGACACATTTTTCTTGTCATGCACAGAGTAGGTGTTAAAATTCCCCTCTTTTGCCTGTCAGCATAATAATACTGGGTTCAAATGCAATGAAGACGGCTTTGAAAAGGTGGCGCTGGCAGAGACCGTGGGGTTTGGAATTGTCGCACTTTCTGAAGCAACGAACCTGGTTGGTCCTTGAACACACTTCCTTTGGCGAGTAAAACTAAAAGTGGCCAATAAAGTCTGACATGGGTCGAGTGTTTGAAGTCTGGAAGCGGGTGGTTTGTGGGTTCAAGGCGGTTGGCTTCATTAGAGGAACAAGAAGCAGGGAAAGCACAGTGGAATTTTCCTTTCCAAAGCACGGTGGTTTGGATAATGGGGAGGGGCGCTTCCCTGCTCTAGGTCCTCCCAGCTGGGTCCCAGGTCCTGGCCTGTGCTGTGTGTAAAAAGCAATGTTTTCTGCCCTTTTCCCCACTTGTTTCCTGTACTTCTAGAAGTTTCTCATCCTTGTCCCCCCCACTGCAGCAACCCAGGACTTGCAGGAGATCTATTACTAATCCGGCCGCATGCTGCCACTCGGCGTTCAGGACGTTTGCGCCATCAATTTACAAACGCCGTAATAGAGGTCCCACAAAACACTTGTTTGTTCTGTAAATGTCTTGGCTACAGCGATAATTAAGACTTAATCATTTCATTTTGGCTCACAATGGAAAAAAGTTTAACTTAAACTGTTTCCACAAACTCCTGTTCAGCATGGATTGTTTTCACACTCGTCTCATAAAGATATGCATTGTTGATCAAGTTATCGAAAAGGAACGACAGGAGCTATAAACACTGTGGACATGAGTTGAAATAAGGTGGCCCCCACTCTTCTGTTTGGCTGTTCTTTACTGCAATCTATCAGCTGAGTGGATAAACAAGTTGCAGTTTTCGCCACTACAAAAGAATTTCTGAAAGTATGAAAACAGGGTACAAAAGTGACTTTTTAAGAGAGAAAATGATGCTTGTATGTTTTGACTTTTTTTTTTTTTTTTTTTTTTCCCCCTCCCTCCCTATATGAGGAAGGAACCCCTGTACATAGAACCCTTCCACAGTCAGCTGGACAATGAACCGAGTTCAGTTAGTGAATTGAACCTCATGGGTTTGGACCCCAGTGCTGGCCTGAGTCGTCTCTAGCTGGACTGTGGTTCTTCTAGCTGGTTTGTAGCATCTTCTGAGCCATGCAGCACAGACTGTCAAAGCTAAAATAACTTTATTAGCAGGGTACATTTTCACATTAACAGTTGGACATCCACTCAACATGGAAGCAGTAGGGTAACCTTTAAAGTAGAAAAATGCAATAAATACTATAAAACACTTGAATTTAAAGATCTCTAAGCATAGAGATGAAAATAACAGGCTGAAATAATTACAAATTAAAAACTGGTGTAGTAGGTAACACTTGAATAAATGTGTTACTTGATGTAAACTAGTGGTGCAAATTACAAAAACATTCAGTTGGTTAATGGTGGGGTGAAAAGAGTAGAGGTTTAATGTCCTATCAGGTGGTGGTCAAAACATGACCGTTTTAATCACGGACCAGTTTAAACCGCAGTGGGGTTTTATCCTGCAGAGTAAGTTAATTGCTAATGTGTGGTGTGTAAAACTTCTCTGACACCGAATGTGGCTTTTTTTCTTTTTTTTTTCTTTTTTTTTTTTTTTTTTAAATATGCGTATTTTACTACGTGTAGGAAGCTTCATTTAGCCGAACAAGTTAGTTTGTCAGGTGTGGGTGTAGAGGTTCAAACACTGTTTAATCTGCAGTCCAAACNTCATTTAGCCGAACAAGTTAGTTTGTCAGGGGTGGGTGTAGAGGTTCAAACACTGTTTAATCTGCAGTCCAAACTGTTTATCTCCTGGTCATGTATGGAGTGGTCTTCATTGTACATATTCTCTGAACACTGTGTATGTATGTAACACTTCGGATGAAGTGCCACCACATAGACGTGAACGCCCTCAAAGTGTTGCGGCCTTTTATTTTTAATCGAAGTTGCAGACATGGGGCTGTTTGCTTTTTAGTGTATCTGGTTGTTTGTGGACTTTTACCAGGCAATTGAGGAAAGTATCAATAGATCACCTTTTTATACATCTTACTTCAAATAATCTCCTTCTGCATGATCCACTTCACTGTGTGTGTAAAACTCCTTTCTAGCACCAGTTCCCCCCCCATAGAATTAATAGCTTTAAAGTCATTAAGCAATAAGCAACTAAAGAACAGAATGATGTGAATGAAAATACCCTGCTGTGTATAAAAGGGGCAAATCACTATGTAGCTAAACATTTGTAAGTCACTTCGTAAACGTTGTGATTTAATGGATAAGTAGCTAATTGGTAGTGAATGGTCTTGAAAGTTGAAATAAGTTGTAAGAAGATCCCCCTCTCCCCACTTAGCAAAAGGTGGTCTAGTTCTGAAACCCTGTTTGGACTGTACCAGCTCCATTTCCGCTGTGTGTTTGGTCCAAGCAGGTTGCTGCTGTGGTGTCGCGAGCATCGTCCCTCTTCTGCTTTCCCTTTCTAACCAAAGGGAGAAGGAGTGCTGGATCACACCTCCCTGTTGCTTACAGGCTGCCGTAGCTGTGCCCGTGGGTTTGAACGCCGAGACGTTTCTCCCAGGAGTTGCCAGTCGGATAGAGCAGCACAAACAGGGCGGTGCTGGGACCTTGGTACCCCTAGGCATTTATCTTTAAGGTTATAGATACCTTAAAGGTATACCTCCCCTTGAGGAACACAGATTTGCCTCAATTTGTCCCCATTAGCCTTAATGGCTGCCGCAGATTCAAATGTCACACCTTCAGCCCCAAGTCCCAGACCTCTGTTTACTCCTGTCTAAACCCCCCGCCCCCTTCCCCCCACAGCAGTTGAGGACAGCGGTGTATCTTGGCACCTTGGGACCTCCAGCACTCATGCCATTTGCTGCGATCCAAATGCCCCATTTCAGCTGTCAGGTGCATTGTGGGGCTCACCCCCCCCCCAACTTGCTCTCTTACATATGCAAAACAGATGCAGTTGACTGCTTGCGTAACACTGACCACAGGGTGAGATTTTCTCAGTGGGTAACCTTGGTGCCCTTCATGTCGTCTGGCCCCCCCATGGTGCTGCCAGGTCGGGGTCAGTCTGTGTCACACCCTATTGACTGTGGGAAGGCACTGATGCTAAGATTGCAGTGGGGGAACGAATTGGCAGGTCCAACACCAGGTACCACGGTCCACAACTGCACTGGGCTGGAGACCACGGTCTGGTTTCAGCAGCATTCCAGCACAGTGATTCAGTGGAAGGGAGTGATTTACAGCTCACTGACCAGATGGCCCAGTTAGAGCTCCTCGTGTGTGTGTGTGTGTGTGTGTGTGTGTGTCCTGCAAATGAGGTTATCCTGTACAGATTGTTTCCTCATCTTCAGCGGCTCATAACACCGCTGCATGAAAGCCATCTGCTCTCGGCACTCTCTTAGTTGCCTTTGTTTCCAGCAGGTGGTGTAGTGGTTAAGACTGTGGTTTGAATCCCACCTCCTACTGTAGTGCCCTTGATCAAGGTGCTGAGCCTGAATTGATGCAGAAAAAATTAAATGGGTAAATCAGTGTGTGTGTGTATATAGCTTAACATTCTGGATCAGAATCATACATTTAAGTAAATAGAAAATATTAAACCAAGTCTGTTCAGAGGGTCCAGATTTTTATCTGATGGGGTTCTGGTTTTCCACCAGCCTGGTAAGGCTGGAAAGGGGTCGGCTCAGTGCCCCCTGTGGGCTCCTATCAGGCCGACACCGTGTTCCACCATTTGTGTCATTTGCAGAGTCTGATTTAGTGTGTGTGTGTGTTTGAATCTGCTGCATGTTCATGGTGACTTAACACTTGCGGTAAAGTAAACGGTCGCAGGTGTCGGGTACTGCTTCCAGCTGTCTGCGACGTGCCCGCTTGCAGTCAAAAGCCCCGTTTCCTCATCTGTGGGCGGGCTGAAATGCGTCCATATCAGACTGCAGTTGTCTTTCCAACCCCCCTCAACCGAACATGGCCCAGAGGGTTCCTGACAGTTCGGTCAACCTCGCGGTTAGTTGCAACTAAACCCTGAAGTAACTGTTTTTGAGCCTCCTGGAAGGTGGGTGGGTTTTTCCTGTTAAAACAAGATAGCCAGATGTGCCCCCCCCCCCCAAGATTGTGTGTGTTGGAGAATATAATCTCTTTACTTTTGGAAGAACATCTTCCAGATGTGGGCACCAGGTGGTCTAATGGTTACAACTGCTGCTGTCTCTAAATCTAGAGGTTCAGGTACAGGATCCCACCTCCTCCTGTACCTTTTGAAGGTACTTGTCCTAAATTAAAACAGTAAAAATTGTCCTGTTGTATAAATGTTCCCTGAAAGGTGGTGGCTGCTGTCATAACAGGAAGGAACCTCCCAGTTTATCTGGAATTTAGCCACTGTCACACCTGCGTGTTGTGCCAGAGCTCTTTCGCTGGCCTCAAGTTTGACTTCTAACAAGGGATCTGATGCTTCCCTTTTCTTTAACCACTTTGTGACCTCAAGAAGCATAGAGGAGACTCGGTGGCCTCATCTGGTGCAGGGAAACCAGATTGGGGGGGGGGGGGTTCCATTGACCTTGAGGCTCCTATATGTTCCCCTAGTGTTATGCAGCCCTGAGTTGGAACCAGAGCTGTGGCCAACACTCAAAGCCTCTTCCTGCCTGACAGGGATTTAGTGTCATGCAAGACCCAGTTTTCAGTTGCCTGGTGCCCTATGCTGTCTCTCTCTCTCTGTGTGTGTGTGTGTGTGTGTGTGTGTGTGTGTGTGTGTGTGAGAGAAAAAGAACTTGTAACAGGAAGGTTTCACATTCGGGTTCCATTTTAGAAATTTTTACTGAATTGTACCATACTTGTTCTGGGCCAGATTGATTAAGTGTAACTTTCAGCACTCAGTTCACCGTCTAGTGGGATGAGATCATTGCTCCTCCCGTGGGGGGATGTGAACTCTCCATTCCCCCTCACCGTCAGCTTGATGCCGTCATTGTGAAGACAACCAGGACTGTACAAGTTCTCTCCTGATGCTGTGGATCTCTCGCTTGATCTTCAAGAGATGCTGCATCCTTATTGGGCAACTAGGATTAATTTGCATCAACATGGTGGTTTACCATGGTATCCAGCGGAGGACCGTTGGCATCCTGTACGTCAGTCCAGTCTCTCGTCGAGCTCAGTGACTCTCGACAAGCGCAGGCCAACCACCTCGTGTTTTTCCATTGCTGGAATGCACTTCCTCAGTGGACCTCTAATGATTAAGCTTTTGTTGATCTACAGAATGGAGCCTTTATTTCCCTTACTTATATAAACAATCCCACATGGCTTGTTAAATTTAGGGACTGAAGCCAAGTCATTACATTCATTTTGTGCCGCTTGGAGGTGTTTTAAGCTGAAGATGGTTGTTAAGGAAATTTAATTGAAGGATGGTCATGTTTGGATCTTCAAAACAAGTTAGACACTGTCAGTGATTTGGTGGAAGAACTCATTAAAATAATTATTCCGTTTTTACCATGAAAGTATTTAGCAGGTTGTCGTATTTTTAACTGGGATCACATTGGTAAAATCCTCCAGTTCTGGCAGCCTGGTGGTCCCATTCCCAAAGGGTCCAAAAGGCAAAGTCTGTAGATTCTCGGTTTTTCTCCCTGTAGTGAAATGTGGTGGAATGAACTGTCTGTGTCCCTCAGAACTGCTGAACCTCCCCCAACCCAACTCTTTGAGAGCCATTTCTCTCCCGCTCTCCTGACAGCTGCATGAAGGAATCCAACACCGTCTACTAAGATTATCTATGTATTTACTGTTTGAATTTCACTTGAGGGATGTGAACCAGCTGTGCTCTGATCATCCTGTCTAAAACTCTTTCCTCTGTTGGTGATGCACTTATTGGTTGCACATCATTTTGGTGTAGTGAGTAATCCAAGTCCGTAAATGGGTAGATGGGGTGTGTTTTTTTTTTGTTTTTTTTTTTTTAAAGGGTGGACTGCATTTCCTGTTGGCTATGACAATGTCTTTCCTGTCCTTACAGAGGTAACCTTGAAGGTGCACCTGAGCGACTCCAGCACCCACCAGCCAATACCTGGTGCCACTGTGGAGATCTTCGCCAACCACACCTCATTTGCTGCAGAGATCTCAGGAGCAGACGGCACCGCCTTCATCACATTCCCGTACCGCGTGGGCACCCCTCTGATTGTCACAGCAACCAAGCCTGGCTATGTACCAAACTCCGCCCCATGGCGACCAGCCCGGTTACCCGGTACGTGTGGGGCTGCTGAGGGATTAACGGGTCGTAGCACTCACTGAAATGAAATATTAACGAATGTCCCCCCGGGGGGGCTGCCTGCAATGTAGGCAGCGAAGTGCAGCCATTAGGGGGCGCAGGGATTAGCACGCTTCACTGCGCTGGATGTCGGGCGGCGAGCACAGATCCTAAATGGACCAGGCACTCAGATTTGCTCATTATCCATGAGGACAGGAAGGGAAGAAAGCAGTTAGCTATTTAATAATCTTGCAGTTTTTTTTTCCTTATTGTTTGCCCCCTCAAACTGATTTTTATTATTAAACTTTCATCTAAACACTCAGTAAAATGCTCTGCACAAAAGCTGGACCAGTGTGCTTTCAGCAGAGCTTGGATGGCAGATGGAGCCTCCTGTGTGGCGTCTGGTTTGACTCCTGTCTTAGGGGGGCGGCGCAAGGTGGCGGCTGGCAGGGGTTGCAGGCTTTTTTGTTTCGGCACCTTTCAGCTCATTGCGTTGATCAGTATCCAAGGAAATGTCACTAGGAATGTGTTCTGCAGACAACACAGATGGTGGGCACCAGGTGGCATAGTGGTTGAAGCTGCCACCTTGCATGCAGAGGTCCTAGGTTCAGCTCTTGTGTCCTCCTGTAGTGCCCTTGATCAAGGTACTTACCCTGAATTGATACAGTAAACATTACACTGATTTACTCATTTATACAATTGGATAAGTTACTTGATATTAAAAGAACAAGCTTCAGCTAAATAAAAGAAAATCTGAGACTCTGTCATCAGTGGTCTGGAAGAAAGAGGATGAGCCTCACTGCCGTCCAGCTCCTGGCTACGCGCTTAGTGCAGGGGGGCAGCTGCCAACCCTCACACTTGTACCCCCCAATCCTTTTATACACCTTATACACCTGATATGAGTAGCTTCAGCAGAAACACTGAAAGACTCTAGTGCTGCTGTGATAGAAAGGTGGTGCTAGATGCTTTTTGGGCTGCGTCCCAGGTGAGATCCTGCTGTTGAGCTGTAAAATGGGTGCTTAACTACTGAAAATGTGTATATATGGTGAATAAGTGCACATTTTTGTTCTGATATAAGGGAACTATTGCTGATGTTGTCCACGTTTTATCTTTCTTCAAAGTAGTTTAAATTGCAGCTGTCCCCTTACTTATGAGCATAACCTATTCCTGGAAATTGCCTCTCGAGATGACATGTCATGAATCGGAGATGTAATTTCCCTGTTAATTTCAGTGGGGGCATTTTTAAACATTCCTGAGCCCACAAACTCACACCCACGCTTGCTCAAGTAAGAGCAAAATCCATCCATTTAACATGTATATTAAAATACTTTTTCATTAATGATATACTGCATCTATTACATTTCTTTATATAAACGGAGCAGCGCTCACAAGATGATACGACAGTTGTAGAGCACAACTCGGAAATGTGTGGAGAAAGTGACTGTGGACAAGAAAAGGTGGCCAGACCACCAGAAAGCTGGCTGTAGCTGTTTCCTTTACTTTCCTTTGAGTCAGACACTTGTATCTTGGGGGGGGGTATTAGGTTTGTACACAAAGGAGCTACCCATTCATATAGCAGGACAGCTTTTACTGTTTCAGTTCAGGGTAAGTCAAGGATCTAGAATATAACAGAAGGAGTGAGAATTCGAACCTGGGTCCTTCAATCACAAGGCAGTATCTTCTGTTTGCCTCACCACCTGCTGTTGGGTAGTTTTTCCTGTACATACATGCATGTTAGAGTGTCTGTGGTTGTGCTGCTGAGAGGATTCTGGAGCTAACACCTTCTCCCTGTCTGGTGCCCCCCCCCCAGTATTCGCCACACTCAGCCTGGACCTGCTGCTGGAGAGGCCTGCCACGCTCATGGTGTACGAGGACGTGGTGCATGTTGTGTCTGGCATTCCAGGTGAGGGACAACACACAAAACAATTGCATATATCTAAGCAGCCCCTGAAGTTTAATTAGTCTGTTCTTGACATATTTAATCAATGTACTACTTGTTCACAGGGCATGCAGAGATGGGGTGGGGGTTAGGGGGATCAGGTGGGGAGCCTAGGCCTCTAATTGCCCTCCCATCAGTGCCGGGAGTATGGCAGCAGGGGGTGGGATGGTCTACACGCTACAAGAGTGCAATTCCAGTCACTTCCCGCAGCCCCCCTCCCCACCACCACTACCTTGATCCCCAGGGAGGCGGAGTCTGTGCTGGAGCTCTATTTCTGCTCTTATTCAAAGAGTGCAAGTCAGCTGTTGGAGGAGGGGCAGTCCTGGGGGGGGGGGGGGCTCGCGCTATCTACTTCCTTTTGTATTTGGGTGTCACTACAAGATCATGATTGGCATCTCCTGTTACTGCGTTTTGCTTCTGTCTGTCGCTTTTTAGGAATTGAAAACTGCAAACGTATGTATGGACAGCAGGTGGCGAATTGGTTAGTGTCCTATTCCAGTGATAGCATTTTGGTTCAAATTACCATTGCTGCTTTAGTACCCTTGAGTAAGGTACTTACCCTGAATTAATAGTAAAATGACCAAACTGTTTAAAAGGGTAAATCATTGTCAGTAGTGTAGGGCACAGTCTTCACATTGTACAAGTGACAAGATGAATGATGATTGGTAATGTGTATGGTTTTTGTTTATACTTGTAGACAGTTTACTTTTTATATTCATATCTTTAAACTTTTAATTTCCAGTTTCCATAAACATTTCAGGTTTTGTCATGTTTTCCATTTCATTTTGTTTGCTCAGCAAGTTCTAGTCGTTTTGCTCTTCCAAGTGTGTGAAAATAAAACATTTTTGACTGGTGAAGCAACCACTAGAACAGGGGTGCGGTGGAATGGGGGGAGGAGGTGTAAGCTGATTGGGTGACTGTGACCCCCCCCCCCCCAGCCCTGCATGAAGGCGGTCCCTCGGGCTGACTGTTATTGTTTGAGTGAGGCCACATGGGCAGCTGACTGGAGGGCAGTCTCCACTAGCTCCGCCTCTAGGCGGTCCTTCACCTCCCGTGTCACAGCACACCCACAGTGACATTAGTGGGGATGAGTAAGTTGTGCTTCATCTTCGTTAATTCACCTCTGACCCTGTCTGACATGGGTGGAGCTGGTGTGGTAGGACAGCCCTCCTTTGGGAGGGGGTCATGACCTTACACTTATACAG
Organism: Arapaima gigas; assembly: GCA_900497675.1. NCBI lineage: Eukaryota > Metazoa > Chordata > Actinopteri > Osteoglossiformes > Osteoglossidae > Arapaima > Arapaima gigas. Next base: position 67,901 of record UFQX01000129.1, on the reverse strand, counting down.
GGAAGGCTGTAGAAGGTCAATTAGCCAAATAATCTAATTTGTTAAAGTGAAACTTTACACATGTTCTGTCCTAATATTGCTTAGGAAACAAATTTCCCAGAGGGTTTTTTTTTCCTTAAAAAAGGGGGGGGGGGCAGTGGATTGATATAGTAGATATGAATAAATGTTACCTTTATTTTTAGTTTATCCACTAGTGGGGAGGTACACGTCCTCACACCAAACTCTTAGTCTTTAAGGGGGACAGGGGCTGTGCCTTGGTATGAACAGCACCCATGCTAGTTAATGAATTAAGTTGAGAAGCCCCACCCTCTTTGTCACCCAAACTCCGACCGTTTTTGATCGACTCCCCCCGCCCCTTTCTGTTATACCCAGGATCGAAGGTCCGACCCTGGGTTCACTTCCCTCGTCGGGCCCTGTCTCTACCACCCAGCACCAGCTACGCCAACCTGACGGCACTACTGACAGTGGCCAGCTCTGCCCAGGAAGTGGAACACTTCCCTTACCTACAAGGTCTCGCCGAGAACGGCACAGGTGAGGCTGGTCCTCAGAGCGGTCAGGATCAGGCAATGCAATGATTTGTAGACAAAAAGCTACCAGCTACCAGACTAGAAAGCTGCAGCCCACCCCCTGGGGTTGTGCGTTAGCAGCTTGTTTTGCAGCCGCAGATGTGACTTGCATCAATAGCCCTTGAAGGGAAGGTTATTCCATCAAAGCTGGTGGTGTTGTCTCCCTCAGGTAGCGGTAGGAGGGTGGAGCTGACCCCCATCGCGGCCATCAGCGTCCACCTGCTGGGCAGTGACGGCTCTGAACTTCAGGTTACCGAACCTGTGAATGTCATCGTACCCCTGTCTCCCAACAGTGGCCTGAAGGAGAACGACCATGTTCCTGCCTGGCGCTTTGACCCCAAACTTGGTGAGGATGCCCCCTCCTGCTATATGTGTAACAATGAGGCTCTTTGTAGTTATGACCTTGTGGTTAATGCTAGCATTAGCGGTCTGCAGAAGGGAAGGTGGAAAAGAGAAAGTAACTTGATGAAATAGTGCTACAGCAATAGGTGGGATTCAAAGTGAGTTGTTGCTGGCGATGCTTGTTTTGGCAAAGACCGTTTTGTGTTTATGCCAGTTAGATGGTTGTTCAGCACTATCTATCATCCCTGTCCCTTTGAGGGTAAGAGAATCTTCCACATTCCAGCACTCTTCGTGTGAACTCTGAATCAGAGGAAGGATCTTGCTTCCTCTGGAACTCGGCAGATGTAGAGGGGCCAGTGGTCAGAGTACAAGATCGTGGAAGCGATGGGGACCGGAAAGTTCGAAGCAAAACATCCTCTCGAAGGGCAGGCTGAGCCAGCAGGTTTAGTGAGGCTTCAGAAGGTTAGGAAAAAATGCAGCCTTGTAGCTACTGAGGGTTGTGATGTGTCGGGAGAGAAGCCTAGGATCCTCTGTTTCTACAGAAACCCCTTTGGGTTATTGCTGTTTCCTCTCTGGGTCTCAACAAGTCTGTAGGTTTCCAAGGGTTTGGCCATGTTTGACAATTCCCACAAGTTACTCAGTACTGGACTCTGTTGACACCGTTTCCTGCAGGCCGTCGAGGGGACAGCCACGTATTGACCTCAACCCCTGTGGATTACCTGTGTTTCAGCCTGGTTGTAACAACACCAGCAAGAGATTACTAGACGTTCAGCAGGTCATGACAATAATATCAAGAAAAAAAGTAGTTAAGTTTGGGGATTTGGATTTGTCTGTTTATACCCCCCCCGATCTCATTTTGGTGTTTAGAGGCTTTTGTGCAGGATTAAGAGCTGCAAAGGAACAAGTCATGAGGATTGGTTATTGGAGGCTCAGTGAAGTGTAATTCTCTGGCTGTGTACAGCCCTCATAGCCCTGTCCTGTCATTTAGTGACGTTGTTTAGGGAAGAAACGGCTTCCTTCACAGCAAACAGTTGATCGGAAAGCTGACTAAACAGCTATGACTCTGATTCAAGGGTGGTCATTACATTTTGTGGCTTTCATTTCTCCTCGTGACTGTTTTTGGACTATTTTTATCACTGCAGTGTAAAACATGAAGAGTCTTTTGAGCATCTAATAAAATGGCTTGTTGTGCAGTCAGTTGGCAAACATTAACTCTTTTCTGACAATGTGATGGACTCCTCAGACTTTACAAGCCTCTCAACTTTGCAGTGGATTAACCATTTATTACAGTAGAGTATTCTTACTCTATCAGTTTAGGGTAAGAACCTGGATTAAGCATACTACAATGAAAGTGGGATTCAAGCACAAGACTTTCAGCTTGCAAGACAACAGACCGAACCATTTCACCACCTGCTGCCCAGTTACTGTTGATCCCAGACCTGGCATGTGATGCTGAGTTAATAAAACGAGACCTTGTCCAAAATTACTGCGGTTCCTCAGGGCTGCCACACAAGGGCCCATGAAGTTTCTCCTACCCTCAGTCACCTGTGTGCTGCACTCTAATGCAAAGGAGACACATATTGACTCTTCAAAATGACCTCCTAGCCCAACACTCCTCTCTAGAGAGAAGCTCTGTTTGTCCTCAGCCTGCTCCTTTGAATATTCAAATGGGCCTCCCTGTGTGCGAGGAGACGGCAGCTATCTCACCAGCACCCCCTGCACGTCCTATTGATCTGTGTGATAAAGACCTGACGGAGTGTTGATTTAGTAGAAACCATTTGGCAGCACTGTGGGAGGGTGGAGCAGCTCATTTCGCTGAGAGGAGGGTGCTGCTATTGATGCTTTCTTGTAGATTGAATGAGTCTCAGTCACCTTTATTTATCTGGCACATTTGTACAAGGTGATTTACAGCGATTTATGCATTTATACAGCAATGTGTGTGGAGTTCAAGTGTATTGGTTTGTTTTTTAGTACTGCAACGTAATCTATGAAAATAACATATTTAACATTGGGTTTTTACTGTAGCATAAAATAATCCACTTTAGTTATATTACGGTTGAATATTTTTAATCGTATGTAATATAAATATAATTGGCCATTATATGTGTACAAGGAATTTGACCTGGAAGCTCATTAATTACATAATGAACGTGTAGAACAACATAATATATCACTTTCGCCAGTGCAAAAGAACTGACGTTCCTATTCACCTTTCAGAAGTACCATTTAACTCTAGATGGTGGGTTTGCTACCGTTTCACATATTTGCCACAAATGTAGTGTTGGTGCACATGAAGAGTCTGGGGACTTTTATTGTGTAGCGTGGGTCTCTAATGTGAGTACTGAGGGGCTTTTCATTTGACGGGACGCCCTCTGGCCACGGTTGCTGTCATGACATCACCCCAACGACAGAGACGGTCATGGAGATGGCAGTGGACGGGGAGGCCCGGGGATCGGGTTGCAGTGTGTCCCTCTGACAGCACTTCCTCCTCGTGAGTTCTCAGTGAGCGTGCTCAGAAGGACCACAGTGGTCACACTCGGGGGGGGGGGGTCCTGCTTGAGCGTGGAGTCTTTTGATGATAAAGCAGCAGCATAGAGGCAAACACTACTGAGTTAGTAGCAGGGGGTGGACCCAGAACTACTGGGGATTAAGTATGTGGGGGGTAGGATTCAGATGTAGATTATTTATTACTATTGATCGCTAATGTAAACTGAAAAGGGGGGTGGTGCTGGACTAGACAGGAAGAGTCTTATTTTGTTAGCAGCAAATTCTTGTCACTGTCCTCTGCTGGTTTGGGTTTCACCCTCACTGCCCACCCTGGGTTTCATGCCAGACTATGTGTCTGGGGGGTCTGAAGAATGGCATGTATCTTGCTTCCCTTCTGTTCCAGTGTGAGATATATTTAGTAACTCTGGTCTCCTTGAGTGTGTGAATGGACCCCCTCACCCCCACAAATTCTCACAATGTGTGTCTGGCTGGTTTAATCCTAATAGGCTGCAGGTCCATAGCGCAGCACCTCACTAACTTTTCAAATGGTGCTTTAGAAGTTGGGGGGGGGGGTATTTAATTTACTTATTTGTATATATAAACTTTTCCTTCATTTGTCAGGACCCTTTACACATGCCAAAATGCGACTGATAGTCCAACTGCATACAGCTCACGTTTCGCCAGCTCGGCACTGTGCAGCGCTCCGAGGCAAGTGGATTTTGTCAGCAGAAGCTGGAGCCCTGAGAAGGGATGTGATTCCATACCCCTTTGAACGTGGTGGAAATCCGTTAAATTATCTGGAAGTGTTTTATCTAAAGTGCTGGTGTACCACAGTTACATCATATACAGCTTTTTTAAATCATTTCATGTATTTGTGTAGCTGGAAATTTCTACAGAAACAATTGCGGTAAATCACAGTGGTGTAAAGCTTGATCATCACCTCACCATCTGTAGGCCCTGGGTTCTAATCCCACTTTACGGGGGGGGGGACTACTTGGCAGCAGGTGGTGGATACTCTTCATCACTTTGCAAACTGATGACCCTGGTTTGAATCCCACCTCCTGCTGTAATACCTGTAAAACAGTGTCAAAGTTTAACATGAGTCACCTTGCACAAAGGTATCAAATGTGACGTTGATATAAATATTAAAAATAAGAACACAAACCCTTGTCAATAACCACTCACCAGAATCCATTCACCTCCTGACCAACTTCCCGTCTCGAAAGATGCAAGTTTATAGAAACGTTACTGATGCTTTTAAAATCGCTTGTAAGGAAAATGGCATTACTAACAGATCAGATGTGTAGGATATTCAGGATAGAACCAAGTTCCAGGCTCAACACCATCCAGCTTCAGACCTGAATGGCGACACGTCTTCTTGACCACGGTGCCAAACCCTGCAGAAATAACTCGTTCTGCATCTGACTCCCCACAGCTGACAAAAGGAAGATGAAAATAAAGCTGCGTTTCTGGTCACAGCTGCAGAGCACCATCTTCGTGCGGGATTGGATCCAACCCGCAGGCGCTATGGTGTCATCGTCGCGGTTGTGGCGAGTTTGCTTTAACTGCACGTTTGCACAGCATCCCTGATGTTCTGATGGAGCTTGTTAGCCTGATCCTGACCCCACGGTGGCGCTCCTCCGATGACAAGAGCGGTTAAGGGTCTCTCTGACAGCAGGGATCTGGGGTGTGCGCTGCTGGGGGTGCCACAAGTCACCAGTGTGAGATGAGTGAAACTTGGGCAGTCAGTGTTTTCAACAGACCCTTCTCAGACACTCTTACACACCCACACAGATGTGCTCTGATGGTAGACAGTCAGTGAAAGCTGTTTATGTGACCTTGGTCAGAATGTCTTTCTGCTGCTGGCCCTTGTGCTGTCAGTCCTCATACAAACATGGGCTTTTATTTGTTTTTCTGATACTTTTCTCCAAACTGACCTGCAATGTTAAGCTACTCACTGATTTTACTTATTTATAGAGCAGGGCTAATCTTTACTGAGATGTTTACTGTATCAGATCAGGGAAAGTACCTTGACGAAGGGTGCTGCTGCATGAGGTGGGATTCAGACCTGGACCCCTCAATTCTAACCACTGCGCTGCCCCCATTTCGGTGTACAAGGCTATCGTGGTCACCGTGGGGAAAAGTGTCAAATAAAGGAAAAATAACCAAATCGGCCGTGCTTATATCGTGTTTATTATTGTTGCTTCTTTTGTAACAGTCAACTCATTTTTAGCTGTAGGAGTGTTTCCATCAGGATGCCCACCTGCCATGCATTGCTGCTTCAGTAGTAAACGCCACCAGTGGCCTAAAACAGCATCGCTATATCAGGAGGAGCCGCCATGGGGGGGCTGACATCTGAAGGTCACAGACCAGTACAGCACAAGTGTGTCTTCCTGCCTCGGGGTTAATTACAGCAGCAGCCAGAGACGATCCCCCTATGACAGAGACCATCCTGTTCGGCCCTCCTTTGTTTACAGGGCTAGTTACCTAGCGACCACAAACAAAAACAAGATTGTAATTTTATTTGCTAGTGGAGAATGAACTTTTCTACAGGTTTTGTTCAATGTTTTCAACGGGAGATTGTTCCACACAGAACGACAGTAGCGTTTGCAAACTGGTGAACCTGTTCCTGTTCCCCTGGTGGAGCAGGAACATTGTTTCCATTGTCCTGCATGTTTTCCAGCACAGTGGCTGAGATCACACTTGTGAGATTACATGTTTAAACCTGATTTCCTCACTCCTACTTGCAAAATGTTCTGAGCTTATTCAGGTCCGAATCGAATGTAATCAGATTTTGGAGTTGTTGTTGTTGTTGTTGTTGTTCTGAATCGTGCTTCTCCCCCCCCCCCCGAAAGTGAATATGACATGTGATTGATGTGGCCGGTTGTCTGCACTGCGGCCAGGTGTGTACAGACCCCACCCCCACAGGTGACAGGAGGACACTCCCTCTCAAACAAATGTCAGCACATGACTTGCTCCTCGATACCCATCTTTCTCATGTCTGCTTGTAAATAACAAGTTAACAACCATGCACCCAAGGGGCACCCAGCTATTGACCTTGGAGAATATACTGTACTAATGATTACAAAAGGCTTGATCCTCGTGGTTGGGTGGGTCTTTGAGCCCTATTGGGGGTCAGTTGTCAGGTAGATCTGACAATGGTTTTCGCTTAATCAGCCGCAGTGCTCGACAACAAGTGTTTCAGAACCGGCCAGTGAAAGAATGAACAAGGGAGAGAGAGCAGAAATCACAAACTCGCTTCAGGTTACAGGAATGATGGCGAACTGCAGCGAGGGCCGATCAATATGTGTCAGTCCGCCACCTTGTGGCAGCACAGGGAGGTGCACCAGCCAGTTAAAGCAGCTGTTGGGAGGATCCAAGGGCAGAATCCAAGTGACTGATGGGAGAACCAGGCGGATGTGCTCTCTGTGACATAGCCTTTTTTTTTTTTTTAAATTCTATGCTCTTAATTTGCATTCATGTTCCAAGATATTTTATTTTTTTTATTCTGTTGTCACTTGTATTTAGAGTTGAGGTGGGGTTTGGAGGGGGTCGTGACTTCTGACCTCAATGTCACTTTTGTGTCTTTGCAGGAGCCTGGCTGAAGAGTGGACTGGCCTGTGTCCAGAAGGAGGGTGACCAACTGATGTTGAACTACATTGCCCCCCAGCTGGGATACTGGGCAGCAGCCATGTCACCGATCAGCACAGGTAGATACGAACACACACACCCCAATCCCAGGTATGGTGTCACACCACAGACGTGTCCAGCTCACGAGTAGGCCGTCACGGGGTGCCGCTTTGGCCGAGGGTCCGTGCCTCGTGTGTCCCACTCCATAACAACAGGCCACGTTACATCAAACATCAGCCCCTTCGTGGGGTCTGATAGATACAATACAAAAGGCTCCCCTCCCTCACTTTCTCAAACCTTTTACTGCTCAGAAGAACAAAACACATGAGTTCAGTCAGGGCTGTTTTGGTTTTAAGCTATTTCTGTCTCTGTCCATAAGGCAGCCATCAGCTGGCGCCGTTCAGATGAGTCATGGTCCTTTTTTTTCCCCCCAGATGTGTATACATTGATGTGGAAATGAATCCTTTGCTCCCTGCAGGCGCACTTGACTGCACATATTTGCAATTTATACTACTAGTGATGCTATTTTTATCACTGTGGTGGAGTTGTGGGAATCAGTGCCACATATCTGGTTCAGTCTGTGTGGAGTTTTCTCCTGTGTTTGCACGGGGTTCCTCCCTCAGTCCAAAGACGTTTCATGTGGATCAGTTACTCAGAATTGTCGTGTGTGTGCGTGCGTGCGTGCGTGCGTGCGTGCGTGCGTGCGTGCGTACTTGTAAGCAGTATAGTTTACCTAGTGTTGTGAGTCACCACAAAAGTGTGGTCATAAAGTTAATAATTGGTCAGTAGACGAGCCCCCACAAGCCCTTGTTCTGCCATGGAAGACAGTGCTGATCCCAAATACTTTCTTTATAATTAAATCTTCTCCTCTTGTGAGGAGATCTTTTTTGAAAAAGGTACACATGGGCTTTCAGGAAAAGAGTGGCCCCATATATGTGTAGCAGTGATGTCGATGGACATGAAGGCATGGACACCTTCTGTTGCAGGAGCGGTGGTGGCGAAGGATATCAGCACCTACCACACAGTCTTCCTCCTGGCCATCTTGGGTGGGATGGGTGTGATCCTCCTCTTTCTTGCCTGCCTGCTGCTCTACTACTGCAGGTAAAGCGTGGACTCCCTCTTAACTGCTCCAAGTTCCACTTCTGTTCCCTCTTCAGAGCGATGGCCGACTTACTCCCTCTGCCTTCCTCGTCCTCCCAGGAGGAAGTGCCGACGGCCGCGGCAACACCGCAAACTGCAGATCACCTCCCCCATCGACTCCAAGCGGGACCAGGCCACCTCCATGTCCCACGTCAACCTGATCAGCGAGGTGCACCTGGAGCTGGTGTCGTCTCCACCCGAACCCGACATGCACACGCCCATGCTGAGGCCTGCCTGCACCACCGCCTCTTTGTCCTGCCAAGAGATGGCGCCCTTGAACAGGGGCTCGCCAGCTTGTCGCTCACCCTCGTCCTCCTCTGCTTCCTTGGCCAAGGAGCTCCACCATTCTGTAGAGGCCTTCCCTGTGAGGGTGTCCCATCCGCAGGAGAGGGACGGGTACGAGTCACCTGGTAGGGGCAATGACAGGCGGAGCCGCGGCTCTTCGTCCTCTCAGAGGCCACCGGACAGCGAAGAACAGCCAAAGCACACCTCTGTCACCCATCTGTCTGCTAGCAGCACAGGCAGCGTCCTGGAGGCCGGACCAGCGAGGCCAGCAACACCCGAATCAGAACTACGGCCAGCAGACTACCTGCTGTCACGGTCAGTGGACCACCTAGAGCGGCCAAGCTCGCTGCCCCGACCTGGTCAGCTGCTCTGCTGCAGCTCTGTGGACCAGGTGACAGATGGCATGTACCGGCGAGTGAGGCCTACACTGGTCATCCCCGCCCACTACATGAAGCTCCCCGGCGAGCACCCATACGCCGGGCAGCCCTTGCTTCTGCAAACGGAGCAGCAGAGCGACCTGGAGACCATCCAAGCCGAGCTGTCTGCTTCCCATCAGCCCCTGGGGCCACCAGGCTCCGAGTCCCTACAGCTGTCCTCCTCTTGCGAGGACCCCCGGGACGGATCATGGACGCTGCAGACAACCACCATGCCGGAGTCGCTGTCCATCCCAACGTCGCTGAGCGAGTCGGGCCTGGTGCAGATGAACGGGGAGGACCAGCTCCTGGCCGAGAAGACCCTCATGGAGTTGAGGGGAGGCAAGCCGCTGCCCCACCCGCGTGCTTGGTTCGTGTCCTTGGACGGGCGCTCCAACGCTCACATCCGCCACTCGTACATCGACTTGCAACGCGCTGGGCGCAACAGCAGCAACGATGCCAGCTTGGACTCCGGCGTGGACATGAGCGAGCTGGCCCGGCGAATCCAGAAGGGGCTGCGGGAGACGGGGATACAGCAGGTAGAGCGCGCCAGGAGCACGATGCCTGCCGTGTCTTACACCCAGCTGGTATACGTGGATGACGCGGACGGCAGCGGGAGCGGCTCGCCCGACGGCAGCCCTGAGGGACAGGAACAGGAAGAAGAGGAGGACGACGGAGATGTGGTGTTCAGAACTGATCACGCCAAGCCTGACCTGCAGCTCCCCAGCTCCGGTGCCGGCCCCGACGACAGTGGCGAGGACGAGAACAAGAAGAGTCCCTGGCAAAAGCGGGAGGAGAGACCCCTGCTGGCCTTCAACCTGAAATGAGCACCAGATTTCAATGACTGAGGACTGAGCCAAGGTCAGAGCAGCTGCCCAAAGCGGCGCCCGTTGCTTGCTCGCGACAGGTCAACCAGTGGAACATCTTATGCATCACTGCTATGCCTTTTTAGTTAGAACTGAACTACAGATGAAGCAAAAACCTGTAGGCTGGGCAAAAAAAAGGACAAATAGCTTTATATTTGTGTGGACTAGCTGGACAAAACAATGTGAGCTACACCTACTTCTGACTTTTACTCGCCCGCTGGTGGTCGAATTTGTGCGTCGAAGGAGCGCAACGGAGCACCAGTGCAACTCTTACTTTCAAAAAGTTCCAATGTTGTAACTCTAAGGTTACATTATGCTAGAGGACAGCTATGCACCGCTCTTTTTACCGCAGTACCTTGTTGCTTATGATGCCTTTTCTACTTTTGTGATTTTTAGTTCCTACTATTTTACACATTTTATCCAAATGATTTTATGTTTTTCGTTTGTTGTTTTCAGGCCTTTGCTGACGAGTGGATTAAAACGAGACCATAAGTGTCTTTTTCCTGCGCCAAACTGAACTCCGTATGAATCGCCCTTCTAGAAACTTCCATGTGTTTCAAGTGCCTTGTTAGAATTGTGTACAGCATTAGGTTCACTCACCTTCTGCTTCCTTCTGTTATTTATTGTTTTTGTAACTTTTGTTGCTATTTCTCCAGCCCTCATCCTCTATGACAGCATGCAGTAAAAGGGCTACTGGTGCATTCATTTCCCAGAGTCCTTTGCTTTACCCTTGTTCCTGCTCTGCGGGTGTGTGTGTGTGTGTGTGTGTGTGTGTGTGTGTGTGTGTGTGTGTGTGTGTGTGTTCCCACGTGTGCTTCTTCAGGTGTGTACAGTATGTTTACCTATGAATGTGTATGACTTTGGTTTCTCCAAGGCGTATATAGATACCAGGGCACGTGTGAACATTATGTTTTTAAACCCTATATCATATTCCCCTATTTCGCCATTGTACTCTTTCTGGGAGGAGTGTATTTTACCCTGAATGTTAATACTGGTTTCTTGTATGATAATTGAGCATTATTACTCTGAATAAACTGAAATAAATGCGTTATTGTGTCTTGCATGTTAATTGTGGGGAAAATCACATTCATTCACTGTTATGAATTTGGGTTCATAATGAGATGTATAATAATAATAATAATACCGATCTGACACATTTCCTAACAATATTAACCGCTTTTTTTCCCTCTCCTCTCGGGTGTTTTCCTTTTGTACTTTGCATATTCTGCTTTTTGTTTAAGCTGTGTTTGTTAAAGGAGCCTTAAGTGAGTTGCTGATTAAATGGGATAATTCAGACTCTGTTAGCTGAGGCCTTACTGTAATGTGTTGAGATGACAATGGTTGAAAAACAGAAAATAACTTTCCCGATTCCAGTAAATCAATTTACAACAAATACAACAGCTTTCTTGGGTTTGATCAATAAAATAATTTGTGATAATGTCTTTTATGTTAAGCTGTTTCGCAATTGCTCAAATATCCCTGCAGCACGTTTGTTTTCCTTGCTGTGAAAGGCGTCCAAATGTTTCCATTTGTATTCGGTGAGCAGCTCAATAAAGACACGATCCCTGAACACAAGGAAACGCCACTTTACGCTCACTTGAAATACATTGTCTGTCATGCCTTAATGTTATGCTCTAGGTGTATTTATGGTTTTAGCACTGTAATAAGATATAATTGGCCTCCACATTTATTAAACCATAACAGATAAAATATGCTAACATTTCCATCCATCTCCCTATTATCAGTAGCCACTGGTTGGGGTACAGTCATTGTGGTCCAGAGTCTGTCCCAGAAGCGTGATGCAGGTCACACACTGGATTATACTCTACTGGCCTGTATCGGTTACTTTTCATTCAATTACATTAAAATCAAAACTCATTTATAATCTAGAAAAATAGTCTCTGTAGCCTCCGTTTAATCCTGCTCACCAATGTTCACCAGCTTCATTAGCTAGCTGGCAAAGGCCTAACAATACAGATGTTCTTCAGTTCATTTACAGGTGAGCTTTCAGTAGCTCATAATCTTTAAGCTGTTAAAATTCTTATTTTAGAACAATCAAAAATATCACCTTGTCTCACAAAATCCTATTCAGCTCCAGCTGTTGACCAGTCCATCTCATCAAAGCGCAACGTTTCTTACATTGTTGTTGTTTGGGAGAATTTTCTATTCTAAACCTGTTTTTCTGACTGCTGGGTGTGGAAATTAGTGGCTGTTGCTGTACAAAAAGAAGGAATTTTACAGAATACACCACTGAGGAAAAACTATAAATCTTTATCTTCAGAGTTTTGTAACCTTAATGTTTGTCGTAAGAGACCAGTCTATCATTGGAGGAGATTACACAAGTAAAGTGGATATTTTTGCTGTTGAGTGCTGCTTTAGAGGAGGAGACAGCTGGGTGAAAACTGGAATAAGTGGCTTTCTGCCTCTACAGTAATTTTAACATCTGTTTTCTCATCATAGACGCTTAAATGTGACAGCAGACGCCGATGAAGCACCATCTATCCGCCCTGCCAGTCCTGTTATAGAAACATTATTCATGTTTGATGTTCAAATCAGGACTACAGTTTGCTTATGTGAAAATATTACAATGTCTATAAATCTGTGTGAATTTTGTCACTTTAGTCTTCATATCTAGGACCTGGGTTGATCACAGAAGATCCATGAAACGGCCTGTTGGCCCCCTCTTGTTGTTGTTGTTATTGTTATTATTATTCACTTGTTGTTAAATATGAAATTCATTAATTACGCGCAAATCTCTCCTTTTTAACATGTTTAGTTATACAAACGTTTAGAAAAAAGTCTAAAACGGTCGAAACTTCCATCGTATGGGAAACATTCACGGTGTAGTCAGACGATATTATGTGACGTTAGCGCTGGTGACGTAAAGTCTGACGTAGGGCTCGTTTTGTCCGGGTGCTGTGTGAGGGAGGTCGCCCGCCAGGGGGCGCTGTTTCCGTCCTGCTCCTCTTTGTGTCGCTAATTCCCCCCCCCCCTTCCAGGTCTCCAGTCTCACTCTGTGTGCCCCCCCCCCCCACCCATCGTTTCTCTTCATGATGGCGGAGGACAGCGAGTCCGCGGCCAGCCAGCAGAGCCTGGAGCTGGACGACCAGGACACCTGCGGTATCGACGGCGACAACGAGGAGGAGAACGAGCACGTGCAGGGGTGAGGCGCGCGCGCGGGCGGCCCGTCGTGTCGGCGGCCGCGCGCGCGAGACGGCGAGGACGATGCGGCGCGCGACTGACAGCGCGGGGGTCCGAGGCGACACAGCTCGAGGCCCGTCGGCGTGTGTTCGTAGCCCCGGGTCGGGCGGGACTGTGTGAACGTGTCGTGGGGGGGGGTGTAGCACGAGGGCAGCACACTGCGTTAGACATGTTGATAATGAATGAATGAATGGATGAATGAATGAATGGATGGATGGGTGGAAGGACGGAAGTGGCGCCGGCGCCCTGGGCCACTGGCTGAGTGCAGTTTGCCGAGGACGCGCGCTCGTGCTGTTTGTTTATCTGGCGCCAACATTAGTCGTTATCTGGAAGCAACGAAGAGAGAGAGTCGCGCGCAGTGGTCATTCCGAGTGGACATTGTGGGCGTGGAGTGGACGTGAAGTGGGCACCCGGTGAACACACAGCGGGCGTGAGGTGGGCGTCCAGTGAGCGTTCGGTGGTCATGCAGCTGGGCCCACGTGTCTCCGTCAGGCTGTAAACTGGCAGACAGTTTGGCACCAGAACTCAAGATGACTGACATTTGTGTCTCGATTTATTTTACACAGCAAATGTAGAAATAACCGTCGAGCCCCGGGGCGGTGCGATTTAACACGGACTCGTTTGTCCGTAACACCTGGCATCGGAATCGCAGCATCCTGTAGAGTAAAATAAATCGGGACACTTCCAAAAAAGGGGGGTTTTGAGTTTATTTTAACAATGTTGACTGTAACAAGTCAGTTGAGGTCAACTTTCTCTAATTTCTTTGTGATGTTTTACATACAGAGCCGCTGAACTGGCCAGCGACCGGGGAGGCCAGTCTGAGCACTGTTGACAGTGTTAGAGTGTAAATAAATACGCTGTGTGGGGGGGTCTGAGTGACATGAGTGACCCCTTTCAGGAGCCCCGGCGGGGACCTGGGGGCCAAGAAGAAGAAGAAGAAGCAGAAGCGCAAGAAGGAGAAGCCGGGTTCCGGAGGCGCCAAGTCAGACTCAGCCTCTGACTCCCAGGAGATCAAGGTGCTCAAGACTCCCTGCATCATCACTACCTGCATCATCACTAGGGGCCTTTGATTGTCCTGTTATTTTCCAGGTTTTAAACTGTACTCACACTGTATCAGCAGTGAAGAATATATATCGAAATTGGTCATTCAACATTACCACATCAGTACTGGTTGTAATATCTGTACATATTAGTATACAGATTTGTCACCGTGGCCCAAACTGGTCCATTTAGGTGCTGTGTGTTTGATTATGGAAATGGGTGTTAAGAAAATGAACCTGGAGAAATTAGTCTTTTTTTTTTCCAGCTTTACTAGTTACTGATTAGCCGACGCCTTGGTTAGAAGCGAATGTTTACCATCTGCACGGGTGGTTGTTTTACTGATTTATGTGAGCCAGTTCAGGGTCAAAAGCTCTTTATTCTCAAATGTAATGTCCTAGAAAGTTTGAGTTCATTGTAGTTACATAAATACCACGAGGTATGCTGATGTCTGCTCGGAATAAATTTGCATACGCAAATATTTAAACTAAGGGACGGTTGGTCATCCTGCCCTGGCGCAGCTTGTCTCACACCTTCTGCTTCCAGGATAGATTCTGGACCTCTGTAAACCAGCTCTGGGATAAGTGGACGTTGATGATGCACAGATGGATGTTTTACTGAATATTTATTGTTGGGTAAAATAGAAGGGCTTTCTGGGTATCTGATTTGAAGTAGAGCAAATTTAAAATCATTAACCGCCCCTTTCCTGTTGATGATGGTTACAAATGTGAGTTTTTGGACAGAACATGTTCAGCCTGTGATGAGGAGTCTCCTTGAAGGGAGTGTAGCTGTCAGATGGGTGGATCTCGCTCCGGCGACTGGAGGCCTGCAGTGTGTGTTTGACCTGCTGACAAATCAGAATGTTTGCATTGTGGGTAATAATTGACTCGGTTCAGCCCCAAAGCGCTCGATCGGTCCCCCAGTTGAGGACCGCCTCTTCGGGTACGAGCGATTCCTTGTGCGCCCTCACGGCTCTTATCAACGGTCCCGCTTTGTCTCCCTGTTGGAGCAGAACCCGGCAATCCCCATGCAGAAGCTGCAGGACATCCAGAGGGCCATGGAGCTGCTGTCCACATGTCAGGGACCTGCCAAGAACATCGATGAGGCCTCCAAGCACAAGTACCAGTTCTGGGACACCCAGCCAGTGCCGAAGCTCAGTAAGCGCTCTGTCAGTCGGGTTATGTCTCATATCGAAGCAGGGCAGGCTTGACGGCTTTAGCAGCTTCGGCTTCCCATATCACCGTGCGGCTCTACAGTTTGGCCTCTTCCTGTGTTCCAGATGAGGTGGTTACCACCCACGGCCCCATAGAGCCCGACAAGGAGAACATCCGCCAGGAGCCCTACTCCCTGCCCCAGGGCTTCATGTGGGATACGCTGGACCTGAGCAACGCTGAAGTGGTGAGCAGCCAGAAGGGATCTTCGTTGCTGCCTGTGCAGTCGATAGCATGAAATAATAATAATAATAGCTTAGCCAAATGTTTTTATGCCAACAAATTGTAGCCTCATTGAGACCCTGCCCTGAACACACAGTCATTGATAATGAACAAAAATTTAACTTTTTACAGCTGCTGACTTAATTGGCTCAATTCTGGGTGAAATTCACCTTTTTCACATCTGGACTGTAAAACATGCAGATGTGTGCGTTCCGTTTTAACGCGAGAAGCCGTCATTTTTGCAATATCAACACATCCCGCTGCTTCCCGTGAATTGTGCGTCTGAGTTTCACTCCAGCTGTCGTGTAGTTTAATTAACTAATTGGTTCAATTGGATAATTATGTGGTTAGTGCACCGTCTTACTTGATCTCCCTGACCCCCCACCGGCAGCTGAAGGAGCTGTACACGCTGCTGAACGAGAACTACGTGGAGGACGACGACAACATGTTCCGCTTCGACTACTCGCCCGACTTCCTCAAGTGGTGAGCGCCGAGCCGGCAGCCTGCAGGGGGAGCAGCAGCTGAGGGTCTCTCTGGGAGAGCAGGTGTACAAGTGGGTGATGGCACAGGGCTTGTAGCAGGTTTGCGAGGATCGATCTGGATCAACAGCAATAGCGAGTAACCCGATGGGGTCAGCAGGGAGTCGTTAAAGAAGCGCTTGGTGCTTCTGTCCTTTGACCTCACGTGAGGTCGTGTTGCAGAAGACAGCACATGCTGACGTTTACACTTTTTCATTTAACTGGCACTTTTCTCCAAAGCCACTTACTCCGATCTACCCATCTGAAATTTGTTTACAGGGTTAATTAAGTAAATTGCTCACAGCAGCAGTTGGCTGGACCTGAACCTGTGCCCGCCCCCCGCCCCAC
Organism: Arapaima gigas; assembly: GCA_900497675.1. Taxonomy (NCBI): domain Eukaryota; kingdom Metazoa; phylum Chordata; class Actinopteri; order Osteoglossiformes; family Osteoglossidae; genus Arapaima; species Arapaima gigas. The sequence goes on along the minus strand of UFQX01000129.1, from coordinate 51,634 downwards.
CAGTACAGAGGCAGCAGCTCTAACACTTTCTAACCGACTTGGTTCCACAGTAACCATGATGACTTTTTGGCAATGATTTCAGATTTCAATGATTCAGAATTTTGGTTGTCCTTTCGCTGCCTGTCGTTTTTTGGGATTCCACTCGGGGAGGCGGAAGTGAAGTAATTAAAATTTAATGGTACCTAAGGTCCATTTAGATTAAGAGCTTAAGGTATCGATCTGCCCCAGTGCCCAGATGGATTCCTGTCCACCTGTCTCCTGTAAAATGTAAAACCAGCCCGATGACGGGAAAGCGGCTCCGTCTGTCTGCTCCTCTTACGCCTGCTGTGTCTGACGTCTTCGGGGTGACGCCGCCACTGACTGGACAGCCGGCTCTGACGTGGTCTGAAATGACCGCGAAGCTTCAGACGGCTGCAGATGTTGTAGAGCTACATCAAGGACAATTTTCTCTGTTGAACTTTTTTTATTGCAGGCTTCAGTTCTCTTTTGCATAAGAACACTTGTTACTTGTTATTTTTAGTACATAGGCTCCTTGTATAACATACCATTGAGCCACCAGTTTTTGAAGATACAAAGATTTTCAAGTTTATTTGCATTATATCATATTTTCCTGCACAACTTGTCTAGTTTGTGAAATTTCTTTGTTTTGGAGTAATTGCGGCCCATCAGTAGATGGCAGGAAAGAGCAGCTGAATGCAGTGTTGTGTGTGTGTGTGTGTGTGTGTGTGTGTGTGTGTGTGGGGTGGGGGGGTGCTAATTCAGCTCACTTCCATGTTTTTTGCAGCTCATGTCTGATGTTCCACAGTGGTGGTCAATAATAGGATGAGGAATGTTGCTCGTGTTTGTGAATTAGTCAACAGTTAGAGCTGAATGGGAGTATTTGAAGACGACTTTTTTTTTGTGGTCATTTTAAATTATTGCTTAAACTATCGTGCCGCCCCTTTCCCCCACACAGGGCACTGCGCCCCCCCGGCTGGCTGCCCCACTGGCACTGCGGAGTCCGCGTTTCTTCCAACAAGAAGCTTGTTTGCTTCATCAGCGCCATTCCTGCCAACATCCACATCTACGATACGTGAGTGGGGGTGAGGGCTTTTAGGGGCAATTCCCTAGTGGATGGAGGGGCAGGAAGGCTGTGTCTGGGGCAGGTGAGTTCATGACCGCAAAGTGACTGGCTTTCCGTTCCCTCCTGCTGATCCAGAACGAAGAAGATGGTGGAGATCAATTTCCTGTGCGTGCACAAGAAGCTGCGGGCGAAGCGGGTCGCCCCGGTGCTGATCCGTGAGATCACCAGGAGGGTGAACCTGGAGGGGACCTTCCAGGCTGTGTACACAGCCGGTGTGGTGCTGCCCAAACCTGTGGCCACCTGCAGGTGAGGTTTCCTTCGGCCTCTTTCGGTGTCCTGGCATCGCTGAAGTGCGAGGAAACAAAAATTGTCCTTGGAGAAACGGCCCAGTCTCACTCTTCTGCTGCCATTGGTATCAGGAATAATAAATCACATCACCAGCCCTTATATTTACATTATATTCATATCCAACGTGATGTTCCGTAATTATTAACTAGTGCATAGATGATACCTTTATCCAAGGTGACTTCCAGCACAATGAAACACACGCACACACTTTTGACACTTCAGATTGAGCAGTCCACCTGAAACACATGTGTTTGGACTGTGGGAAGCAGCCTACACAAACGCCAGACCGACTGGGCCGGACTAGAACCTACAGCCCAGGATCTGCAAGGCAGCAGTGGTACCCGCTGTGTCACCGTGCCTCTCACATCACCGGTTTGAAGGTGATATTCCATCTCAGCTGCTCTTCCTTCTCACTGTCAAAGTGTCATTAATAAATGATGCTGAATGGAGGCAGCTCCTCGCTCGCAAAGCGGGTGTGTCGGAAAGACATGGCTCCTCCTCATCTGGAGAAAATGTGCTGTGATTTCTCATGTCGCGTGCCCCGCGCTTCCTGCTGTGTACTGACTTTAAACCAACTATTACTAACTACTAACGTGACATGATCTGGATTGAACCTCTCGGTGGTGCCCGTCTGTGTTTTTGTGTCACGTGCTCAGGTATTGGCACCGGTCCCTAAACCCACGGAAACTGGTGGAGGTGAAGTTCTCCCATTTGAGCAGGAACATGACTTTACAAAGAACAATGAAGCTTTACAGACTGCCTGATGTAAGTATAGAAGATAAACCTTCTTGATGGTCGCCTTTTCATTCACATCCACAAAGAAGCTGCTGGATGGTGCTCCTGTATGTGCCAGTAGAGGGCGCTACAGACGTGCTGTTTATATACACCAGTAGCCCTTTGGCTTAGGAAAACCGAGGGAGCAGATATATTTTCACGTTAAACATACTCTGTATATCTATATGAAATGTTCCCCCTGGAAATGAGTATAAAAATGGGACCCAGTAATCATTTGGTCTGTTGCTGGGATACAGTGATAGATGTTGAACTCACGCGCCATCCCTTAGTCCCTGTCTTTTGCATTTCGAAAGAAATGCTACAAAATTACATCTGAGAAACACCAACTGTGGCGGTAAACAGCATCCAAGTGGAACGTGAGTTAGAGAGAGATTTAACTCACTCTCACAGTGTTTACAGTTCCTAACAGCTTTGGTGATTTTAAAGGCTTCAGAGGGAGGAGATGTAGGGTTACCATGGAGACAGCGGTGGAAGTAGAGAATGCTGAAAGTGGATAGAAGATGTGAAATGTTGCACATTTTCAAGGGTGTTTTTGCTTATATGCTTCTGAGGTCTTTAAAGAATTTAAGCAGGTAACAAATCGAGGGACATCTACTATTAAACGCCTGGTGATTTTGGGGGTGAATAGGGATGTTAGACACAAAATAAGTTAAGAACAGGCTTCAGCTCCCAGTTGTATGTGTAAGTTTAAAAAGTAGAACAGGACATTTTGTGTGAATGCTACAGTGTTTGTCCCAGGCGGGACCTGCCGGACGCCGCTTCTGGTCGACGGTGCGGAACTCGTGGTCAATTCATCATCTCACCCACTTGCCCCGTAGACCACCAAGACACCCGGGCTGCGGCCCATGGAGAAGAAGGATGTGAAGCAGGTCACGCTGCTGTTGGACAAGTACCTGAAGCAGTTTCACTTGGCGCCGGTCATGGGCGAGGAGGAGGTGTCCCACTGGTTCCTTCCGCAGGAGAACATCATAGACACCTATGTCGTGGAGGTAAGGTGCTCTCAACACACCCCAAGTTCAACGTAGCAATTTTTCATTAATATACAGAAATTGCAGTGCAGACAAAAGTTGGAGTTGTCGCTTCCTCAGACGGTTATTCCACCGTTTGGACTATGAGACTGATTTTATGAGGAGTTTTATTTAGCATAGTTCATTCTTGATTGTCTGGACCTCGATTTTTATATATTTTGGATTTTACAGTCTGCCCCAAAAAATATTTAAAAAAAGAAAAATCAAAAATATTTGTTTCGGGAGTTGTATGGTCGAGAGTGACCTGCACAGGGTTTAATTGTCTTTTATGTTAATTCCTCTACTGTCTGTTGTGCCTTCTTCACGACGGGTTTTAATAAAGAGCATTCTAAAGATCCTTGTTTGGACCCAATTAGTGTTTCGTTTTCTGAGCATTTTTTTAAGTTCAGGTTGTGAAGGTAGACAGTATTATAGAGCGATTAGCGGAGACAAACTGTTTTGTCAGGTTGTGTTACGACAGCTAATGAAATAATTGTCCATTTTAAAGGCAATTGGTGATATTTTAGCATAAATGGGTGTCAGTTCTGGGGCTCAGGAACAAATACACATTTTTATCATTGGAACCTAGTGGCAATTACATCTTTAATTTGTGATAATTCGCCTGAATGTTTTTCAGGGAAAAAAATTTCTGCTGTAAGACTGTATTTCATCGCCTTCAGCGTTCACACGCATTGCGCATCTCTGCTCGTGGGTGTCATCCATCACCCTGCAGAAAAGTCTCTTCCTCAGCCTCCTCGCTGTCGGGAGCAGAATGGAGGACCTGCACTTTGACGTGTCAGGGAAATTCAGCCGGGCGCCAGTCGATACCTGCACCGTCAGATGAGCGTTACGGGAATTTTCACAAGCTCAGGGAAACACTCCGAGCTGCGGAGGAGGTATTGAACCCGGTGCCCTATCGACTGCCCTGCTCTGTTTCAGGGCCCCGGGGGGGTTTTGACGGACTTCACCAGCTTCTACACCCTGCCTTCCACTGTCATGCACCACCCCGTCCACAAGAGCCTGAAGGCGGCGTACTCCTTCTACACGGTGCACACGGAAACTCCGCTGATGGACCTGATGAATGACGCTCTCATCCTGGCCAGACAGGTGCGGTGGATGACACGCCCCCTGTGTGAGAACAGGTGGAACCACAGCTGCCTGGTGTTGAAATCAATGGTTATTAGCGATGTTCTTTGACTTTTATGAAGTGCTTTTTATTTGTATTTTCCTTTTTGCTCAACAGAAAGGTTTTGATGTGTTCAACGCATTGGACCTAATGGAAAACAAGACATTCCTTGAAAAGCTCAAGTTCGGTATCGGGGACGGCAACCTGCAGTATTATTTGTATAACTGGAAATGTCCACCCATGGAGCCTGAGAAGGTAAGGCGAAATGTAACTCGGTGCCTTTTAAATGGTTGACAGCAAAATGGGTCATGTTCATATTTATGACCTGGAGATGTAAGTTTCCCTTTCAAGTGCTGAGAGTCGTCCTGCTGTTGTACCTTTGACCTTAGTGTTTATACACTGACTCCTCAGCTTACAAATGGTGGAATTACAGATTTTTAAGGATTTTCCAGTTATTTCCATTTTCTAGTTATTTTTAATTGTATTTTTTTCTGTTTCTGATTTATGAAATTGGTAACTGAGCAAATGGGATCTGTTTTCCCGCTAAGCTGACAAATGGCAGTAAACAGCACCCAGACAGGGTAGGAGTTTTAATTCAACTCACATCCACAGTGTTTTACAACTCATGTCTGGTGTTACTGACTAATGGTCAGATGAAGAACGTTGCTCGTGTTCGAGAGGAACGATCGATAAAGAAGGAATGGTAAAATGGGATAAATAGCAGAATTAGTTATAGTGTAGGTCAAAATAAGGAAAAATATTAAAATGAAGTACCAGCATTTTTATTTACTGCAGTGGGTTTTTTTTTTTTTTTTTTTTTTTTTTTTTTACAGACCCTGCCATGTAAATAAATCAAGGGATATCTGTATTGTTAACCTTTTACTGATTGTGACTTAGAGGTAAAAGTGACTTTGGAGTTACAAACAAAATGAGTTATGAACAGACTTCTAGTTCCAGTTGTGTTTGAGAGGTGAGCGGCCAGTGTAGCTACATTTGAACGCTGCTGCAGTGTTTGCTTTCATTCATGCTGATCTTTCTGTTGTGCTTTACAGGTCGGCCTCGTATTGCAGTAATCGGTTTGTTTACAATCACAACACAAATCAAGGCAGATTGGATTCATTTTCCTGATCTCCGAACCTGGACTTTCTTCGATGAAGTTGTCCATAAAAAAAAGATAAACAATCAAAAAGAATGGAAACCGTCACTTCAAATTGTTCTCCTTGGTCTTGTTTATTTAATATGAGAACATTTATTTCAGGTCACATAGAGGTGATGTCTTTTAACCGTCTACATACTGAATGTGAAATCTTACTCTGCTTGAGGGTCACCTACATGAAACTGTTGTCCATTCAATTTAAGAAATGGAGATCCATTCCATTAAATTTGTGCTTGCGCGCACACGCACACACACACACACACACACACACACACACACACAGTACGCATACACAGAAATTTTTCTGAAGTGTTAAATTTTTTTGTTTTAAGATTTAAAAATGTAAATTTCTGTACTGCAAACATGCACTGGTATTTGTATGCTAGAGAATGATTAAACAATTAGTTGTATGCATTCATGCCAGATATGAATCGATATTTGGGATGTTTGCCCGTTAAGGAGGGACGAAAAATCCCACAAGAAATGGGGGAAAAAATCTTTCTACTATTGATGTCATTCAAGTTTGTAGGTTTGTATATTTAGGAGGAATGTATTGCTTTTTTCTTTGAAGCGGTTTTCTTACATGAGCTAGTCATTCTTTTACATTTCCAGTGTGTCCTGTTGGGGGTCTTCCGCGTCGGACACGCGGGGGCCATCTGAGAAACCCGTGTAACAGGACGTGTACCTCCCAGTGTTTGTGGTGGCGTTGTTTGTGTTTGCTTAGCCAGCGGAACACATAACTAAAGTATTCAACAGGGCTCAGTAACTTATGTTTATAACATGTTCTGATGATAATTAAACGTTTTTTAAAATGTATTTATTTTACTGTTACGGTTTATTGTTTCACAAAAGGAACAAGAGAATGAAGTGGGGGGGGTGGGGGATCACGCTGAACCGGGATTCGGGTGATGAAGCGAATGGGCACCGCCGCGCTTTGTGGCCGTTCCGTTGGATCGAGCACAAAGGAGCTCCTCCTTATCTGGACCTTTCTCTCAATTGGTTTGGTGGAGCAGCTTAACATTTTTTTTTTTTTGGCCCAATTCGTTTCTCGAAACCAGATTTTTTTGCCGGTTTCGATGAGAGCGTTTTTCTGGAAAGAATTTGCCATCTCTGTAAACCGAACATTAGACCAAGGTTGGAAAGTAGACAACGTACAAAACAATAAAACAAGTGATGATTGACCAAGGTCTACTTTATTCTGACATTTGGTAAGTGAAGTACTTTAACTGTTTATGGTGTGACCTTGTGAACGTGTAAACGTGCCCCCCGGCTGAAATACATCCCATGATATAATACTGTTTTAACATTAGATGGGTGTGGGAAGCAATCCTGGTGTAACTGAGGACATGTAATATGGATAGTGTTGGATCCAGTCAGAAATACCATGTTAGCGATGTACTGAGTGTTTTATTTATTTTTGATAGGGGTGTGTACTGAGTTTGACCATTTAGAGTTGTCATTTTTGTCAAAGGGGATATCCAAAGGATTGTCTTTTACCATGATGGTGAGAACACCCAAAGTACTTGCCTTATTTAAAGAGAAGTTGTTTTTTTAATACCAAATGTGTAATTTTGAAAAGATACGCAACTTTCTCTTGATGTAAACAATATATTTTTATCAAGCTCCGGGGCAGATTGTTAAAGAACCGAGGAACAAGAACCAGCGCCATTTGAACATGACTATCATCCAGATCTCATCTTAAATACATGTTAAGGTATACCAGCATGGATATTTGATTGAATAAACTCATCTGAACTTCACTTGTGACCTGTTTGTGACTCCCTTATGCTTACTGTTCAAAGGTTCAAACATGGAAACAAATCAAAACGTTGTTCATTTCTGTCTTGTAAAGACAAACTTTAAAAGCTTTGTGGGGCCTGTACAGACACTCCCAGCATACACAGCCAGCAGGCATTACTATAAAATAAAGAGGTTGTGTTTAAAATTTTAATTTGTGAACTGACTGATTTTTGGGAAGTTACTTTATTTTTTGTTTCTTTGGCTTCCGGACCTTTGTAGGGTTGGGAATGATCTTTTTCACTTTGAGTGGCTTTAGGCTGGGAATCGGGCTTGTCTCCAGTGTGGCCAATGCAGAAGGAGACTCCTCCATTTTCCTTTTGCGGCTCGTGACACCTTCTCCTGTTGTGTCCGTTGGCTCTGGGGCAACAGATCCCTCCTCTGCAGCCTTGACAGCCTTTGGTGAAGCTCCAGCCACCTGAAGAGGGGGCACCCGGGGGACAATGGCCCCTACTGCGCCAGAGAAGACAACAGCATCCTTTCTGATGCCCAGCGCTAGGACGCAGCGCAGCCCCAGCGGGCCAGACAGGGTCTCACTGAGCCGGGGCACCTGGCAGGCAGGCACAGCGCGACTGGCACTCAGTTGGATCAGGTGGATGGTCATGTGTGCAGGCTGCACTGACTTGCACACCAGGACTAGAGATAGTTCGTTCCGTTCCAGGCCACGGGTGACTTCATTAATGCCGATGGCCAGCTCTTTCCTCAGCGCCACATCTGTCCAGCCGTGCTCCACCTTGCCCTTAGGTGAACCACCAGGGGTTTCTGCCACCTTCTGCTCAGGCTCCGGTACAGATGCTTTAGAGGAGGAGTTTTCCTTCTTCTTCCCAAACCATCGGCGGTTGTCCTTCGCCTCCCTTTTCTGCAGTCCTGTCTCAGACAACTTGTCCTTCAGAAGACTGAGGATGAAATGCATGTCTTCTCTGTTCAAGGGATGCCACCGCAAACTGTAAGGGTTATTGAGGGAGGTTTTCACAGGAATTGGCTTTTTCTTCTCCTTCTTCGCAGATTTTCCTGGTGTCGACATTGTGCTATCCTGTGGATCTTCCAGATCAACAATGTGGAGAAAGAAACAGCATTTAGAATGGCTCAATTCTGGCACTACAGCGACAAAACTGGCAAAGTCACCCCCTGCAAAGCTTGAAATCACCCATCCTATTGGAAAAATTATATTGTCATTATTAATTCAGAGCAATTTCTCCGCATTGAAAACTTTACTTAGGTCAGCACTTTATTAACGTCTACCCAACTGAACACAGAAAAAACATACAGAAACATTAAAATCCCATATTTGGGAGTTTCCACCTCTTCCTTGAGTTTGGCGGTTAAACAGCCGGCATGCTTGCTAACATGGGCCCGCTTTACATGAAATCAAGCTTGAAAAACAACAAAAGTTTATTTTTCTTACCTTACAGAAATGTGAAGAATAACGACTGCAAAAGCTACATCACGAACACACGTTCATTCATGAGCGCCGCCATGTTGCATTTGCTCTTGAAGTTCAAAACTTTATTGCGTATCCAGCCCGCGAATACAACACGTCATAGTGTCGTAAAGCACTCCACCAATCAGATCGCACAGCCTAAATACTCCTTCGCTGAGCACATCCTTCACAGCTCAGTTACTGATAAATGTTTATTTTTATGAAGGATATTGTAATTAATACATTATTTAGCTGAAACGTTTACTGATGTTTTTTACCTGATTTACTGTTTTTGACCATTTTATACTTCTGTATATATTCTTTGTTGTAACTGAAAAAACATTAGAAGCAGGACTTGACAAAGATTATTATTATTATTATTACTATTATTATTGTTGTTGTTGTTATTGTTATTATTATTACTACACGGCTGAATGGATGATGTAGCACAGGTGATGGATAATCATTGATGAATGACGTAATTTGGGACGCTGTGCTCAGCCGCTCTCAGCCAATCGGCTCTCAGTTTCCACCGTCAGATGATATTATTGCGGGATTTATTTTTCAACCGAGGGAACCAGCAGCTGCAATCGGCGGAGAGAGGAACCGAGGACAGGACTGTAGCCACTCAGCATGTCTCTGCAGGTAACCATCACCACCACCATCACCATCATCATCACCATCATCATCACCATCATCATCATCATCATCATCATCATCACCATCATCATCTGCTCAGGGTTTGTTGGGAGACAGTTACAGCAACCAGGGCTGTAAACTGTTGTGTTTAATATGACGCGGTCTTCCTCTATTTATTTCTCATAATTTCAGAGCAGAACTGTTGTTCATTGCAGTCCGTTAATAGCAGTTACGTCGATAGTTGGACATTTGGACAGTATGACGTGAGAACTGTGACAAATTATAAGCGTGAGCGAGTGAATCTCAGCTCAGTAAAGCGGCTGTCAGTTTGTGTTGAACTCGATTCACAACAGTCTCACTCGCTGTAAATCTCGTTTATATTTTATTGTCCTCCGCGCCAAACTTGCTTAAAATGCAATTCTGCCCGGTTTGTCCCACTTCGAAACCCGCTCATGTCTCATTGACGGGTTTCTCATCGCGGCTCCCGATCCACAGGAGAATAATAGTTTTTGTTCATTGTTTGTTAAATTACAAAGACAGTTGTGCTAAACGTTAAACTTAACTGTTCTATACACAAAATGATCTTGCTGTGGGTGGGCTGCATATAAATCCAGGCAAAATGATGAAGTTAAAATAAATTCCTCTTAATTCCACTACAGAGTCCGTGGGGTCCATCAAATGTGGAAAAAATATATAAAATGTTTTATTTCGAATGCGTCTGAATGTTGTAACAGGCAATTTCAAACTGTACCGGTAAAGTTTATTGCTTTAATATTTTTACCATTTTTTGAATATGCCGTGTGCAGTTACAGAATTTTCTGATTTGTTCGACAGTCACTTTTACCAGCGATCACTTAAAACTTAATGGTAAAGAAGTATCTCGGGTTTTTTCCTGTTTAGAATTTTTTTTAAAAAAATCTGCTATTCAAAATATCTTGTGACAATTTAATTTTCTCAAATTTAAGCTGCTTTAAAATGAAAAATGGTTGAAAATCACTGAAAAAGTAACATACAGACACTGTTCAACATCACCTCTTTGCCCCTTTCAGCTTTGTTTATCTCCACTGTGGTCGTTGGTTACGTTCTACTGACATTTATTGCATAGTCTAGAAATATGTAACAAATGATTTAAAAAATTGCTAAATTTAGAAAAAATGCTGCTAAAAAGTCACAAGCTGGAAAATGCCAGTGTCTTGGGAAAATCTTAACCTTTTGTAAGGAGGCAGCAAAGTTAAATTTAAAGAGATTATTCACTCTCACCCATTAAGAACGGTGAAATGCTGTGGATGGTCAGTGAAATAATAGCGGCAGTGCTGAAGAGCCGTAGTGGTACCAGCGTGTTGAAGATCCGGTCATGAAGAACATGGTGAAAAGGTGCCGTTAGCTTCCATCAGACACGTAGCGGCTCTGGACAAGTGACACTAAAGAATGAAGGAGCTCTGTAGGAGAGAACCAGTGAGTTCCCTAATCGATCCAAGTGGTTCAGTTAGATTCTAATGTTCATTTTTAATCATTAATTCAGTATTTTGGCTGCCTGCTGCCGCAATAGGGAGAAACGAGCGCAGGGTGTGGCTCATAGACCCCACTGAAGACTCCCTGTAAAGGGGCGTGAGAGTGATTGTGGGAGTATGAGAAACAAGGCTGGACATTGAGGAATAAGTTTTGTTTTCATATACTTAATGGTTTATTTTCACTGGAGTTTTTGGGGTTTTTAGTTTTGCTAATATAAGCAGGATTTATGAAGACCACTCATCTGGTCCCTGCCTGGATGAGCTGCTCCTCTGCATCACTGTATTATGAAGAATATCCAGGACTTCAGGACGAAAAAAAATCATTGTCAAAGATACTCGCGTCTCCGGGTGTGAGATTTATCTGCACTTTGAAACGTTAGTGCGGGATACTTGCAAATACTTTTAATCACTCGTTTTCAGTAACCGCCTGTCTTGGTCCAAGATGCAAGAGTCCGGAGCCAAGAACCACTGGGTGCCAGAGTGGGAGGGGTACAGCTGCGGTCGGATGCCAGTTCGTTGCAGGGTGGCCACACGCAGTCACACACTGAGTACTTCACAGTAACCAGTTAACCTGAAACATATGTGTTTGGACTGTGGGTGGACACCGACACAGACACGGGGACATGAACATGCAGACTCCATACAGATTAAGATGGATTTCAACCCAAACAGTCCAGACTCTGCTGTGCCACTGTGCCACCCTATTTGCATACACTTAAAACCCTACTTCAAAATGCTGTATAGGTCTCTGTTAAGAGTTTGAATTTAGGTGACAGTTACTGTGGATCTTAATTTGGTTAGTGGTTTTTTTTTTTCTTCTCAGTAGTTTCAAGTTTTCCTCTTAAATAATTTTCCATAGTCTGCCTTGCTACGGATGCATTAATAATTAACCGGACATAAATGAATCATAAGGTGTAACGCACCTCCTAATGGACCTTCTGCTCGTCTGCACAAAGGCGGAATTTGAGCAAATTGCTGAAGACGTGAAGAAGGTGAAGACGAGACCCGCGGACCAGGAGCTGCTGGACCTGTATGGACTCTACAAGCAGGTCATCGTAGGGGACATCAACACAGGTACCGGCGTCTGTTTCGGGAGGCTTTTCCTCTCAAACCCTTCTGCCTGCAGGGTCTAAAATGTTCTTTTCCTTTTCAGAAAAATCAGGCATGTTTGACATGAAGGGGAAGGCGAAATGGGAGGCATGGAATTCAAGGGCAGGTAAAAAAAAAAAAGATACATATTATTAATAACAGCACTAATATTTGCATGCTGTTATGTTCAAAATCGTATTCTGAGCAACAGGTGGTTTCTTTTTTTAAAGTGTTTTTTAGTATTTGCACACCTGAGTGATGGAGGTTTAGGATTTTGACCATCAACTAAAAATGTCCTCAGTGAACTCAGTTCCAGAATGTTCTGATCACTTGCTCCGCAGTGTTTTAAAATGTTTTCTACTTTTTTACCCAACAGGGATGTCCAAAGATGATGCCATGACTGCCTACATTGCTCTGGCAAAGGGAATCGTCAACAAATACGGGATGTGACCTTGAAAACGAACATGGTCATGGTACTGCATGGGCATCAGAGTCCGCCTAGTATACTTTAGATTCTCATTTATAGACTTATTATATAATGATTTTAACAATCGTATAGATTGCATTTTAAGGTCAACTTGGCAGCAGCAAGCAAGTAAAATTCAAAGTCTGACCATGACAGACATATTAAAATGATTCTGAACAAGGTCAAGGTTCTCCTGCCTTCTTTTATAAGGTTCAGTCTGTGAATTGTCATTGCTGTTGTACTTCGGACTCAGATCCTGAGAGGATCGCTAAAGTGTTCCATTGATTTTATATCACGGTGCCACTAAAATGTACCACATTGTGTTTCCGAAACCATCTCTCCATTTTTGTTGACCGCGCTCCCCTGGCCAAGGTCACAGAGGTCCGAAGCCGGTCCCGGAATCACCAGGCTATGAAACTACGCCCTGCATCGGATGTATTTTTGAAAAAATATGTTTGAATTAACCTGCACAGTTTTTTCCCTGCATTTCAAATCATGGAAAAAATATGCGTAATGTGCTGCTCAGCCTAATCTGATTAAGCGATCACGTTTCTTTTTAAAGAAAGAGGAGTGTGTGTTCTAAGGCATTTTGTTCATTTGAGCTTGCAGTCGGTGCGGTTGAGAAACCGGGTCTTGTGACGTTACTAAGGAAATTGTGAGCTTTTCTGGCCTGGAGGCCATTGTTTGTGAGTTTTCTGTTTCCTCAAGTGACTCCAGTAGCAGGAGAACCTTCATTCAAACCACCTGAATGGTCGCCCAGGAACCGAGCGCGAAGCCTGGCGGGACCCCAAAAACACTGTCGTTTGGGGTGGGGGGTCTCCGTGTTGAGTTTGGCTACCAAGAATGCTGAAGTGGAGGGAACGTCTAAATCCTTCATCAGGCAAATAATTTTATAACTTGCAGTGAAAGCTGAATATTGACATGGAAAACCTTTAGAAAATGATTATTTCTGCAGTGAATTGCACTGCTTTTTCAGGTTATCTTCACGTTTCTGTATTTATCAGATTCCTAAGTCCATCATGCCTTACAAAAAGTAAACAAAAGTCCCACAACAGATAAAGAGCTTCAGTCACGGGAAGTTCTAAGTACAGCTTGTCTGTCTGATACCACCGTGTTGCTGGTTCACACCCCTCAAGCAGCTGCCTATAGAAGTGAGTCAAACAGCAAATCCATAGATTAACATAACAGATGGTGCTGGACTCATTTATGTAGCTGTCAGGGGATTAGGAGATAAATGCCTCTCGGTAAGATGGGTTTGGGAGGGTTTCAGCAGCTCTGAGGGACACAGGGAGCTCATTCTACCAGAAAGAGATGAAAACCAAGAACCCACAGGCTTTTGTTTGTAGACCCCTTGTTTCAGCAACCTACAGGATACACAAGAGGCCAGATGTCTTTATCGCTTGGAGGAGAGTTTGGGCATCTTGTATCTTTAAGTCTGAAGTTTCAAAGCCAGGTGACTGAACTGCAGGTGTTGCAGGTTTTCCATCTCAGGACACGACAGACACTGAAGGCCACATTAGTTCAACTTTGGACAACTGCTGTTCATAAGAGCTCTATAAATGCTCAGGAAAACACTAAGCCCTCTCACCCTATGCCCCTCCAGGTAGATCAACGGTATAAAGGGGGTTCCCGTCCCGGAATTTGGCCAGAGCCTTCAGGATATGACTCTGGCCGTTATTGCCTCCAATGCTTGGCAATCCCCACATGCAGGTCAGCTCCAGCTCATGGGTGTCCAGAGACCGCGGGGCTCTGGGGCAGCAGCACCACAAACCAGTCATAAAGAAATCTCATTTGCTCAGGCTTGGAGGGGCTGCAGCACCACTGGAGAGATGCTGGTCTAACCCCCCACTGAGCAAACCCAAAGACACGCCACAGTGTTGGCAGTCTGTCTGCATAACTCTGCTCGTCATTATTACAAATAACTTGGGACTTAAAGCTTGTTTTGTTTTCATTTATAGTGTATTTCACTTTCATTCCAGTCAGAGAATTATTGTCTAAATATTTACCTTAATTAGAGATCATGGAAATCAGAAGAAATCTTACCGGAAAGCTGATAATTCCCTCAAGGAACACAAGGTCATGGGCTGTGCTGCTTCATCATACATTTTTATGTAGACTTGTTTAAAAATACATACCATTATCCCTCCATCTATCCAACCACTTGATATCAGCAAACGCTTGTCCAGTGTAGGGTGATGGAGGTACAGACCCTATCCCAGACACACATGTTGTAAGGCAGAGTACAGGCAGGATGGAACACTAGTCCATCAGTGGCAAATCTCACTCACTCACTTTCAAGATGGAAGAATAACACATGTTTTGTCAAAGTACAAAATGGTTTACCCCTAAATTGTTCTACAACTTGAAGATGAATCCTAATTATAACAGACATTAATAGTTATTATAAATATCATCACTGACACTATGGCAAATAGTCCATAGTGTCATTCACGACCTCTGTGGCATCTGGGGGAGCGTATCTGACCACGGCCCACCGTGAGCAAAGCTGTGATTAAGAGCATTGAAAAGCAAAGGGCATTATGAAGAAATCAGATGCAGTGATTTAATGTTTGTCTGTGTTCCATTATAGGTAGTGCTGCGGTCACAAATTAGCGACCAAACTGTCTAAAGAGACGTTATAAATATTAATGTGATCCTATAAATGAATTTATCCAATCAGAAGACATGAATTGAGGCTGAAAAGCAATTTTAGTAGCCATTAATGTGGCGCATATGGAAATCAGAGCTGAAGAAGGTGCTGATGAGACAAGTGCTGGGCTTGCACCAGGGACCAGGGGAAGTGGAGCTGCAAAAAGAGGTCCATTGACCCGCAGAATGCCGCAGAACAATGGCTTCGCCTGGGGCTTACAGGGGCCAGGAATTCACACACAGAGACGGCCTTTGTCAGGCTCCTGCGAGGAAATGCTCAGCGAAGTGTAGTCGTCGCCATCCAGCCAATGGGATGCTGCTGGAGGTCCATTGTGAAGAGGACCGCTGCTGTTGGCCCAGGGTTACCGCTGTGAACACCAGAACCCTGGACCACAGCCACAGGCAGCCAGGTCCTATTCAGCTGGAGGGCCTTATGGGAACAGCAGCAATGAATACAGTCCATAGTGTAGTGTTTACCAGTGCATGTCAGTTCTGTATAAGAACAAGTATAAACTTTCACAGCATAGTAGCAAATATGCCAACTATGGTCGCTGTACCATCCCGCTAACCCAGTCAACAGTGATAATACTCTACTTTACTCTGCCGTACTGTACATCTACTTGGACCGTGAAACACCCATAGCCACAGCACCACCTAGCGTTCCCTGTATAAATGCTGGATTCAACATGCCGGTGAGTTAATGTACCAGTCCACTTGAGAGTAGTGAAACTCTGGAGAAAGGAATATAATAACTGTTGTTCTGCACCTGCAAATGTTAATGTTAGTGATGACGGACGGGTAGATGACAATTATACCAAGGTGCAGCCGGTGGTGTAATGGTCAGAACTGCAGTTGAAAAACCAAGGTTCCAAACCTCTTCCCGCTGCAGTTATCTTAAACACAGTTCGCACTTACTCTGAGTGGATGCAGTAAAAATGACCCTGCTGTATAAATGGGTGAATCAGTGTAAGCAGCTTCAATCCGCAGGCCACTTGGGGAAAAAAGCGTCCGGCAATAAAAACGGACTCCTCCAGGACTCTAGAGGGCGCGATAGAGCTAAAATAGCCGAGCTAAAAGGGAAAAGTGACCGAGGAAGAAGGAACTCCGTCCTTCCCTCGCCCGGTTGTTCCCAGTAGGTGAAAGGTGAGCGCGAGCGGCAGAAAAGGGGGGCGGAGAGCTCGCGCTCGCGCTGCAGAGCGGACTAAACTGTCGCTGTTTGTTGCAACAGCGACAAAACCCCACGTTTTGTTGTGAGTATTAAACAAGCGCCGAATCGTGTAAAACAGATCTGTTCTTTTATTGTAATAGGAATGAAAAGGTAATTTTATGAAGGGAAAACTGCTCGAACGTTTTTTTATGTTTGTAGGCAGCTGTTAGTCTTAAAGTCGCTGCTGCTCCGCTGACGTAACAAAGATTTACTGTTTTAAAACGTCTCCTCGGTGCTTTTTTTATGTCGTTATTGTGGTGGTTGATGTGAGGCGCGGGACTTTACAACCTGCTTTTCAGTTGCCGGTCCCTTGTGTGAGGTTAAAAGGGACTTTGGGACAAGCGGGGGCTGTTTTGTTAAAGTATTTGCGGGATTTCGTTTGTTTCTTTTGGAAGAAGCGCGCGCGCGCGCGACCGCCCGCCCTCAGCCGCACTTCACGCGCTCGCACATCCCGCCGCAGGCACGCGAGCGCGCGCCCGCCATGGAGAAGCAGGTGATCGAGGCCCCTGAGGCGGAGCGAACCTTCCAGTACCAGGACTCTCTGCCCCAGCTGCCCGTGCCCTCCCTGGAGGGGTCGCTCAATAAGTACCTGGAGGCAGGTGGGTCCTGAGCCCTGGGGTCTTGACCTGGAATCACTCAAAATCTGACGAGTTTGACACCTTTTTGTGGAAGGAAATTTACAGCAGTAGAGAGATCGATTCAAAACTTAAGTTTGCAGTGATTTACACTTTTATTCTGTAGGGTAACTTTTCTCATTTTAAAGGTGAAGGCTGCTTATGGGGGGGGTTTCAAACCCAGTACCTGTCTGCAGCCTTTGCCACTAGGCCACCTGTGTTGGGTTGCAATAATAAATCCACAACATAGACGTTTGCAGTTATCGTAGCGATTTCTTCATCTGTGTAGCCATTATGACATTTGCATTTATTCATTTGTCACTTTTCTTTTACGGCTGAGTAAATAAAAGTACATAACGTGCCCTTGTGGAACAGCAAAGTTGTGGAAATCTGTGTGTTGATTCCGCTCCTGTGTTCAGTGAAACCTTTCTCGACGGAGGGCGAGTTTCGCACCACCAGCGCTATTGTGAAGCGTTTCGGTGCCGGTATCGGCAGGGAGCTGCACCAGAAGCTTCTGCAGCGAGCTGCTGCTAGGAGAAACTGGGTGGGTTTCACCGAGGTTATTCTGCACATGATGCCTGTCCTGGTGCTTAACGTTTAATGGCAGCTCAGAATTTCCTGTTTTCTTTGACTTGTCCAGCTGGAGGAGTGGTGGCTGAACACAGCTTACCTGGAGGTGCGCACCCCCTCCCAGCTAAACGTGAACTTCGGCGGTCCGACGCCCTACCTGGAGCACTGTTGGCCGCCTCAGGACGGCACCCAGCTGGAGAGGACGAGCATCAGCACGTATCACACGCTGCAGTACTGGGATCTCCTGCACAGGTGACAGAAGCTTCCTTCATTCGTTCATTCATTCAAAAAAAAATGGTGCCAGTCAAAAGTTTGAGCACACTTGCTAGATGCGACATTGATGAGGAAATGAGGCACTGTGTTGTTTTCTCAGCTCTTCTACAGCAGCTTCCAGAGATGGAAGATGTGTCTGAAATTGCTTTGTTTTCACTATCCTGTCCAGTTTACTGGTGGTGCCCAGATGGTCTCACTCTTCGTATGCACTGTAGACTGATTACCCAGAATGCTGTGTATTTTACCTGCGCCACACTGTGGTTCACTACACTGGATCTTGTGTTTGCAGCACCGTAGTCATGTTTTTATTGTGGTCTTACCTTGTTTGCCTTATTCCATGGATGTGGTATATGAACGTACAGCCAAACACGATAACCGAAAACCATTAAGGCCCAGACTTTTATCTTGACCTTGAGTGGATGAGCCATTGAGTCAGGAATTGGTCGCTTGATTTTTGCCCTTGGTTGGAACATAAATTCACACTTCACGTACACGCTAGAACGTTTACTGCAGACCACCATGCTAATTGTTGTCAGTTTCACCAGTTAAACTCGTTTTAATTCAAGTGAACCCCCACTGCCTGAAGTGCAACGATTGGGAGCCCTGCATCTGTCCTTTCCGCCACAGGGAGAAGTTGGCTGCCCATAAGACTGGAAACACGCCGCTCGACATGGACCAGTTCCACATGTTGTTCTGCACCTGCAAAGTGCCCGGTGTGACCAAAGACTCTCTGCACTGTTATTTTACAACAGGTAAGGGCTGCAAAGCTGCATGTTTACGTGCTGTTATGATTTGTTCCTGAACAGTGAGGACTGAACACAATGTTTGTTCCAGAGAGCAAAGGTCCATGTCCATCTCACCTATTGGTCATGTGCAGAGGAAGAGTGTTCACTTTTGATGTCGTTCACGAGGGACGCATCCTGATACCTCCTGAACTGCTGAGGTACCCTTCTGAAAAACGAACTCTGGACCCCTGGCTCTTGCTTCACCAGTCACCTGCTGTTGGCATTATTTATGTCGCAGCATGGGGTTGCGGGAAAGTTGGTGTGAGCACTGTTTTTATGAATCTGGTTATGGTTTACATCACCATAAGGGAATAATAGAAAGAAAGAGAAGTTTTTTTTTTTTTTTAAATCAGTTTTGCTGTAAAGTGTTATTATTACTGTTCTTTATTTAGCTGCCACTTTTGTCCAAGGCAGTAAGCGCAAACAAGGCTGCAGGACAAGAGTCAGATGATGACAAACTAGAATGGGACATTGTAATGTAACTGACAAAATCAGCCCAGTAAAAAACATCACAATGTGATAAATTCTTAACACACCATTCTTTCACACAGAGTGACAGATCAGGAAAGGTGCGACGATCCCTCAGGCAAAGGGGTAAAAGGAAGCATTACAACTTGAACTTGTGAAACTAATGGAACATAATGATCAGAGCAAATATTTATATGACCAGGAGAGTCATAAAGGTTCGTTTAGTGAAACATTTACAAACAAGGACCAAAGTGAAGTGGGAAATGTGGGGAGAAGCAGGGGGTGTAAACACACTCTGATCTGAAAGGATCCCCGGGAAATCAGTCAGGACCATCTTCTCTCGTGTTTCTCCCGTCAGGCAGTTCACCCACATCAGGGAGACCTGTGACCGGGAGCCAGCAGGAGACGGCGTCGCTGCTCTGACTACAGAGGAGAGGACCCGCTGGGCAAAGGCAGGTTCATTCTCATCTCCTTGAGGATTGCAGGCCCTTTTCCGTTTAAGTCCTTGTTTGGCCATTTTTTAAGGGTTTATTGTAAAGAAATTATCGTCGTGTTTGCGAATACAGGCTCGGGAGTATCTGATCAGCATCGACCCCAAGAATGAGACGATCCTGGAGACGATTCAGAGCAGCCTGTTCGTGGTGTCCCTGGACGAGGCTAAGCCGTACGCCACCCCTGAGAACTACACGTCGGTACGTTCCTCACAGGGGCACCGCGTTAATCGGCACGGCGCAGTAGTGCAGCTCTGTGTGCTTCACGTTGCGTAACCAGCATCTGCTGTCCTTCAGGGAAACGTTTTTCTCAGCATGAAAGCCTTTGACTAAATTGTTGCAGGTGTTTTATTAATATCATTGTATTTTGTTGTTTTTAATCTCGTATTTTGTCATTTGATGTAAAACATTAACTCTGCCTGTGTTGACAGAGGGCTTCTGTATGCAAACAAGTTAACAGGGCAGTTAGTGGGTCATGCTGCCACCAGCAATGTGAACCTGAGTTGTGATACTTATTGAATTTTGTTTTCCTTCTCACAGCTGTGTCTGGAGGCTCTGACTGGAGACCCAACCATCCGCTGGGGGGACAAGTCCTACAACTACCTCTGTTATGCGGACGGGACATTTGGCTCCAACTGTGATGTAAGGAGGCAGAACCTTTCTTTTAAAATGTGCCTAAAAGCCAAATATCAAATGCTTGGGACATTGAACAGGTGTGTTATTCTGTAGAAACACTGGCACACAGGAGGCATCGTCTGTTGGCCTGGTAGTCAGTGCCGGTGTGAGCGAGTAGTGCCCCCATGTGGTGAATGCTGTCACTGCTGCCGAGAAAGACCCTGAGTCTGAGTGTGTTCCGCAGCATTCGCCCTACGACGCCATGGTGATGGTGTCCCTCTGTTACTACGTCGACCAGCAGCTGAAGGCCAGTGGGGGCAGGTGGGAGGTAGGTGGAGCCCGGCTGGGTTCCTGTTTGACAGCCTTTGCTGGAAATTTGCGGCGGCAGAAATTCAACGCGTTTCCGTCCCGTGCAAGTCGTGTAAGCTTGCAACTGGCCACATGCCTACAGTGTCTGACTTGAGCCCTTGTCCCCCACACTCACCCAGGGCTCGAAGGTGGTCCGTGACATCCCTCTGCCTCGGGAGCTCATCTTCACCGTGGACAACAAGGTCCGCAGCGACATCGCTCTGGCCAAGCAGCAGTACTTTGACGCTGTGAGTCGCTGGGTCTTTCGAAGACCGATTCTTCAACTGATGCCTTTGTAAAAATGTGACACTTTAACAGCAGTCTCCATTATTTAGAAAGTGTAGGCAGAACTTTATTTTCAGATTTGAGATTTGCGATGAAAAGCAGTTCAGGTCTTTACAGTAAAGCAGTCTGTCCCCCTCTTTGCGCTTAACCATGTGTCTTGGGTCTTTGTGACTGTGGGGTCCTTTTGTGTGCCCACAGGCCCGGGACCTACAGCTGGTGTCCTACGCCTTCACATCCTTCGGGAAAGCTGCCCTTAAGAAGCAGAAGCTACACCCGGACACTTTTGTGCAGCTCGCGCTGCAGCTCGCCTACTACCGCATGCATGGCAGGTGAGTCCTCCGGCACACGCAGTCTCTCGGGACCGTTTTAAAGGGACGATCGTAGTCGGGCGCAGGCGATTTGGAACACAGCTGTTGACTGTTCGACACGGTTAAGGACAGTATGCTTTTACACCTGTGCTCTTTTTGGACCATCTTCAGCAGTGGTCATTTTAGTGGTCGCTGTCACTAAAAATTGCAGTTTCATTCACGTGCGACGCATGTGCAACAACTAAAGCAACAAACACTTAGAGGCACAAAATGGGAGCTTTCAGCAACACCCGCCCATCAAACCTGCTGCGTGTAGTCCAAGGCGGGGGGGTCCAGTCACGGGACCTCATAGGAGGGCTGTGTGTGTGTGGTGTGTGTGTCCGTCGCAACACACAGTTAACTTGCTCTGCTACTCCCATCTCTGCTTCAGGTCAGGCAGCTGCTACGAGACGGCGACCACACGCAGGTTCTACCACGGTCGCACCGAGACCATGAGGCCCTGTACAGTGGAGGCCCAGGAGTGGTGCAGGGCTATGCTGGACCCGACGGTTAATGTAATCACCCCCCCTCCCCCCGTGTAACACCGCACACCTGTCTGTAACACACCTGTCCAGCACCCGTGGGTCAGTGACTGTGTCATAATGCACACTGCTGTTGGTCTGCTGTAGATGGACACCAGGAGGAAGAGAATGCATGCAGCCTTCAGCAAGCACAACCAGCTGATGGCGGAGGCGCAGAACGGCCAGGGTGGGTGTCGGACCGTCAGCCGCCCCAGTCCCCTGTCTGCATCCGCAGTGATCCGCAGAGCATAACTTGTTGGCTGGTGGGTTTTTTTTTTTTTTTTTTTTTTTTTTAAACGGATTTATATTTCTTCTCTGTCAGGCTTTGACCGGCACTTTCTGGGTTTGTCTCTGATTGCCAAAGAGGAAGGACTTCCTGTGCCTGAGCTCTTCAGCGATCCGCTGTATGTGAAGAGGTGAGTTTTGAAGATGTATTTGGAGATCCTGTAAACGGAAATGTTTCGAGTGGGGTTTCGTTCACGCGCAAAGTCGCCTGACACACACCTGCTTTTTCTCGCAGCGGTGGAGGCGGGAACTTCATCCTGTCCACCAGCCTGGTGGGCTACACTACAACGCTGGGGGCTGTCGCTCCCATGGTTAAACACGGCTACGGGTTCTTCTATCGTATCAGAGACGAGAGGTGCGTCACCCGTGGGACAGGTCTTATGTAAAACTGTTGACAGAATTGGCTGCTTGTTGTTACTACTTTTTGATGTTTTGCACAGTGGTTAAAATATCTGTGGCTTTATTGAGTGCTGCAGCGTCCTGGCTTTAGTGTTAAACACGGTCAAGATGCTGTCTGAAGTATTTACTGGATTTGACTAGTATTTTCTTTAGTCTTTTAGTCTTTGTTTGTAGCACAGGGAAGTAACCTAGTTTGTCCCTGCTGAGGCTTCTGGCGAGAGGAAGGAGCTCTTAAAAACTGCATTGTGGGACCACTTTAATTCAGCTCCCCTGCAGTGTCCACAGCTTGCGAAGACTGACGTCTTTTTGTTTTCAGTCATTTTGATTTAGTTTTAATGTCGTTAATAAAGATGTTTAAAGTGTTACAATTTTTTTTTTTAATCTGAATAGCTATAGCCAGGATTTTTATGGGCTCTAATCAATAAACAATTTGAGGGATCGCTGCATTATTGACCTTTAATTGACTTGTGAACGAGACTTTGGATTTATGAACAGGCTTCTGGTGCCCACAGTCTCGGTAAGACGAGGAGCCGGTGTTCTGGAGTCTGTAGTAAAACCGAGGTAAAGGCTGCCGGGATGTTGTTCAGCTGCTCTGACTCGACGCTTTCCAACGTCGTCTGCAGGATCGCGGCCTCCTGTACGGCCTGGAAGTCCTGCGCAGAGACGGACGCGGAGACGCTGTTCCGGAACTTTCGCACGTCCGTGCAGGAGATGATGCAGCTGGCCACCCTGAGCCACCTGTAGACCACAGCCAACCTGCCCCGTCTGATGGAATCGAGCACGTCGCAATGCAAATCTTAATGCAGTAGCAATGCAGGACTAATTTCACAGCCTCCTCTTACGCCTCTCCAGAAGAGGATTCAGGATGATTTTTTAAAATGAATTTCTGTGTTTTGACTCTCACACTAATGGTCCGGTTGTTCCCTCCGCAGCAGACTGCGTGTAGGTGATGGAGACGCTGGCGCGGAGAGTCCGGGTGGAAACGCTTTCCCCACCAGCATGTTAAGCTACGAGCAGAGACCCCAACAGAAACCTCATTAATGTCTTTTAATTGTTGATTCCTTTTATTTCTGTTCAAAAGTCTGTTTCGCGTCTTTTAATGAACCTTGCACATTGCCTGCAGATTGTTGCAGATTTTATAATTTGTTTTTTAATTTAATTGTAAGCCGGCGCATTGTAGTTCTTTATCCGTAACTCTCCCCGTTTCCTATTTCAAACGCGTGCAAATGTGGCCGGTTTTCGTGGCAGTTGTTGGGTACCCGTGGTGGTTTCCATGGCGACTAGTGTGGTTGAATTACTGTAATTGAGCGTCTGCCTGTCGGGAAAGAGCCGCAGCGTCGATTCACTCGGCCTTTATGAGAAGAACTGCCCATGGTGTTAATGGACGACTTCTAGGAAGCTCTTGGCCAGTTTTTTATACCTCCGCGGAGCACTTTAGTTTACAGATGGAAGCTGCATAGCAAGAGAACACAGAACTGAGAGGGATTTATTGGAAAAGTGAGTTTTTTTTTTGAGGGGGGGGGGTTGTCCTGCAGCATCAATAGAAAATGGGCAATTTGGAGATTTGAAAATAAAGCTGCTTATTGATAACATTCCTAAAGTCGATGTTAAGGTTAAAGGTTTAGAAGATCATGAACTGAGTTCTGGCCCAGTGGGTTTTAACCAGACTGAAAACAACAGTCATTAAGGAACGTTTAACCAACTTGTGTCTTTTTTAAACCGCCGTTCCGTGTAAGACGTCTGCACCTTCGTCACGAAGTGGACGTGACCCTCGTGAGGGTGGGGATCGGGTCCGTGTTCATATGAGGAACAAGAAGCTCTTTCTTTATTAAACAAGCTGTTTAACAGTAAAACACTTTCAGCTGAAACTAAAAAAAATCTGCAGTTGCGGCTTCGACTTAGCACAACTTGCAAGAACGGGCAAAATGATTCTGTTTAATAAAAGATTTTAGGGATCAAAGTGGTCGTTGAATCGTTAATCGAACGGCTGTGATGTGACGTGGAACACGAGCGGCTTTGCAGGGGGTGTCGCACACGAGGGGGGAGAACGTCGCACCCAGCGGGGACTCGGCCGGCGTCTCGGGGACCCGAGAGACCCGTGGGACGGTGAACGTCAGGCCTCCTACTTGACGTTTTCTTGACACCCGCAGCTGGACTAAACCTGTAAGTAGGTTTTACGTGAGGATTCTGTAAGAAGAAGAAAATCTCTGGAATATGTTCACAGCTGAGTTGTATTAAACCGCCACAGCATTTACTTTGATTTAAAAACCTGCTCATGAGTAGCTGAGCCACATGACGCAACCTGCTGCGACTCCAGTGGGGAAAAGTGTATTCAAAAGACGAAGAGCAACATTTAGGAAAAAAAAATAGTTAATCAGTTAGTTCTGTCAAAGGTGATTAATATTCGCTAAGCGTGAATACTGATTGGATGCAGGGGTCTCAGTCTTTCCCGCCCACTCACAGCACAACCACAACACGTGGCCCTCGATACCCGCTGGGCGACTGAACCCCCGACTCTTTCTCAATTATTTACTTTTTTGCCTTACAATCTGAAAACGGTTTAAGCAAAATGTTGCAGATTAACGTGAGGTTTTGGGAAAACGACACCGCTGCAGTTACGTCCTTTTATTGGTACCAAATCCCCGTTTTGGAGATTCGGTCCAAGACCTTTTCCCGAGCGTGTCGCCCTTTTCCGGCACCAATCCCTCCACAGTGGACCGGCAGCCTGCGGGTCATCGCGGCTGCGGCGAAATGAGGGCCGGGTCATCCTGGCGCCTCCGATTGAGTCCCTCAGAGTGCCACCTGCTCCCTGGCGTGTCCCATCTGCGTGGTCACCAGGCTGTGATACACGCCCTGCTTGGCCAGGAGCTGCTGGTGGGTCCCCTGCTCCACCACCACGCCGTCCTTGAACACGACGATGCGGTCGGCGTTCTGGATGGTGGAGAGCCGGTGGGCCACGATGATGCAGGTGCGGCCCTCGCGCGCTTTGTCCAGCGCGTCCTGCACGATCTGCGGATCACGCACGGAGGAGGGGACGTTAAATCTCCCGCCGCAGTATTTACCAAAAAAAAAAAAAAAAAAAAAACGCTCCTCTCAGCGTCCACAAGGTGGCGACATGTCAACACTGCAGCCCGTGCTACACACAGACAATGAACGTCAGAACTGACGGCGTTATTGTAGGGATGTTGTAAAGTTTTTACAGCTTTATGGCCTGAACTCTGGAGTCACTGTGTGTCACGCAAAGGCGGTGATCGACCTTCTCGCTCTCCGTGTCCAGCGCCGACGTCGCCTCGTCCAGGAGCAGCAGTCGCGGGTTGCGGAGAATAGCGCGGGCGATGGCCACTCTCTGCTTCTGTCCCCCGGAGAGCTGCGTGCCTTTGTCCCCGGCCTGTGTGTCGTACTTCTGCAGGTGGGACGCAGACAGAAAAGACCATATTCCTCTGCGAGGCCGTTCATTATTCCTGCATCGGAGGACAAACGGGACGGCCTGGTTGCGATCGATCAAATGCTCGGTTATTGATGTAGGAAGTAACTTAACAGGACAGTTAAATTCCTGTAGCGCAAACTGGTGCTGGACAAACTCGACTCTGACCGTGATGTCCTGATCATATTAACACTCGCGTTTGAAAGTACTCCACCTCTGCTGCTTCAGCCAACAACCGCAGCCACTGAACGGTGTAACAGTGACGGCCGCGTCGGGTATTAATAACAGAGCTAATTGTAATGAGAATAAATTGGAACGTGGACAGTAGGTGGCGTAGTGCGTAAGGCTGTTGTCTTGCAAGCGGAGGTCCCGGTTTGTGTCCAACTACCGCTCTAGTACCTTTGGTCAAGGTAATTACCCTGAATTGATACAGTAAAATGACCTTGTTGTACATGTGGGTAAATCACTGTAAGTCATCCTGGAGGGGGGGTCAGATAAACAAGAGTTTAATAATCTTCACAAGTGTCTGCTGGTGACAAATGGAAAGAAAGGGGTACTTTATGACTCGGGTGGGCAGCCGTGTGCTGTCAGCGGCCGGAATCCGGAACGCGAAAGCCAGGACCGCGGCGGGAGGAAGCGCTAATAGAGAAAGAGCGGAGCGTACGGCGGGGAGCCCGTCGATGAAGGAGTGGATGTTGGCCGCCTTGGCCGCCGCCACGATCTCGTCGAGCTGCACGTCACGGCTGTTGTCCCCGTAGGCGATGTTCTCCGCCAGGCTGCAGTCGAACAGCACGGGCTCCTGTGACACAATGCCCATCTGTGCCCGCAGCCAGTGGATGTTGAGCTGCCTGGTGTCGTGCTCGTCCAGCATCTGCAACGGGGGGCGGGTCGTAAGAAGAGGGTGGATTTTGGGGGGACCCGCGCAGGGACACCGGGCGTCGGGACTCACCACGCAGCCCTCGAGCGGGTCGTACAGCCGCTCCAGTAGCTGGATGGCGGTGCTCTTCCCACAGCCACTGCCCCCCACCAGGGCGAGGGTCTGCCCCTTCTTCACCTGCAGGCTGAGCCCCCGCAGGATGGGCACCTTGGGGCGCGACGGGTAGTTGAACAGCACATCCTTGAACCTGACGTTCCCCTCAAACTCGCTCTGCGGGGGAGCGCAGGGGTTAGGGGAAAATAGTGCTGCACGTGTCGGTCAGTCACTTTAGTTTTGGTTTTTCGTTTGTTTTATCTGTAAAAGTGCTCAGTTGGTATTTGTTTTACTGTGTAACTATTAAGAACTGGCATTATTTCACATTTTAATGTTGGCCTTCAATCAGAAGCCGGTTAAAGTAAAGCGGACGTGTGCGTGGGAGGGCGGCCCCCTCTGGTCCTACCGGTTTCTTCCCCTCCTCGGACTCGTTGTCGATGGCCGGTGTGCGGTTCAGCAGGGTGAAGATATGAGCGGCCGACACCTTGGCTTTGGCGTAGTTCGGGGTGAAGGAGTTGGCCTCTCCGACAGCCATCGCCCCGTACAGCACGGCCGACACGACCCTGCGGCACAAAGGTCAGCAAGGTCGCGAGGTCACACGCCTCATCGTCACGCCTCTCCCCCGACTTTCGCCAAGCGCTTCCCTCGGGCTCTGCGTTATTGGTCTTATTCTTCATACACCTTGGTGTTTACTGCATTTTCTCAAGTAGAAGGTAAATCATAGTTCTCCTACACATGGGTACAAGTAGAGATGAGTCTGTCCTGGATTAGAGCCCTACAAGTGAGCTGTAAACACTGTGTCACCTCGAGTCACAGCTACTGGGGTTGGTGGTTGGCTCTCTGCCCGTGGTAAACATTAACCTGCTCCCTGGTAAAACTTTAAACCTTTACTCTATTGTTTCCAATAAAACGTGTTGACGCTGACAGGCATGTTGGGACAAGCTGTCGGGCTGCCTGTGGGCCAGTGTATGTCCAACGGTGATCGTTCAAACTTGCAGCCTGGTTGAAAGTATAACTAGTAGCCAGTGACTGTAGTTCTGTTCACTGCCCATCAGTCTCGGCCAGTTGTTTTTCACTAAGATCACAGTGGAGTTTTAATTCAGCTTTACTGGCTCTTCAGGTTACAAACTGCCAAAAGGGACAAAAATTTCCATCCGATTTCTTAACATTTTCATTGATTCCTTTTCTAAAAATTGCCAAGGGCACCAAACAGCACAGCAATGTGGAACCACTGTAATTCAGTTCACTTCCACAGTATTTACATGTCTGGTGTTGACTGTCCGTGAACAGTAATGTGACAAATGTTGTACGTGGGTCAGAAATATTTGTTTATAGTCCATTTAAATTACCATTGTTCCCTCCATTTTAAGATGCAGATTTTTTTTTTTTACGTTTTAACAACTGAACAATTGAGATGCATCTCACAGTCAGCGGCATCTTTAATCACACACGTGACTCGCATTATCGCTTCCGCTGAATTTTTTTAAGGGTTAGATACTGATATCAGCAGTTATGAACCCAGTAATGATTCAGCAGAGTCTTGATTTCCAAGAAGGTTCATAGTAGTGAAGAAGAAATCAGTAAAGAAACTTTAATTAATGTTTCATCTTTCTCTGCTGTTTATACTGAAAATGTCATTTCATGTAACACAAAGTATAAAAATGTCACTAGTTATTCATTAAGTGTCATAGTTTGCTTCATTAGTTTCCTGTGTTGTTGGTATTGTACGCATTTATTTTACACATTTTACATACAGATCGGCAGAAACACTGTTTAAATCTGAGCTGAGCCTTTGTTTCCTCCTACTTTACTGTCTGTCTCCCATCATACCTTGCTCCCTCCTGCTTAAAAACTTGTCAGTCTGAACAAGGAAAAGCAGTAAACTAAACAACAACTTTAACCCCAAAGTGGCTGTTAGTATAATGGATCTCTGAAAAATATACTTAGAGTTCAATACTTACAGAAAAACCCCTTCAGCGTCCATTTCGCCTTGTTCTATGAGCCACGCGCCGAAGCGGAAGCAGCCGGCGTAGGCGAAGTAGATGATAGCCTGAGACAGAGCGAATGTCAACCCGTAGATGTGGGCCTTCTTCTTGGAGTTCCTGGGGGGGGGGTTACCACGTGTTACTGCATTGTTGCTTGGCGGCCGCACCTCCCGGCGGGACAACTTCACCAAGCAGCTGCTCACACGGCTGTCATCTACGCAGCGTTCTGCCGGAACCACTGTGACACGTACTTGTACGGCACAACCAGGTTCTCCTGGTAGAGGCTCTCGAACTTGTTTTCACGCGTCAGCGACACAACGGTACGGATGTTCTCGATGGCTTCTGTGGCGATCTGCAGGAATTTGTGACCAGACACTGCATGTCAAGTTCACGAGCAGGAAGTCGTCAGGGCGCATAAACCCCAAACAGAAAATTTCCCCGTATGGTAATCAGAAGTGTTTCTTTTATCAGGTAAAGATGGAGACCCCACCCCCAGAAGCCCACCTTCCCTGCCACTTCCAGCTCCTTCTTGTCCTTGGCTGCATGGCCCGCCAGCATCTTCATCTGCACAGCGCCGGCGATGGCCAGGAGAGGCACCACAGCCAGGATGAGCAGGGTGAGCTGCCAGCCGTAGATTAAGGAGATTATGATGGCCGTGCCCAGGTTTGCCACGTTTTGGGCCAGGGTGGCCATCCTCACACCTGTTGCCTGTCAGACGGAGGTAAAGGGTCATTGGGTTCACGTTCACCTACCATGCATCCGTCACCTAACATTTCTGAGCTGCGTGAGCCCCGATGCTGCCATTGTGAGACAATTTCCAAAAATTCAACCTAAGAAGGCCATAAATGCAACATTTTGAAAGTTTTGAGACATAAACAAATGTCCTAGTGGACCCCAGTAAGTTTGTCCCATGACTCAGCAGAGTCCATGCAAAGCTCTGGAGATCTTCCAGAATCACACCACTCAGTAGCCACCATCTCTATGTGAACTCGAGAAGTGTGAGGTCATCGCTCCATATCGCAGATCGCGGTTTAGATAAACACACTTTTATGGGGAATTTAATGTTGATGAATATTGGACCTACACCCTGAACTTGGGCCGCGTCTGTCGCCAGTCTGGTGGTTAGCGCTCCCACACTGTTCTTGGGGTCGTCAAACCAGCCCAGTTCCTGTGTGGGGGGTTAGAGAGCACATTATTATACATGTACTGTCACCTCACCCTGAATTGTAACAAAATATAGAATATGTTGTTATTGCCATGCATAAAAATAGTTATTTGTATTTTATGTTTTGGTGACATTTTTAAACTGGTGACCAATTTTTTTTTCCCCCATAAAAAAGCAGTAATTCCACGCCCTTTCAATGGGAATTTGCAAAATGAGGTGATATCACAGAATGAACTAGTTCCATTATTGGAGGGAGGGGTGTGTTGTATGTGTATTTTGACAGTTTTATCACAGTTGAAGAAATAATTTTATAAAGTAGCTCCTTTTTTGCTGAAATTGGCTGAAAGTTTGAGTAATTAATGGAGAACACTAAACAAATATTTTTAAATGTGCCAGGTAATGGGGAAACAATACCTGTCTCAGCATTGCTTTGAAGGCCATGTATCTCAGTTTCATGGTGAGGATCTCGCCAGATTTTCCAAAGGTGAAGCCCTGTAAGAAAGGACATCTTTCACACATTGACTGTATTCTGTTAAAGGTGGTCACTGGAAAGATGCAGCGATGATTTTCATCCATGGTCCTACCTGGAGAAACATGGTGACAAATGAGACCGCTCCAATTGCTACAAACATCAGGCAGAAGAAGGTGGACTTCTGCCTGACCGCATTTGGGTCCGTACCTGCAAACACCTAACAGGAATAAAGAGAAAGAGATGAAGGAGGGACAGGGCGGGTCACATGGTCTTCATATGTCTATCTAGCCATATGAAGTCTGGAGGAACCTCATTAAATCCATGAGTTCTTCCAACCTACAGGTTTTGAAACACAAAGTGACCCCTAATTCAAAGCTACAGACAAACCAAGGCTGCTTTAAGTGTGAGACAACAACACAGATCTTGCATGGATCCTCACAGTACTGATAACAAGGAGAGGACTGTAGAGGTGCTGGGCCACATACCGCAATGATCTTGGAAAAAACAACTGCAAAAGCAGGCTGGATGGCACCATTAATAATGGCGCAGAAGATACCAACCACCATGTAGGGCCACTCAGGCAGGTTCAACCGCAGAACTTTCAGGAAGGACACAGGCGGTGGCTTGTCCCCCTGGGCCATAAGGAGACACAGAGGAGATGCATAGCAGAAGAGTGTGCAATGTGGCACTGTGAGATTGACTTCCTACCCATCACTTATGATGCTCAGATGAGTTGTGTTGGATACATCAGTCTTGGCACCAGCAGTGAACATTGGACTTAAAAATGTTCCTACTCACCTCCCCCTTTTCTTTATCATCACCATTATCATCCTCTTTTGCTGGCACTGTCTCCTTGAAGGTCTTCTGGAAAAGGGAGCTTTCTGACAATGAAACCACAGGACTTTTCTCATCTATGGTGGATTCCTCTATGGTTTCCTCTTCAGCATCAGTGCTCTTGAACGTCTGGAACAAATAGCACTGTCATTAACCAAACACACAGACAAATGACTCTTAAACAATTGCACTCATAACAATGAAATAATTGTTATTCAGAATTGAGTTCTGAACTCACCTGCATGGTAACCAGGGAGTGGTAGACACCTTTCCTTGCCATGAGCTCGCTGTGAGTCCCCAGCTCCACAACCTCTCCATTCTGGAAGCCAGCAATGACGTCTGCGTTGCGGATGGTCGACAGGCGATGAGCTACCACAATGGTGGTCCGTCCTTGCCTCACCTGAGAAAATAGCAGTAGGTCACGGGAATTCCCAATGGTGATGAATGACAGCTCTTGACATAGCAGAGATAAATACACAATGGATATACACACCTTGTCCAGCGCCACCTGGACGATGGTCTCGCTCTCTGCGTCCAGGGCAGATGTGGCCTCATCAAGCAGGAGGATCTTGGGATTGCGGACAAGGGCACGAGCGATGGCGATCCTCTGCTTCTGACCCCCACTCAGCTGGGTGCCTCGGTCTCCAACCAGGGTTTCAAATTTCTGGAACAAAAACATCATCTGAACTGTGGGTCAAGTTATGCACTTGTATCTGCCGAAACTTTTAATAGTTGCAACATTGATCGTCTGGACTAGTTTCTAGTTTCAACTTGATCTACCAAAGTCAGCAGCTTTGTTGGAACAGTAAAGATTTATTGCTCGTGGGACATTTCAAGGCGGCTTATACATTGGGCAGTTGCATGATGAAATCGTAGGCGTTGGCTTCCCGGGTGGCAATCTCGATCTCCTGCTGGGTCACGTCTTCCCGGCCGTAGCGGATGTTCTCGGCAATGGTAGTGGCGAACAGCACCGGCTCCTGGCTCACCACTCCTATCATCCTCCTCAGGTAAGCGACGTTGAGCGTCCGGATGTCATGGCCATCGATGGTGACCTGTGCAAGAAGGAACCGACATCCGTTATTGGGGTAGTTAGGTGACCAGACCTCCACTGGAGACCTCACTCACAGAGCAGTTAGATATGAAGGTCAACACAGATTTATAATACCCAAACAAGTGTCTGATATACCTTAGGGTCATACACACTTCACCACCTTGACCATAAACCTACACACACTGGGATGGAACCTACCATGCCTTCCTGTGGGTCATAGAACCTCTGCAGCAGCTGCACGGAAGTGCTCTTTCCACATCCACTGCTGCCCACCAGGGCCATGGTCTGTCCACTGTTCACCCGCAGGTTCAAACCCTTTAACACCTGAACAGGGCATTTGGACCAACATTACCTCTTCAGCAGCTCAAATTCAAAGCAAGAAACCCAACCCAAGGAGGAACTAGTCATATATTTACAGGTCCCAACTTATAAAATACCATTTTCATACAAATCGTGTACATATACTTCGTTAAAAGTCTATTGATTACATTCATTATATGAGTATTTCTTTCATTTAATTGTCTTAACAGTAAGACTTTGTTCTTCTATGCAGCAGACCATGTGTTTATGACAGATGGGGAGTCACGCCTACCTGGACATCAGGACGTGAGGGGTATTGGAAATGGACATTGTGGAACTCTATGTTGCCTTTGATCACATCAGGTTTGTATCCATCGTCGGAGAAGCTGTTGATTTGGGGTTTCTGGAAAGAGCCAGACAATTCCATGTCACACTCAGGTCTGAGGTCTATGTGGCAACTTCCAAAGGTGATTCAGCTCATTATAAATGACCTTGTGCTCAGGAAGAACCACAGTAAAATCTGAGGTACAATTGAGAGAAAGATCTGAGACTGAAATTCTCTTAATATGTTAAGACTTCAAATAAAGGAGTCATTAAGGTAAATAAGATATGTAAAATGACTGATTTACATTGATAAGCTCATGATTTTGTCATTGGCATTCTACTCTTATGTATGAAATGACCCAGCGCCATATACAGTGGCTCTTCATGGTACAAATGGTCAAGATATGAATTTATTTGCTTTTATTTACTTACTTCCACAGTGTTGACAGCTTGTGTCTGGTGTTCCTGCATGTTGGTGATCGATAAGATGACTAGGAACATTGCAGATTTATGGGATTGTTGGTCAACAGTCCGTACTGAACAGGAGTTTGTGGAGACATTTTTTCCCAGTAATTTTACTAGTTTTTAATTTAGTGTAACAGAGGAACTTTGGATTTAGATACTTCAGTAACTGGTTACATAAAGGTAACCAGCGTGCAAAGGAGACATTCTCTTTAGCCTGTTCCACCCACAGGGGTGTAGCCTCATTGTTTTGCTGAGGTTTGAAGCTACAATCAGAGGAAACCCCTGGGCCTACAGTTTATTTAAGATGAATTTTGGTTTTTGTGTGGTTGCTCTGTGTTCCTCAAACAAGCACTGCAGCACAGTTTGTTTGGATAAAGCCCATTTGTGTGAGACCCTTCCAGACTGCCCCACCCTTCCAGGACACAAAACCTGTTTGGGAATGGCCAGGTCCTCATCTCAACCCAAGACGGGAAGTTTGAGGAACCCTGTGACTCCAGCTTTCGTTTGTTTGTCGTTCTTGGGGAGAAAGTCATTTAAACCCCAACACCTGCTGCTGTGTCAATAAGTATAACATAGGTTCAAATAACCTAAAACCCGTATAAACTCAGTCTCAAATAATTCTAAAAAAAAGTTACCATTTAGAAAATTGACATATCACACTCTTTCTAAACATGAAACTTTCTGATTTGAAATTAAAAAGTATTGTTTAATTAGTGCGTATTTTTTTTATTAGACTCCTTTAGACAGCAACTTGTTAGATGCATGTGTTACTTTTTTGTAAGGCAAACACTGCTTTTTGTGTCTAAACCTAAGAGTTCAATCAGGAATCAATGAATTAACAATTATTGTCCACCACAAGACCACAAGCCCTTGTGTTGTGTGTTATTGCTCCTAGAGGGTTTTGTGTTTTGTGTGTGTGTGTGTGTGTGTGTGTGTGTGTGTGTGTGTGTGTGTGTGTGTGTGTGGGGCACTCACGCTGTCGATGATGTTGAACACCTTGTGTGCAGCACCTCGTGCACTGGCAAAAGCCTGGATGTTTGGTGATGTCTGACCCAAGGCAAAGGCACCGATGATGACAGCAAAGAAGACCTGGAGTGAAACAATGCTCATTGCTTTCATCTTATTGAACATTCATGTCAATATTGCACAAATAGTGTCATTAAAACCGAATTTAATTTAATATACATCCTCCTAATATCAATAGCCTCTTGCTCAGCTCAGGATCACAGTGGTTGAGAGTCCAGAAACAGACGATAGGACACCAGTCCACATTTACACAAAGTATATATTTAAATATGCTAATGTCATCTGCTTATCACAATGAAGAAAGACAGTCTCAAAATAGGCTTTCACCTTAACACAAAGAAGTCAAAGATGCTGACAACTCATAAACTGGATAATTTCACTCATGATGGAGAAGAAATAGGAATACCTGACAGCCTACTTGCATTAATGGTTAATGATGACATGACAAGCAGCTAAGAGTTCCAACGATTGCAGAGCGGCCATAAAGAATCTAGACAAAATTTTCAAGTGCAGAAATGCATCTTTATGTACATTTGACTTATTCAAGCCATTGTTCTTCTTGATAGTGTCATGTAGATGGGAATGTCAGATAGTGAAGAAACAGGATGAGAAAACTGATACCTTTGCATTATGGTATTAGCAGAGAATACTGCAATAAAGAAACAAACACATCAGTACTAGAGGAGATCAAACCTAGGCTCCCTGGAAACTCAGACGAGGCTTCAACTTTCATATTTCAGACACATCATGCAGAGAGAAAGATCACTGGAGAAGGACGTCATGCTTGACAAGGTCTGCATTTTGATGGACTGATACAATAACTGCAGCTACGGACGCCCCTCTATCAAAGACTGAACACAAATGAACTAACCATAAATTCGCTGATACTGACTCGCCAGCACTTAACAACAAAATCATCATGGACTGGCATCCCTGCCAGGTGTACCCTGCCTCATATTCCATGTTTCCAGGATTGGGTCTGGACCACCATGACCCTGTATTGGACAAGTGGTTATTCATAACAGATGGATTAATGCATGGATGTCAGTGATCATATGAAGCAATATTATGTGACCTACATTCTGTCTAATTCATCATCCATCATTGTGCATAAAATAAATAGCAAAGCAACTCAGAGATTCTTTGTGGATGTATGAACAAATATACTGAAAATAATTTAAAATTACCACAAGGCATTGAGTGAAATAGGAGAAAAGGCCCAGCTGTGCACAACAACAACCCATCACCACATGTGCTCTGTGCATGTTCATAGCACATCACATTTGATGTGAAGCCATCCTATAGTACCCCTCAGTGGAAGGATAGCACAGCAACAAGCAGTAAGCGATCAAAGCAAAAACTGCAGGCCCACAGGGGGCGCTCTCTGCGGACGCTCACCGTCAGCACATCTCCAATGTTGGACTCTGCAGCCAAGATGAGGGTGGTGCCATACCAGAATGCCAGTGCGTATGACAGGTAGATCATGAGGAAGGTAAAGCCCATTGCTATGTTGGCTGTGATTGCTTTCCTCACACCCACGTTCTTGGCGTCCTCCAGGTTTTTGTGGTATCTTCACAGGAGACAAGAGGATCAGGAGCACACAGTGGCCCTTTGGCAGCCAGATCCCATTGGCCAAGGCAAAAATCCAGTAAGTCCTTTTCATTTTCTTACATTTATTGCTTGGATTTTATTTCAAAACAGTTGTCCATTATTGATGTCCCCACCCAAAACTGGGCAGCAATTATAAAAACGTACACAATCAGGTAACGTGGTAGTGTTTAACCAAATATTAAATAATGGAAATGTACAAGAAATTCACTCGGTCATTCAGCATGGCAGGCGTAACACATTTGTAAGCGCGAACCACTAAAAACTGCTAGGAAAGATCGATCACCTCTTCAGCTCTTTCTTCTGACCGCCAAATGCGACCACAGTCCTGATGGCTGACAGCACCTCCTCAGCCACTGCTCCAGCTTTGGCGTAGGCAGTTTGCTCCTTGCAGGTGAACGAGGTCATCACCTTGTGGGGTACAGAAACACCCTGATGTCACACACTGTCGATCATGCTTAGTGAAATTCATTCAGCTGCAGAAAATGGATGAATCACATTAGAGACGGTCAGGTGTGTTCAGTCAGCGTAGCCATAGATTGAGACCCAGAGGCTCACCTTAGAGAACATAGCTGCAGAGACCCCCAGTACAGGGCTGATGGCCAGGATGACCAGGGTGAGCTTCCAGTTCGTAATAAATCCAACCACAAAGCCGGCGATAAACGTGCTCAGAGACTGGATGAGCATTCCCAACTTGTCGCCTATGCCTTCGTTAATTTTAAAGATATCGCTAGTCAAAAGAAGGACAACAGGTGAATGATATGAGTAAATGATGGAATAATATGAACATTATTGATAACAAAGCTCAGGGAGCACATGTTTAGTTCCAACATTTCACATTCATGTGCCCCCTGCCCTTAAACTTCGCAGTTTCGCTCCCAGAGCCAGTTCCCAGGACCGGTCACTGCTAGATGACCACTTCTCCTTCTTACATTTTTGTAATATGACCAAAAGGAACTGCACTGTTTCATTGTTGTACAATCTATGTATGATATCAATTTTCCGTAGGACAGTATGCAGACCGGTTGTCAGGCGGCCTGAGACTGACTCAGAGGTACCTGATACAGCGGCTACGAAACTGAACTTGTGACCCTGAGCACACAAATTTCAGTTACTCTACTGGAGAAAAAAGGCATTTAAAAAAAATACATTCAGAGGTATGAATGTCATATAAAACTGAATTTGCAGAACAAAATATTAGAAAGAATACCCAAAGTATATTAATTTATGCTGTTTGAACAAAGGGGGTGTAGTGATTACAGGTCTTTCTCTGCAATAAAGTCACTTTCAATCATCGTCCAAAAATGCCACATCTTGCTGTAACACCTGTGATCAAGGTATTTACCCTTGTTTGATATAGTAAAAAATACCATGCTGTATAAATGAGTAAATCAGTGTAAATAGCTTTGTGTACAAACCTCTCATTATAAGACACTTTTATTTAAAAAAAAGTATCAGATGAATGAATAAAGAACTTCTGTGTTTGCTAAATTTTTATTCACATTGCAGAAAACCCCAAAGGAATGGGGAGGAACTTGGGATCACGTACTCTGTGAGGCGCGTGTTCAGTTCTCCTGCCTCATTCACGTCGAACCACCCAACCTCCTGATGTATGATGGCGTGGAAGAACTTCTTCCGGACCCGCTTTATCTGCCGCCCGGCAGCAAGCGTCCACAGTGCCACCTGCAGGTAGGCAGCAACCAGCACTATGGCCCCCATCACAGAGTAGAAGATGGCGTATCTAGGCAGGAACCAAGAGGTGCTCAGTTCCAGCATCAAAGGCAGGGCAAAGAAAGGCACAGTCAACCTAGGCCACTTACCGGGTCATCTGCTCTCCCAAAGTTTCATTAGACTTTGTGGAATCTAGAGGGGAGAAAAACATTACTAATTTTAATATTCCAAACTAAGAAAAGTAAACAAATGAAACATCAAGTTTTTATAACAAGATTCCACTGTGACATCCACTAAACCATCATCCCCTCTCTGAAACTTTGGGCAAATGGAACTGTCCCACAAATAACGCCCCCTTTACACTTTTGCTGGTTTAACCCAAGTCCTGCTCTGACACTCACTGTCCAATTTGGCCATGGCATCATCCAGGAAGCTGTTTGTCATGTCTCCAAAGACAACCACCATGGCAGGCAGGACTGCCCCGTTGGTCATGGCCATCACTGTGCCAATGATCAGCAAGACCACATCCCAGCCTTCTGCAAAGCGGAACTGGCGGAGACAGCAGAAAGACACATCACACAAGTGCTACGACTTCTTCGTCAGAATCATTGTTATTATTATTTTGTATTTATCTGACATCTAAGCTACTTTCAAATGTCTACACATCCACACAACATAGCAACATGCACCCACTAAGGGGAATTTGTACTAACCAATCCAGCTGATAACATGTATTTGGGCTGTGGGAAGAAACCCACACAGGGATAAGAACATGCAAACTCCAAACAGACTGAGCTGGATTGTAAGCCCATGTCCAAACTCACCACTGTGCGGCACCAGTGCTACCCGCTGTGCACTGTACCAACATATGCCCACATGACAAAGTTATTAATGGATGAATTGACTAAATGTCTAAATGATTAAAGGGAGCAAACACGGGAGATGCTTTCTGATCTGCACATGGTTTCATTGGGTTCTTCGTGTCAGTTTGGGCAGATCTCTTCTCAGTAAATTCTGTTAGTTACATAGTCCTCGGACTGATCAAAAGCACTGGTCTTTGACAAAAGACCCAGGTGACAATAAGTGTTGTTGTTGATTTTATGAACTCACCATTTCCATCCAAAAATACCTGCTTCCACACAGGAAGCACCTGACTGGGGGACAGGAAGTGCAATGCAGGAGGCCAAACTTTTTCTGCTAACCTGCTCTGTCATCTAGTGGTTGTTGTACCAGAGCAACAGCCATATGGATGTGAAATGTGTGTGTGTGTGTGTGTGTGTGTGTGTGTATATATATATATATATATATACACATACACACACACACACACACACACACACACATATATACACACACACAAACATTTTAAAATGTTACTGAAAGTTGTCGTGTGTGAATCTGGGTAACAGTGTCCGTTGAGCAAATCCTGTAAATATACAATCCATAATAATAATGTTTGTTTACTGAGAGATGCTGTAAAAGACGATATGACATACCATGCTGAGCATGCTGACCATTGGCATCTTGGGAGCTTTTTCTTTGCCCTTTTTCTTACTGCAAGACAGTTGAAAGTTTGGCACATATCCCTCACAAATAGAGATAATGAGACAGGGGATTGTGGGTGTGTTTAAAGTAGTCCCTGTATGTGTGTGTGCAGGAAGGTATACACATACACACACACCATAAATTACGCAGTAAATCTCTCTCCAAAGTCTTTGATCAGGTGCACAAACACATGTCTCAAGTGAAAAAACACAGGAGACCCCAAATATTACACATACAGTAAACATCAAGAGTCTACACCCCTCATTGAAATGTCATAATTTGTTGAAGTAAAGACTGAAATCAAGACAGATCATTCTTTTCATTCTTTCAAGGTTGCCATTGGCATTTAGATTCTCTCTGCTTGGTCATCAACTTCAGAGGGATGTTCTGATCTTTGCAAAGTCCAAGTGGTCCCATACTTTCTCTACTTTTTATTGATAGTCTTGACAGTGTTCTCTGATAAACTGAATTCATTTGGATTTTTTTATACCCCAAACAGATTTGTACCCCAGAGAGTTTCTATTCAACCAAGAAACCTTCAGGGAAACCCTTCAGGAGAATCCAATTTTATTTAGGGAAAATCAAAGTCATTTCACTTGATGTGAGGTGAGCCCAGACTAGGTTTTTAAGCCATTTACTTTGTGAACAGTTCGACCATCAGAGAATTAAAACACCCATCGTAAAGGGTGCGTTTATACATTTTTGCAGCTAAGACTTTCAAAGTTTTTCACTTTAAAATGTTTCCCCTGAAAACCTTTGTTTATCTTTCACTTAAATGTTTATTTCAAGATCTTTTTAAAGGTGAAAAGGGTCTGGCGTAATTTGTCTTCAATGTTTCCCTCAACAAAATCTGGAATTTCAGTCAGGGTGTATAGATCTGATATCCACTGTTAAGTACGACAGTAATGACAATAAGTCTTATTGTAATTTATTTGAAGCCGATGTACCTGATGTCTCCGTTCTGGTCCAGCTGGACGACCGCTGTCCCCTCTGTCTTCTCACTCTCCATCGCAGCCTGATAAACGGGCCACAAAGTCAGCAAAACTTTCACATTTGTTATTCTCGCGTCCAACAAAAACACAACGTGAACGTAAGTCGCATTTCAGAGACAGTCTCGGTGTTTTACATGCTTTTAAAAAAAACGTTGTTAAAACAACACACAGACACCTTTCACCGCTTAAACATACATTTTCAGTTATTTATTTACTGTCAACCTTCAGTTATATAATAAGTAATTACAACAAAGCCACCCTATAACCCAGACTTCGGACCACATTTACAAGAAGGCGGTCCCTCAGGTGATCGACAGATCCGGTTAGAAATGTAATACGTTCGTATTTTATTTTCAAATAAAAAATGTATTTTTTATTTATTTTCAAAACATACCAAGATGGGAACTAACAGTTGACAGAATGTCTGATCTCGCGGTCCGGACGGTCTCCCTGACGTGTCTCTCAGCCGGTCTCCCTGTTCCCCTCAGGAGCGCGCCGTCTGGCAGCGCGCGCTCGCGTCCTCTCCCCTCGTGCCGCGGAGGTGTCCCTCGTCGAAGGCTCCTGACGAAGCGCTTTTATGTAGCGGTTACGTACCGGTGACGTCATTTTTATAGCTCAGAGTTTCTTGCTCTACGTCAGCGGTGAACTAGGAGCGATAAACCGCTCCAAATTCACAAATGCACTACACTGGATCAGTGAATGAGGCAGTCTGACGAGTAAAATCACAGCGACTTTACTAACTCTAACTGTGGCCCCAAAGTCACTGCTCTTTTAATATCTACCTTCCCTCCACACACAACACAAACGTGTGCATTTCATGTGTACGTGTATATTGTTATTTAATTAAAAATGTAATTAATATTCATTTTGAAACGTCATCCTTTAAATATATTATAGGGAGAAAATGAAAATAATATGTATCTGTATATTTACTATATAAGCACGTCTATTTTGACTATATATAGAGTAAACCTACACATATATCCACAAAAATATAAATGTATGGTAAGTATATAATGTGTTTCCACTTAACGGTGTGATTTAATGTTGCTCAGTGAGCTGCTGCCGTTCCCTGACAATGTGGAAAATGTCTTATTTAAATTTCATTTAGCCTACATGCAGCATAATAATTTGCATTTACAGTGACATTGGTGTTGGTGTGATATGACATGTTAGCTGTGTTTACATAGCCATTTATCTTCATTATTCTTCATTTATTTTAACCTCTTAGTTCATGAATGGCAGCCAAGTGGAAAAAATACACTGTTATTGTAAATATTACCAGGAAAAGAGAAAATAATGAAATAATGAAAAGGTGCAGCTGGTCCTCAGCTCCCAGCAACATGGAGTGCCGGGCTAACCGCTAGTCTTGTCTGGCCTCATCGGGGCTTGGCAGGGGGTCATTAAGCTGCACTTGTGTTACAAAGAAACTGAAGCAGAACAATACGGAGTTAGTATCTAGTGACATTAGAAGACAACGTAATCGTAGTTTAGACAAGATGCAGAAGTGAACCAGCAGGATTCTACATTACTTAATTTGGAACTGCCAGGGAAAAGAGGTTAGTTTTAAGCAGTGATTTAAAGACTGACACAGAAGAAGCATTTCTGACACCATCAGGCAGACTATTCCAAAGCTTTAGTGTGCTATAGTTAAAGGCATGTCCTCCTACTGTAATCTTATTGTTTACAGGTACTGTAAGATAACCAGTATTTAATGATCTTAGGCAACGCTGTGGAACGTAATAGTCCATGATCCCACTAAGGTGCACAAGAGCGATGCCATGTATGGCCTTATAAATCAAGAGTAAGACCTTGTAATCTACTATAAACTTAACAGGAACCCAATGCAAAGACATAAGAACAGGTATTATATGGTTGTATGTTCTCGTTCGAGTGACAATTCTAGCAGCAGCATTCTGTATTAACTGTCATCTAGATGTGGTCTA
This sequence comes from Arapaima gigas, assembly GCA_900497675.1. Taxonomy (NCBI): domain Eukaryota; kingdom Metazoa; phylum Chordata; class Actinopteri; order Osteoglossiformes; family Osteoglossidae; genus Arapaima; species Arapaima gigas. The sequence continues at coordinate 9,582 of UFQX01000129.1, read as the reverse complement.
TAGGAATATAGATTTAATGTCTGTTTTTTTGTTACACTCAGGAAAACAGAAAATAAAGAAAAAGAGAATACAACCTCTGGTCTTTCTCAGTGATGCTTCCCAGTCAGACATCTCTGGTTATATAAGGGTGTCATAAAAGGCACAACGGTGTGGGCCAAAGGTGATGGTCATAATCTCCCGCGTTTTACAGGTTTTACTACATCCTGTTAGCGTTGCTTAAAGATTTACTTGAGTCACCAAAGGAAAACAATTAAGCTTGGCTACACTGTTCCCATGTTACATTAATACAGTCGCACATTGAGATGTACCTCATCGCAGTGGTGACAAACTGTGTTTTTCACCAGGGTATCTCATCTACCCTCCAGTGAGGATCTGCATACCGGACAGAGTCTCCCTGGACCCCAGGTTCAGTAACGCACAGCCCGGAGCCCTTACAGAGCCAGAAAATCACCCTCAAGTCCTTGTTGGGTGCAGAGTTAGTATCATGTGGTAGAAGTTACTGTGTCTGACCAGTGTCTAGGTAGCAAAGTGTTTAAACCATTTTAAAATAGCATTAAAGATGATGTCATTCTGTGGGGATTCAGTGGCACAGCAGGTAGTGTTGGTGCTTCACAGCTCCTCGGGTTATGTGTTCAGACGTAGGTTTGAATTCAGCTCAGTCCATGTAGAATTTACATGTTCCCCACGTGTTTCCTCCCAGAATCCAAAGATGTGTGTTTCATGTAGAATGGTGACCACATTCCCCTTTGTGTGTGTGTGAGCGGGTGTAATTGCCCTGTGAAGGACTGGTATCTTATCTCAGGTGTACCCTTCATCTCACCGTACACTTTCAGGATAGATGCCACACCCCTGTGACCCTCTGCTAGACAAGCCATTGGTGAAGGCTGATGTTATACTGATTACATCATTCTGTTGTCATCTTGTCCTACAAGGTTAATCATTTGTAAAGAATCCTGAAATATTACTCACTTGACCAGATTCATTTTGAGGTGTTGAAATGGTGTTATGCTCTTTATCTCTTTATTTAAAGGACCTTTCTGGTACCTTACTGTTGGTAGGTAAAGGATGATTAAGTGGTTTGTTTATGAATTCTGAACTGATGAGTAAGCCGGAGATCTGCAATGGCCTTATCACTCGGTTGTAGTTTTTATTGTGAATTTTTCAGTATGGGAAACTGTGTGAAAACTTGATGAATGGTTGCAAGGACTTGAATGAGTTTGCAAGGTGTGTTATGGCTGGTGTTGTGTGACTGGAGCCTGTGAAGAATAAACTCTGAATGGTTATGAGAGAGGAGAAGTGCTGTGAATGGCTGCGAGATGCGTCCTTCTGTACCTTTAAGCTGGATTAGAAATAACAACAGCTGCTAACTGTTGGACAGTGATGAGGTAGTTTCTGCTCTCTGGAGGACAGGAATCCAGCTGCAGGGACTTAATGGGACCCATTAAGCTGGTGTCAGTGTTCAGTCTTATTGACTCACTGGGTTCATGGCCATAATCACAGTTATATTTCTCTTATTACCTTGTATTGCCTGTAACACAACCTGCTTGAGGACTCAGAGACTGGCACATGGATGGTGCATGAAATATAAAAATCTTATAATGTTATACAGCAGGTTGTTTTTGACAACTGTTTATTTGACAACTAGGATTTTTAAATTTTATTTACTCATCTGGTCTAGTGGGCAGAAGGCTTTGGGTTGACTTAACTTCAGGTCTTTCTTCATGCCATTGATCTGTTTGATTTCGATGGATTAGTGTGAAAAATGATCATCTTAACCAGCAGGTGCAGCTAATGCTAATATACTGTCAGTAGTGGGAGGGTGAAAACAGCCTCAACTGTGGGGGAAGTTTTTGCCAATGTTTCACATTTTTGAGCATCCGGCCTTCTGCTGGACTGCCAGAAATTTGACATGTCCCAGGTGACACCTGTAGTCTTGCTGCAGACCCTGTTAACCAGTAGATGTCACTTGTCTCATAGTTTTGTGATTCCTACATTCATCCCTGAGTCTCGAGCTGGGGCTGTATTACTGATGAAAGGGACGTTCTGACGGTGGTGTGAAGCTGGACTGGGTGAAGTAGCATTTGCCCAGCCACCCAGTGTGGGAGGTTTGTTGACAACAGAAGGCCAGGTTCTTTTTGTGAGGGCCACAGCTGCAAAATGGCATCTCATCTAAGCACACATTTTGTGCACGATTAGGAACAGAAATGTTTCAAGTATAGTTGGTCCCCTACTTATGAACTTAACCGAAAGACAATGGATTCAAAAATTTCACATTGAATGTGACACAGAGCAGGTGAAGGGTCCCTCAACTTTTGTTCTATGTGCAGCTACTCATGTAATATATGCCAGCAGAAAGAATACTACTAGATTGAGTGGCTGTATGTAAAAAAATCACGTATCTGCATCTGTATTTCTCTGTCTGTGCATTTTTGTTTACTGTGGGTCGTAGATCACTTTGGAGAAATTAAAAATCGTAAATGTAAACGTTGACAGGCTGGAGAGTGTTTTTCATTTCTTTATTCATTATCATTAACTGATTATCCAGTGCAGGGGCATGAAAGTCTGGAGTTGCTCCATGAAGAATAGGGTGTGAGACATGGTACGCTGGATGGAGATATTTTTGTTTCTCTGGCTCACAAATGTTTAAGATATAAAAAAATAAAGTTCACAAGGTCACTGTCAATGTTTTTCACTCTGCAAAGCACATGACCACCATGGCATTAGAGGGGCTGTGTAGGGTTACAAACAAACAGATCCCCTCCTGCTGTAGTAGCTTTGAATATGGTACTTACCCTGAATTACAGTGAAAATGACACTGCTGTGCTGTTGTGTAGGTCACTTTGGAGAAAAGTATCAACTAAATTTATTATTATTATTATTCTAAACTGACAATTCAGAGTGAACAATTAACCTAAAATGAATGTCTTTGGACACTTCACTGACAGTTCCCCAATGATAATGGCCACGCACCTGCTGCACAGTGGAATAGGTGTGTATCCATATTAAGTTCAGCAGCAGAACTCAATATATGAACAGTAAAAATCCAACAAGCTACTGGATCTGATGCTTGAAAGAGCTCAACTATTTCTGATATGATGATGTCATACTATCATAAACTTAATAACATCTACATAAAAATTATGTACATGTAGTACTGACAGATATAGATAGACTTGTGTTCTTCAAATCCTCACAGTTTATACACATTTCTCTCCTACCTCAGCAATTAAGGCTGAAAGTCATTGAATCAATTGATTTGTTAATTGAATTAATGTAGAATTCTTTTCCAGGACTAAGGCTGCCTGTGTGCTGAGTGTTGGAAAGTCTGACCTCACACTGGTTTGCCAGAATGTGGAACCTGGGTCTGCTGGCACTATTTGCAGTGTGCAGTTTTCAAACCTACATTTGGCTTCCTACTCTTAGAGGCCTTTTTTACTGATCGGTCCTTTGTTTATCTGCATTGCAGGACAGGCTGTACTGTGTGTTTGGTGCATTCACCTCGGTGACTGATGTCAGGTCTGACCTTATCAGCCAGGTGACTGGAAGTGGCTCAGAAGCTGGAAATAAGTATTAAAGGATTTTTACTAACTGCTGTGCTGAGAAATATTGCAGAACATGGTCCCTGTCTGTGTTAAACTGGCAGTTTTCACATAAGCAAAAATCCTATTTTGCCTGCATACACCTACATTTTGTATGTATATTTGCCCATTGCTTCACTATCGAATGGCGGTACTGGCAAAGCCGTAATAATAATAAAAATTAAAATAATAATAGTAATTTAAGACACGCAAGGCAGGATGGCCAGTTTTTTTGGAATGGAATAAGAACAAGAGGTGTGGATGGGGGCACGAAAGGAAGGGATTAAAGGGACAGGATATTTACTCTTCCACTTGAATGGGGAAGTTCAGAAATGTTCTTTGTAAACATTCGCATTTTGTTGAGCATAGAATATCAGTGAACATAAATACATTGTGCATCTTCTTGTAGGACATTTTTGGTTATTTCTTGTACTGAACTCAAAGATTTATTTCTTTTTTTATGGAAAAGTTGCGAATCTGAATTGGTTTAATGAAACAGTGTGTTTTTCTGCGGTGGGGGAATCTAGTACAACGAACGTTGTTTTCCTAACAGATGATGACATTTCAAGAACAACTTTACGCTAAACGACGCTGCTGCATCACTGTTTACTTTTAGCGAAAAGCCTCTTACAAATCAAATGTAACACACAACAAAACGCCCTACCAACATACGACACACGCCAGAAGTGATAGACAACGGCGTCAAAACGCACCCTGACAGTAAAATAACCCAGTGTTTTGCAAATGAACAACTCAGTCACGTGCAACTCAGACCCGATCCACACGTACCCAGAAACGACCAATCAGAAGAGCCGCCGAAGTTCTCGCAAGTTCTCAGACAAGCAACGGTTTCCATTTTGCGAATGACTTTAAAAAGGAATGGATTTCAAGCGTTTGCGGCTTTCTGTAGCTGTCGCTCGGTTGCTGTGTAGGTNTGAGCATAGAATATCAGTGAACATAAATACATTGTGCATCTTCTTGTAGGACATTTTTGGTTATTTCTTGTATTAAACTCAAAGATGTATTTTTTTATGGAAAAGTTGCGAATCTGAATTGGTTTAATGAAATAGTGTGTTTTTTTTGCGGTGGAGGAATCTAGTACAACGAACGTTGTTTTCCTAACAGATGATGACATTTCAAGAACAACTTGATGCTGAGTGACGCGGTTGCATCACTGTTTACTTCTGGCGAGAAGCCTCTTACAAATCAACAAACTAAATAAACTAAAATAATCCAGTATTTTGCAAATGAACAATTCAGTCACATGCAGCTCAGACCCGATCCACACGTACCCAGAAACGACCAATCAGAAGAGTCGGTTATCATTTTGCGAATGACTTTAAAAAGGAATGGATTTCAAGCGTTTGCGGCTTTCTGTAGCTGTCGCTCGATTGCTGTGCAGGTCTTTCTGTCACACGGCCGCCGCCATGAACACCCGAGCTCGCGTACAAGTCCTACCGAGTCGCCGCTGTCTGTTCGACGAGCCGGTGCGGGTACAAGTGGACGGGCTCGCGCCGCGCCAGCGCGTGCTGATGCGAGCGCAGATGGTGGACGACAGGGGCGTGCGCTTCACGTCAGCCGCAACGTACGAGGCCGACGATTGCGGGGCTGTGGACCTGGGTACCATGCCGGCCCTCGGCGGAAGCTATGCGGGGGTCGAGCCCATGGGTCTGTTCTGGTCCATGAAGGCCGACACGCCGCACACAAAGCTGTGGAAGAAGGACGCCCTGGGGTCGTTTGCCGTGGACATCGAGGTGCTCCCCCCGTGGGGCGGGGACCGCGCGCTGGCGGGAGTGACCAACGAGAGGGCGTTCATGGTGGAGGGCGCGCGCAGGCTCCCTATCAAACTGGGGCGCATTCGAGGAACCTTGTTCGTGCCGCCTGGTTGGTCTTTCAGACGTTTCCATGGAATCCGCTAAATCGGTTAAACTTAAGTTAAATCCCTGAGGAGATGAACCTTGTGAAATGACATAGGCAGTGTAAATCCTGACTTTATTGTGTACACACGGTACCTTTAAAACCTGTTCAGACCCTTGACAAATCCATTCACTTTCAACGTCGTTCTTGATATTTTAAGGTGACATTAATTTAATGTAAGAAAACATTTGGGGGGAGGGGGGATGCTGCAAGACTAAGTGTCCAAACACCGCACAGTAATACTGGGTTGAGCCAACTTTTGGTACAATAGAAGCAGTAGACCTTTTAGAGTATTTGTGTACCAGTTTTGCATAGTGATCAGTAGCAGATTTGGTCCATTATTCCAGGCAGATTTTCTCCAGTTTGTTCAGGTTGGACAGATGATGCTTGTACATCAGTTTTCAGATGGTGGCACTGATTCTCCGTGGGACTGAGCTCTGGACCCTGACTGGTGACTGTTGGGCATTTATTTTTTTGTTGCTTTAGCTTTGTGCTTGAGGTCATTATCCTGCAGAATGGTAAACTTTCCATCATGCATTTCTTTTCAGACTGAAGCATGTACTCTTGCAATATTTCCTTGCANTGGGTCTGTTCTGGTCCATGAAGGCCGACACGCCGCACACAAAGCTGTGGAAGAAGGACGCCCTGGGGTCGTGTGCCGTGGACATCGAGGTGTTCCCCGCGTGTGGCGGGGACCGCGCGCTGGCGGGAGTGACCAACGAGAGGGCGTTCATGGTGGAGGGCGCGCGCAGGCTCCCTATCAAACTGGGGCGCATTCGAGGAACCTTGTTCGTGCCGCCTGGTTGGTCTTTCAGACGTTGGGCATTTATTTTTTTGTTGCTTTAGCTTTGTGCTTGAGGTCATTATCCTGCAGAATGGTAAACTTTCCATCATGCATTTCTTTTCAGATTGAAGTATGTACTCTTGCAATATTTCCCTGCAATATTTTTGTCTGTTTTAACAAGCAGTCTGGCCTCTGCTGATGAAAACAGCCCCACCGCATTATGCTCCCACCACTCTAGAATTTGGTGATGCCAGAGATGTGGGCAGTGTTAGATTTGTGTATTGAAGGGTGGCGCAAAAGAAGCTGTTACTCCCAAAGAATCATCTTAAACACATCTGTTGTTCAGAAAGCATGAAGGTGACCCGGCTGCAATTTCAGAAAAGGTTTTGTGATCTGAGCTTTAAAGGCAAAATTCTAAACGCCATGTGTGGTCCANTTTTAACAAGCAGTCTGGCCTCTGCTGATGAAAACAGCCCCACCGCATTATGCTCCCACCACTCTAGAATTTGGTGATGCCAGAGATGTGGGCAGTGTTAGATTTGTGTATTGAAGGGTGGCGCAAAAGAATCTGTTACTCCCAAAGAATCATCCTAAACACATCTGTTGTTCAGAAAGCATGAAGGTGACCCGGCTGCAATTTCAGAAAAGGTTTTGTGATCTGATGAACTCAAAAAAGAGCCTTAAAGGCAAAATTCTAAACACCATGTGTGGTCCAAACCTAATACTCCCAGCAAGTGAGAGTGTGTACTCGCCCCTGCAGATCAAGCTGTTATTGCAGCAAAAGGGGGTGTATCAAGGGTTAATGAGTGGAGTTTTGAATATTAATGCAAANTCTAAACGCCATGTGTGGTCCAAACCTAATACTCCCAGCAAGTGAGAGTGTGTACTCGCCCCTGCAGATCAAGCTGTTATTGCAGCAAAAGGGGGTGTATCAAGGGTTAATGTGTGGAGTTTTGAATATTAATGCAAACAACATATTTCAGTTTATTTTTGTTAATATTTTCTAACAAAAACAATGTTGCCTTATATAGTATAAATTTGTTTTGAATAACATCAGTGAATGAAATTTTAAATATCATTTGCGATTCAATAGAATGAGAGAATTTGGAAAGGGATCTGAATGCAAGACAGTTTTTATGCAAGTCGCAAGTGTCACATGCATAAATATGTAATGAGTTTGGTTATTGTTCAGAGCTGTGTTGTTATCTTGTTCATCTTCATCCACTTTGTGTTTATTTCTCTCTCCCAGGTCCCGGTCCATTTCCTGGTATTTTAGACCTGTACACATTAGGTGGTGGTCTGTCGGAGTTGCGGGGAAGTCTGCTGGCCAACAAGGGTTTCGTGGTTTTGTGTCTGGCTTATTACAAATACGATGATTTGCCCAAGTCTGTCGACTGCTTTGAACTAGAATATTTTGAAGAAGCCGTGACATTCTTGAGGAATCGACCTGAGGTTTGTTGCAAAAATCATTTGCTCAGGTTTAAACTTAGTTAGTCCAGAGTAAATGAAAAGAAATACACTTTGGTGTGTTCAGCATAGTCACAAAAACTGTTTCGGTTCTACCGTATATAATATGTTACGTCTACATTGTGGGGTGCACTGAATTGAACTGTGGACAATGAAGGGGCTAAATTATTGTCATTTTGTTATAAAATTCTGATTAATTAAAAAAATAGAATTCTATTCATGAAGCAAGTGTATTGTGTATAGTAAAGTGTTTTAGTTTCTCCTGTTTTAGGCATTTTTGTCAGTTTGCAAATTTCAGTATAAATCACAGGCCCCCAGCATTTGAGTCCCTGCAGTGCTACATTAACAATCTGCAGAGAGGGAATAAACCCATATTCTTGCACTTACATCCCACTATCCAAATCTAATTTGTTCTTTTTCTAGAAGCTATTTCCTTTATTTTTTTATTGGCAAAAAATTTTTTTATGAGGAAAAAATGACACCATTATATTTTGGTAGTTTTCTATTCCCACGGAAAATGAATATGGTGTGCAGAGGAAGTGTATCGTTTTGTTTGCTAACCATGGGACGTGTAATGGAAAGGACATCATAATTTAACAAAACAGTCCATAATAGATCAATTTTCAGGGCAAAAATGCAGCTGTTAACTAAATATTTGTATGTCAAGGACTTGTTAACATCTACTGATGTCATTAATGATGATTAATTTAGTATATCTTGACTAACTCCAACAGTAGACCTTTAATGATACTTGTTTTAAACTGTGTAGTTAAATTTTTATTTGGTTTTGCATTCAGTCGTGTCTAAAGTTCTAGTATTTGTCTTGATGAATACAATGTATTGAGTACTATCATGGTTTTGTGTGAACTTCAAGCAAAGTGCCTTTCTCTTAGATACAACAGAGCCTTGCATGATACTTGAACCACGTAAAAGGATCTTCCAAGCACATTTTTAGATATTTGACAAACTAACATGATGATGTAAATGTTTTAAAAAGTGTTTAAATTTAGAATTTGAGTTATTTAACAAAGCAGTTCTAGTTAAGGCAAAGGTGCCCTTCTGCAAGCAGATTCTTTCTTATATGAAAGTGGAACAAATTCAGTTAATGAATGCTGTAATAGAGAAGAACAAAAAAGTAACATCCAGTTTCCAGGACCTGAACCACAACACAGTTAAAGTTTTTCACGGGATCTGGCCTTATCTATAGCATCATTCCTCCCTGGTATTGCTGCCACTGTGTGTGTCAACGGATGTAATGCTAACAGCGTGTTTCCGTTGCGTTACAAAGACATGATCATCCCTCCTATTATGACTGATCCCAGCAAAATACTCATTACAGAGTCTGGAATCTTGGAAATCCGGGAAGCTATCATTGACCCCATGGTAGAGGAAAACAAAGCATCCNACAGAGTCTGGAATCTTGGAAATCCGGGAAGCTATCATTGACCCCATGGTAGAGGAAAACAAAGCATCCATCATCCCAGTTGAACGAGCCACCTGCAGATTTCTCCTCGCGGTCTCTGAGAATGACAAGAACTGGAACAGCTACCTGTACGCAGATCAGATAGTCAAGCGGTTGAAAGATCACGGAAAGGAGACGTGTGAAGTGATACGGTATCCAAAGGCTGGCCACTTTCTGGAAGTTCCCTATATGCCTCATTATCCTTCTGGTGTGCATGCTGCTGTGGGCAAAGTGGTGGCATTTGGAGGTGATCCAAAGGTCCACGCAGATGCACATGTGGACCTTTGGAGGCGGATTCAGGATTTTTTCAAGAAAAATCTTAACAGTTGCCACAAATTGTAATTGTAAACGTGTTATTTTCATGGTTTATTTTA
>UFQX01000128.1:596134-744156 GCA_900497675.1 Arapaima gigas | reverse complement strand
CATCCTCACTTTATAGCATTTTTCCCACAGGTGCCTAAGACTTTTGCACAGTACTGTATATTAAATATATTAATTACATATACATATATACAATACTACAGTAATTTTTAACAATATACTATAGAGAATGGCAAACAATATTCATAAAAAGTATAAATGTTTGATTACCTTTTGCAGGACATTCCACTGTGATCACCACTGTAAGTTCGAGGATAAGATTTTTTTTAATTTCCTTTACTTCTTAAAATGCATTTTAAACAAAAAATTGTCATATAACGTTTTATACTCTTGTAAAGTAAACTGTAGAGGTTTGATAAATGTCATATTTATCAGGTTTTCCAGTTAGATAGACACACTTATAAGAGTATAAAGAGCTACTTAGTTTCACTTACACATCATGAGTAGGAAGACATCCATTGTTCACAAGTGAGACACACATCTGCCCCACAGGACACTGACTTTGATCATTAACGCTACAAGGTTGGGGGTGGTGGTTACTGAAGTGTTCGGTTAGGTATAAATATCACCGCACTGATGATTCTAGTGCACTATATACCTTCATATGTTCATGTCAAGAAACTGTTGCTTGAGAGCTGTACAGCTTTTCTCAGATTGTCAGGCTTAACATCCTTTATAAATCTGAATTTCCACATCCATGAAATTCAAAGCACTGAAATCATTTCCAATGAAAATATCTATGTCTGAAATAAGTGTGTGTGTGTGTGTGTGTGTGTGTGTGTGTGTGTGGTTCCTCTGTGATGCACTGGTGAGTATCTGAGTAAAATATTTTTGATTTTAATGATACTTTAAGTTCTACTTATAGTTCATAAATATGCCTAAAAATAAAAAATGAAGAAACTGTTAAAAAAGTAAAACGGTTCTGTAGACACAGGTATTTCATGCCATTCTATAAGAAATCTTTTGCTAAAATAAATTGCACTTTACTATAATCTTTTCAAGAAATAGCAGCACAGGACTGAAGCTCAGCTGAATTTTTGTAGGTGCCACACTAATGTTTTGAGTTGCAGGTCCAGACAAAGCGTCCTGTTTCTGTCAAAATCACAGTCAACTGCTGAAAAAAGACCCTTAAATTCTAATGTCATCGTAAATTAGCCTTTCCAGACTCCGCAGGTCTGACAAAGTCCACGTCATCTCCACATCTTCCCACTGAATTATTGACTTCTCTCCCAAACCAACATTTTCATCATCTTCAATTGAATAAGCATTATGGTGAAATATAAGATGAGCATGCATTCAGATATAATTATATTATTATTATTATTATTATTATTATTATTATTATATAAGTTAGAGGAATTAGTTACATTTTACCACAGATGACAAAAACAAAAAAACAAATAAAAGATTTTGCTATGTTAAAGAATAACCCAACATGCAGAAACTAAATTTGAAAGATGCAGTACAGCCTATGAATGAGTCACTTGTAGAAGCACCTTTAGCAGCAGTAACATAAAGTCAAAAATGAAAAATCAGGAATCTATACAGCAGGTATACAAAAGAGCATAAAGTGAAGATCCTTAGGTCCATGGTGTATAGAACAGGAACGAAGAAAATGTACAAAATAATTAATAAAAATACAGACAGAGGAAAAAAAGAAAACCTATTCATATAAAAGATAAATAAAAAAGTACTGATGAATAATAAATACAAAAACATACATGTAAAGATACACACGTGGATGTATGCATATGTATACATTCTGTTTGGGTTTTGTTAAATATACTGTTTTGCATTATAAGCAAAAACTTAGCCTCATCTGTCCAAAGGACATTGTTCCTGAAATCTTGTGGTTTGTTCAGATGCAGTTTTACAAGCATAAGTTGTGCTGCCATGCACTTTTTGGAGACAAGATACTTTCTGCTGAATACCTTTGTCCTCCCTTCTAATGCAGCAATGACTGCTTCACTGGGCTCATTTCCAATGTTCATACACTCCTAAATGCTCCAGACAGCCAAAGTGCCAAAAGTTCTCTTTTCATAGAGGTGGTCACTCTTCCTAAGGATCAGATAATGAAGTGCATTTTATTAGCTGCACCATTATCTTCTTATTTGTGTGGAAGCACCAATGGTGTACTTCGCTTTACCTCACATGGTTTCTGCATTTTGTCTAACATTCTATATAATAAATTAGTGCAGTCTGTTAAGTGTTGACTATTATCTGAGGATAGATATATCTAAGTACAGAGGTTGCCAAGGACCAGACTTTTGTTATTTATCCCGATGTGAAAATTCATTGACCATGGCTGTACATATTACTGTAGTTACTGTTTAAAGTAGCTTAAAGGTATTTCTTTTTATCATTCATTTCATTTTTGATTGCATCAAATATATATGAAATCCAGTCAGGTTATAAGATAATGCAGATATATTTCTTACCAAATATTTGGAAAAAGACATAGTTGTCGCCAATTTCTTTGATCTCAGTTCGCTCATATTCTGATTCTGAAAACACAGAGGTGTAGTTTCCAGTGTCTTCTTTCTTCACATTTTTAATAGGAATTATAGTGTTATTTTGGTATCCTTCCTGTGTTTGCATTCTATTCCCCACACCATCCTAACACAGGTAAACATAAACCATAATAGGTGAACTTCCTTTAAAACCATACGTCCTACAAATCACTTCTACTTCACATCCCACTGCAGAAAAATGTTTCATAGAAGTCTTTGCCAGATGCGTTTTATCTTTAACTGTAACTGGACAAGAGAAACAAAATGTCAGTTATTTAATAAGATTTCAGTTGAAAACTCTGTAAAAGATTTTACTGAAATGTAAATGATTTTAAATCATAATATCTGTGGCAGACTCCATTAGCAGTATCTGGAGCTTGGAAACACTAATCGAAAAATTTAAATGCTTAAAATATAATTTTGGAAAAGCTTTTTGTTTTGACAACTCTGATAATAAAGAATAAAAACTGTTGCACAAAATTTTCATTATTGCAATTGGTTTTTTATACCAAAAACTCTTGACAAGTGAACTTCAAAGTTATAATATTTAAATACAATTTATACTAAAAGAAACCATATATTTATGCAAAATATAGTTACCATTTCATTACCTTTCTTGTGGGAATCTATGCTGTTTGACACTGATACGTCAAAGGAAATAAAGTTTAATATTGTTATTAAAATTGCGCATTTTTTCATCTAATATTCAAGATATTGCTCAAGCATCGATATGTGAAGCAGCAGGATGCCAACAGCTGTGCTGTATGACAGAAAGCCAGTATGAAATGGCAGCGCGAGAGTGATGTTTTTAATGTCACCTTTGAATTTTGACCTGCAAATTTTATTACCTAAAGTCCTACACACAACACTTTGCTGTCTGTTCTGCCATTTCTTAAATATTGACAGATTCCAGTTATGAAAAATTGTCCTCAGTAGTTCAGTGATACAGTAGACAGAAGTCTTGTATCTCCCATATAGGGCTTAAGGGCAGAGCCAGTGCAACTTGTAGTTACGGAAACATCAGTCAGTCAAATCTAAATTACCCACGTAAGTGTTGGACATTGTTAAGATGTGGACATGTTCTAACATACCTACTGTTAATGTCTCAGTAGTGATTAAACAAAACCATATGCATTATATTGAAATGTACCAGGTACACATCTGAGTACCAATTTCTGACAGAAATACAGAAATGGTGTGTTAATAGAGAATAAGGAATGTTTCATTAAATTAAAATTCATATGTTTCAAATTTATGTATACCTTAGTAGACACCTGGTAGACAGCAGTTGACTTGTCCTCACTAATATGCTTAGTACCTGTATTGTGAGAACATACAACAGTTGTTGACTGTTTGGTCACAATTTTTTATAAAAGTCAAAGAACTGTACACCTATATGCCCTGTTTTCTGACTTAAAGCTTACAGCAACGCCAGTAAGAAATAATAAAAGGCCAAAGCACTTTTATTCAGGCAGAAATCAAGACTGTTGTCACTGTGGACAACCCAGAGTAATGGGTTTATGTATATCTTTTGTCTACTCCAGCCACAACAGGTCCCCACTCCACATTCCTAGCAGCTTTCCTACATCTCCTAGTTAGGACTCTTCAAATGAGAAAGCCAAACACATTGTCTTTGCCATGTCTTTATTGCCCTTACTTTCCAAACTACGTTCTGATCTGCTCCAGAGTGAAGACCATCACATGTTCTTACCCGCCTTGACCCCGATCCTCAGTATCTTGTTTTGTTTGTGAAGATGTGCATCATCTTTATTGTACATAAACTGGGATTTACCTGAGTTTGTTTCATTGTAAATTTAAAATGAGTTTGACAGTAGGGCAGTTGTGTCGGTGTGAACTGAAGTCTGATCTCATTGGATCTTGGCTGAGGCAGTGACCTGGACTGGCTGGCAGGAAACCTTATAATTGCTGTATAATGTGCTGCTGTCATGGTATATTTCCTGAGCAGTATGAGAAACCCTTTCTGCACTTTGATGATTCTAAATCACCTTCCTTCTGCATGCCTTAGTGCTGCATATGAACCGCAGACCGCAGTGCAGCAAATGCTTGTAGTCTTTTTTAACAATCACCACAGACATCATTCACCTGCAGATATGGGCAAAAGAATAGAACTAATAATACATGCCTGAGACAAGCTGTAGACTGAAATGGAGATGAGTCCTTCATGCCTAATAGATGCTGCGTTTTAAATAACAGTTAAGTGGTAGTACTGACTTCAGTGGATGCCTGATCATTATTTTTGTCACTATAAAATGAGGGGTGTGAACAAAACATTTTAAATTCTAAGGAGACCATTATTCTTGGGTTGTTGATTAGCTTAAATATAAGCTGTGGTAAATTTAAAGACAATGCATGAAGGAAACAAAAGCTTTGACATTTTTATTTTGTCTGCTAGTTTTTTAGTGGGTGGTGCAATGGGTAGCACTGCTGCTTCTCAAAACCTGTGATTTTTGGGCATGGGTTAGAACCCAGCTCAGTGTAGGGTTTACCTGTTCTCTCCTTATCTGCATAGGTTTCTTCCAGGTGCTCTGGTGTCCTCCCATAGTCCAAGCATGTGTGTTTCAGGTTAACTGGACACTCTACATTGCCTGCAGGTACATGGAGGTGGGCACCTTGCTATGGACAGGCGTCCTACCGAGAGTGCTGTTTTGTAGTGAAGTGCTCAATGATTCCAGAAATTGCATTGGATCGCTGCAGCTCTGCCCACTATGAAATGGGCTCTTGTGCTCTTGTGGCTGATACAGGAACTAGATTATCTTTTCATTTGTGCAGCTGCATTATGCTTATTTAAAAATCCATTTTTTGATTCTAGTGTATTTTTACTTTGCACCTAAAGTGAGGCAATTTACTAAATCTATAAAGACTTCATTGAAGCAATTAGATATTATGGATGAGCAAAAACTATTTCCTATAGCACCTAAGGACATGATCACTTTATGAATTTCTGAGATGTTTCGCTAAGTCTATGTGCAAGAAAAATAAAGATGGTGTACCAAGTTTAAAAATTACAGGCCCAACTGAAAGTGACTCATTCCCTGTATTGTAAAAGTACATGTTTTATT
Organism: Arapaima gigas; assembly: GCA_900497675.1. Lineage (NCBI taxonomy): Eukaryota > Metazoa > Chordata > Actinopteri > Osteoglossiformes > Osteoglossidae > Arapaima > Arapaima gigas. The sequence goes on along the minus strand of UFQX01000128.1, from coordinate 738,608 downwards.
CCATTTGTACCTGCTTCTATGCCAGATGTACTTTTATTGTGAGTAAACCAGATTCCTGCAAGAAATGAGAGCATGTAATGTAATTATTTCATCATAACCATATATTATTTATGGTTATAACCTCACAAAGACAAGTCTTTCTGGCCCCAGTCTAGATCCATTGTCCCACATATGTTTACAATCCTGTAAAAAACTGTTTAGTAGTGTTTAGGACATTAGCTGCAACTGAATAATTAACTAATGGGCCATCTGCTGCAATTAAAATGAGTTACAGTTGTTTTTGTCTGCAATTTACGTTCATGGCAAATGGGCAGAGACAGAACACACCGTTCAAAAACACAGTTCCTCATGGAAAAACTGGCCCCCCTGTTGTTGACTCTTAGTTGTACTGGAGAGAATGCTGTAGAGAAGTGTATGCTTTTGTGGGGAGAATAGAGTTGAACACAGAAAATCGAAAGCATAAAATATGAAATATCATATGGCAGGATATAAAACTCAATGTACTGTATAAAATCACCCAGTTAGATGCTAAACCTTGCTGTATGAGATGGATGATAAATGAAACAGACCAACAGACAACAGTATCATAACACAGCCAATGTGACAGTACAGCTATGACATCACAGAAACGTTTTGAAAATGCAGCAAGCCGGAGAGAAAGTGTTTATGTGCTTGAAAACACATAGATTGAGCAGGGAATACTGCACTAGACCTGGCCACCTGATCAACAAACACTTAGTTGCCATGATGTCCTATTTAGGTCTTCATTGTCCACAGAACGGGAAGTTTTCCTCTTGAGCCAGAGACCAAGCACACAGACCTGTCCTGACCCCTGTTTTCTATGACCTGTGAGTTCCATATAAAGGATTGAAAGGACCAAAAGCTGCATCCTGACTCCTCTTGTCCTTGAACCATCCTTGCAACAATGTTTAATGCTGGCCTGGACACAACTAAATAATTGTAAGTTCCTAATAAGTAACTACACACTAAACAAACTCTAAATAAACTTCACATAAATCATCCTGGAAAATAATATTTTGATAATAGAATGGTTGATGGATAACAGAAATATGATTTTCTTTGTTGTACTGTTCTGTCAGTTGCTTCAAGAAATTTTTATTTTATTTAGTAGATAAAAAGTGTTTGAACTTTTCATTAGTTATTGAAAATAAGAAAGTGATGTGAAAAAAAAGGAAAAAGTTGGCTACACAGCAGTGTCTACTGCAGTAACCCATGGCCATCGATGCTGCATATGTAACTCCCACATTGCAGCTGCTAATCATCTTTACTTCCTGCCTGTCAAAGATTTGATTTGCGTGAGATTGAGCTGAACTGATGCTCTCACACCACGATGAATTTTCCAATGGTTACCATATGCTTAGTTAACTCTGACTTGTAATGAAGGTGCCTAAGCTCATGAGCTGAATTGCAGCCAGGCCCATAATGAGGAAGCATGCAAGATGAGAAGTTGAGTGCCTCTGGACCTTCAGTTCAGCTCGACGTCACTGATTCCACACATGTGCCAGTGTTTAAGGCAGTAGGGTCCATGAGCAGTGCACTCCGTACCAGTCCTGTCCCATGGCAGTTTCTTCAAAATCAACATTCATGTTTGCTATTTAATTTACCATTTGTTCTCAGGGCTTTAGATGAGTTGTCAGCATACAAACAAAACAAGCATCGAAGCCTACAAGTTCAGAAAGCACAAGGCAGGAAATGCTAAAAACAGCACTATGTCTAAGGCTGTGCTAAGGCTTTTCTGAAAGAAGTGGTTGAGAGGCAAAAGTCGGTACATTTTTACCAAAATTGACATTTTCCACAGAAAGTCAAAACATTTACAGGTTTTGTCTGCATTATGGATTAAAAATGTACAGGGCTATGCTCCCATGTTTTTTTTTTGGCTTAGTTTGTAAATAAAACCCATTGTGTGCCAAAGTTGCTAACCTCAGCCTCTGTCCAACTTAGATAGCCACCTCTGCCCTACACTGAACCACACAACATCACTTTCAGGGTTACTCATTCTCTTTTAGCTTAGAATCTACTGAGCTTTCAGGATCATAACTACTATTATTTTATCATTATTTAGCCTTATCTTTCATGTTACTCAGGCTTCTTTTTTTCCACATCTAATAGATTGATCTTGTTAACCATAGTTCCATACTTCATTGGTTTGATATGATCGTATGCCTGCACTTTGAGCACTCCTGCCTCACAGCTTCTGGACTGGCTTTGGATATGGAGTTGAATCTAGTGCAGTCAATATGGAGGTTGCAAGTTCTTCCTGGATTTGCATGGATTTCCTCCAAGCTTTGCAGGTGAACTGGTGACTCTAAATTGTCCTTAGCATGTTGATGTGTGAGTGAATGACTGTGTCCCCCAGAGGGCACAGCCTGCCTCATGACCTGTACTTCCAAGACAGGTGTGACGCTGGTGTGAAGTAGCAGACGGGTGCAGGCGCGTTTTGACAAAGGCGGTTTATTAAAGAGGGACGTTCCAAGGTCGAGGTTTTCAAACAGGCAAGGGTCGGAAAACAGGGAATGGCAGTCAAGGACAAGGCTAGAGAGGTGGTTGTAGTCAGGCGAGGGTCAGGGACAGGTCAGGCAGTCAGAAAGGTTGCTCGGTATGTGCAGTGGGAACATGGGCAATACTTCGCATCGGTCTGCTGTGATGCGGGGGTTTAAATACCAGAGGGAAGCAGGTGCAGATGATCAGGGAATCAAGGAAGGTAGAGTGGTGGGCGTGACAACAGGGTCCAGGCTGTGATGACCCTGCTCTGGGCAAGTGTTCACTGACAGTGAATATACTAATATATTGTAACGACGACTATAATAATACTAAACTCACACTAGAAGCTATAAAACTGCTCTAAATGAAAGTGCTGTCATAAATACTAATCCTTTGCATTTTTCTACTCCTGAATGAAATCAGCATCTTGACTGAACTCTAGGGCTGTAAAATTAAAAGAATGCAAAATGGAAAGAAACAAGCACGGTTTATGTATTACTTCTGGATACTGAGAGACTGCACTAGAACCAGTACTGCCATTTTAAACTGAAGAATTAGTTTAATGTCGCCTGGAAAATGTTCAATGAAAATCCTGGGTCAACATGAAAAAAAGGCTGTTGTATGAAAAAAGTGAATATGAAGCAATATTTCCTTTATTAATATATCTGATAAATGAGATGCTTTTAGCTGATCTGAAAAATTACATTATAAAATGAACAAAGTTTTGTGTTGTAAGCTGTTGAAAATTTTAATTTCACATTCAAAATAATTAACTAGTATGAAATGATACATAATGTATCCTTTGTGTCCTTTTGCACATATTTCCCTCAAAAAATATGGTAAGAGAAAGTACAAGAGAAAGTAAGTGGCCCCAGCTAAACTGGCATTAGCCATTTGATAAAAGTAGACTGCTTTCCTTGGGTTACCGTTGTACAATAAGAATTTTTACAGAACAACATACAAAGACAGACAGTAGAAGGTAGCATAGTGTACAAAGAGGCATATTTCTCCTAGTATCAGTAAATTAAAAAGCTCACTGGCTTGCAGCAGCTACTGCATATAAATAAGTCCACAGATAACACTGAACAATAGATTGTGACTCACCTGTGCTACAGTATAAAGGAACCTTTTTCATTGTAGAATTCAGCTGTGTGACCTCATCGTGACTCTACATAACAACTGCATTTTCAATTTCAGAAACTGGTTTCTGCTTCAGGGCAGTCAATCTGTATCAAATGTCCTCTCCCATTAGGAGAGGCTGGAGGAACAGGCCTGCAGTTCCCAGAATGCAGACCAGAATAAAAACCCACAGGAATATCCTGTCAATCACCATGGCAACATACTTCCAGTCATCTTGAACCTAAAACACAGGAAATGAGCACGTGATCATCCAGGTTGTCTTCTCACTTGCATGTTCTCTAGAGTATCAAAGACAACTTGACTTGACTGGACCTGACATATGCATTTTACAATTAGAGGTACACAGCTGGCTGCCATGCTGAATCCAAGTTACTTTCTTTTCCACACTTCATACTACCATGCACTTCACAATATCTTGGTCACTTCAATATCATCAGACCAAAGTAAGTCATAACCCAATATGAGTCACTCACCTCTTTGGCTTCATTCTGTAGCCTCATGTTCTCGGCAATGTACTTCACGCTTTCAATAGCTTCCCTCACCTCTAGAGAGAGGGTGGGTAGGGATACTTTTCCACCCTCCAGAGACTCTGAGCTGGAGCAGGAGCTTCTGTTACCAGCAATACCAGTGATGGTGCCCAGTTCACCCACAATGCCCCCACCCACTTCAGAAGGGAGCTTGGTTGATCTCTGCCGCCAGCAGCAGTTGCAGCGTCCCTCCCGGCACAAGAAGCTGGAGCCGGCCTTGGTGGTATTGCGGTTGAGATTGTTGAGGTTGGAGAGCTCAGTGCTGATGAGGAGACGTTGGCGCTGGTGTGTGCCCCCACTCAGGTTGTGCTGTTTTGGGGGAGGTGGAGACTGAGGAGGTGGAGGCAGGGAATCCCGCTCTGGCCGGGTCATGAACATGACCCTAGGCAATAGCCTGAGGAAGATGTGACGTACCCAAGTGGGCATGGTGTGCGTCTTGGGTGTGCGGTAATGTACGTTGAGTACAAAGACAGTGATAACAATGGAGAGCGTCACAAAGATCATGGTGAAGAGGAGGTACTCGCCAATGAGTGGGATGACCAGTGAAGTGGAGGGAATAGTCTCGGTGATGACCAACAGGAACACGGTGAGGGAGAGCAGCACTGAGATGCACAGGGTGACCTTCTCGCCACAGTCTGAAGGCAGGTAGAAAACCAGTACAGTCAGGAAGGAGATCAGAAGACAGGGGATTATCATGTTTATTGTGTAGAAAAGTGGAAGCCGCCGGATATAAAGCGAGTAAGTGATGTCGGTGTAGATCTCTTCACAGCAATTGTACTTTATGTCATGCTTATACCCTGGGGCATCAATGATCATCCACTCGCCGCTCTCCCAAAAGTCCTTCAGGTTGATAGTTGATCCAATCAGGACCAAGTCAATCTTGGCCTTGTCGTATGTCCAGGAACCAAACTTCATGGTGCAGTTCTGGTAGTCAAAAGGGAAATATGTCACATCAATCTTACAGGAACTCTTGAAGATGGCAGGTGGAATCCATGTGACATCTCCATTGTAGTGTAGCAAGGCCTTGGTCTTGTCATCCACCTGGAAATCTCCAACTGCACTGTGAGTGAAAAAGGGAACGAGAAAGGTATTATTGGCAATCAGTACCACTATTCTGTGGGATTTTTAGGACCCGCTTATGATGGATTTACTGGACTTACTTATTATAGAGAACAATATCTGGTTTCCAGATTCTGTTTGAAGGCACCCGGATGAATTCTACTCCTCCGAACTCTTTGGGATCCCACCTCAGCTTGTAGTCATTCCAAATCTGCAAAATTAAGTAAAATAACATTAAGGGAAAATAAGTTTCTTGTGTTGCGTGTTACAAAGGGAGGATTAGCCTTATCTTGTTTTAGATATGACAGATCTTAAAAGAGTACAAGACAAACGGAGAACAAAAAGGGACTCCGCAGGAAAAGAAATTCTCTTGTGTGTTTTCATGTAAGCTATAGCATTAGTCTGGACAGCGAGGACCTGCGTACAGACAGACAACAGCATTTAGTTCAAAAGCTGTATCCTGATGAACAGACTACAGTATACACGGTATTCCGGTCAGAATAAAAAGACAACGTGACGAGTAGCTGAAAACTATAAAATACATAAACATAGCCCTTCGAAGATATGTGTTTCAGGGGCCATAGGAATGCAGTTAAAGTAGTAGTTATGCACAGAGAATTATAATCTTTTTTTAAGTCCCAGGAGAATTCTTACTGTCACAACATTGTGAAAAAACCTAAGCAAAATTGTTCTAAACCACCCAGTTGGATAAACTATAAATCACCACCGATGAGCAACAAGAAACAAAAACCTAATAATTGTTGGAAGTATTATTCATTGTGTCAAAAATTTCCTGAAGAACTTAACAGGTATGACAGAAAATACTCCATTCAGGCTCTTAAAATTCAACAGTCATGTCACAGAGACCATTTCCTGCGTCTACTCCAGAACCCATTTCTATAAATCATTCCTTCTTTTTAACTGGTAGAATGAGACAGTTTTATTTGCAGATTACATTGTTCTTCCTGTGAGGGGCTTTATAGCTTTGACCTTTCTGCCTGCCTTTCCAAGTTGAATGCAAAGGCACAGCCTCTGTATCACCAGTACAACAGTAAAGCAGCTGTGGGAACTCATCTAAAGCAAGAACTGTTCAGGTTCTTTATCTCAGATTCTGACTGATGGTTACCAACTACTGTCATTTTGTAAAAAAGTTTTTCTTTTTTTTAAATTGCCATTTACAGGTTTTGCAAAGGTATTTATTCTTTTGTCAGTTTTAGGATGATACCACTCTTGGATTTTTTATTTCTTTTTAAATACTAATTTGTGTTGGGTGTGAAAGTCTTTGGATGGCCCTTTTCTTTTTTCAGTTAAAATAGACTTATACTATACATACATTATAGGCAGCTTTGTGAACCCTATACAAATAGCAACAGTCTGGACTGTTTGAGTCAAAAGATGTGCTGTGCTTCTTAACACCTGAGCTTTCTGTAGCTGACAAGGTCAGGAAGAACAGAAATCAGACTGATGACATTACAAAATTAATTATGCCGATTGTTTGAATATGCTAAACACAAAGCTTGTTTTCACTATTACTGGAATACAAAATGTTTGGATGATTTTTTTAACTCAACTGCAGGAAACCATAGATTGTGTTTGTAGAAATCGCACTGCTCCACATTTCTAGCACAGAGATGAACTCAACGCTGTTCGTTGGCAGAATTTACCAGTAGATGGCGGTATATCCATAGTAAAGTGAGTCGATCACTGTTGTGGACAATTTCAGCAAAATGAGAGCATTAAGTCTGCAGTACAAATTATTAGTGCTTTAGGGTCAACTGAGTAATAAGCCTGAACATGCTTTATAATCAGTGTGTTTAATTATTACTGTCTCTCCTACCAAAGATGGTGGTTTATTAACAAAAAAATCCGTTACGTGCATCTCTTAATTTCTATTACCTACAGTGTAACCATTAGAACACATAGTAAGCAAAAATTACTATATATGTTAAGCCTTCAAATATCAGAAGACTAACAAAAAATTCCAGGAAGATTTCAGAAGACTCTGGTAAAACATAGTAAGTTGTGCATGTGGGGAAACTGCAAAAGTTGGTTAGTAAGATCTGCTGGAAAATCTCTGACAGAAGCAAAAAAAAAAACAAAAAGCCTGTTTAGACTGTTTTAAACAAAAAATATGCCAGTTACACTGTTCACCTGCTTTATCAACTACTGATCACCAATCTCATGAGTGAGGCATCTTAAAATAAAAATCGAAAACCAGTAATTGTGAAAGCTTAACAATTATAAATATTTAATGGTGTTTAGATGCATAACCTATTGGAAATCATCTTCCAAGAAAAACCCCAACTAAAATCAAAGATAAGATCAATGAGCAACAGAATGTTCAAAATGCTAAAGGAACTTACATGTCTGAGCCACAGGTTGGTTTCCATGATCTGGTTAATTTCATCCTGGAAACAGATTAATTTGTCCATAAATGACATAAAGCCAGGGAGATGGAACACGTTGGTCCTGCACTGCATTAATGAATTGGTGTGTGTGGGGGGAAGGGGTTGTCAGAAGCAATTTTTCTCTGGAAACCCACATCCACGTAGCTGTGTGTGTCTGAAGCCTGACCCTCCACTTCATCTGGACACTACCTGGAGTAGGAAGGGGCAGGATGTGAGGGGAGTAGGAAGGGTAGCAGGGTAGAGGCCAGGCCATGAAGAGAGCAAGAGTGACTCAGGGTCAAGGGACAAGAGGCCTCGAGGGCAGATGGGCAGCTGAGGAAGACAACCCTGAGCAGACCATCTGAGCCCTCCAGCCCTGTGGCGTGACACACATGGCGACTGCCTTCCGGAGGCGTTGCGTCTGAGCAGAGGGGACTGCAGCTCTGCACTCGTGCTGTCTCACCACTCACAGGGATGTGGGGTGGAAACCCTCCCTTCCCTGCTAGGGACAGGAGCAACTGAGTTAAAAGCTCAGAGTTTCTTCCCTCTACAGACCACAGAGGTGTGAAGCCCAGACCAGACAAGGGTTTTTTTGAGCATTCAGTCTGTGCCACTTCAACCAGCCAATGAAATGACTTTGATTGTGAACATTAGCAGAGTTTCCAAGATAAAGTGTTCATTATATAATAAGTGTATCCAGACAAGCAGTGTGAATCAGTTTATATACAGGTTTGTGCTCCCAGCTCCTTGTTTACAAATCATACACTAAAGAATATTGATTTTGCTGTATGTGTAGCAAATGCTACTGTATATTTCAATGGCATATTTTTGCAGAACTGTCTTGACATCACTAGAAATGATAGCCTAGTAAAACTGTGGCACGATGACAGCAGATAGCAATGGTGCCTCACAGACGCTAGGCTGTTGGGACAGATGAGGGTTTGAATCTGATTCTGTGTAAAGTTTGGATGTTCTTTTACTGTTCATTTTGGTTTCCTCCAGTTGCTTGGTTTCTACTCACAGTCCAAATATGTGTGTTTCACATGAACTAATTAGTTTAAATTTGCACCTTAGTATATGTGTGAGTGAATGTGTGCATGATTGCCCTGCAGTGGACTGTAATTCAAGGTAGACATAGGCTCCAGACCACCATGACCCTGTGCTAGATAAACTGATACCGCTAATTGATAGAAGAATAATCCAGTAATAACCTGTCGTACACCAGCGCACACCTGACTGACATGCCCAATGTAGATCAAAGTCACAGTGAAGATGGGCTACTGACATTTGATTTGAGCTGATCAGCATTTTCTCTACAAGCAGCCAGGGGAGTTGTGGTCAAACCAGAGGTTGTAAAGTGTGGTATCAGGGTGTAAATAACTATATCAATCACAAGAGCAGCTGCTTGTCTCTTGTTCCAGAGGACAGCAGAGGTAAATTATAAATATTCCCGTGTTGTGCTGCTCTTAAGAAATGAGGTTATTTGGATGACAGCCCAGGGTTTGAAGACAAACACTCCACTTAGGACATTTATCAGAAGCTGCCGGGATGCATTTCGGGAGCTGATATGTCCTACCGCCATTAGCTTCCTCTTTGCTCCATGCTCTCTCACCAGAAGTTCTGCTGGTATGTTGAATGATGTGGTTCATAGGGCAATTTGACAATAGTCATAGATGTAATGCAGTTTTTCAAAGTGTTCAAAAGACAGAACCTCCAAGGTTTCCACCTTTCCTAAACAGATCTTTAAAGCATGTTGAAGGAAGGTTTGTTTTCACGCTATTTTAATTGAGTACAGGGTCACCCATAGTTTGAATATTCCAGGTTTTGATACTGTTCTGTTTAGCTTTAAGAATTGAATTTAGGATCTTTGTCTAATATGTGAGTGTCTTGTATAACATTAATGATACCATTTTGTCTTTCACATTTAAAGCTTCTCAATGGATGTCTGATCTCTGGAGACAGAGCCCTTTAACTGAAATGTCTCCACACCCTTAAGGACTAGAGCGGAGCCCATGTGAATAGTTTACCCTGCGGTGTCTGGTGCACTTCGCATTTACTCTAAACTCTCGCTTTAGCGAGCTCCCTTGTTTGATGGGTCTCTTGGGTCAGCCTGGTTCTCCTTCCTGCACAGATGTGGGGTGACCCCCAGCCCACTGGGGCACCAGGTGCTCATCAGAACTGGAAGTGATTTTGTGGCAGAGTGGCTAGTTTGTCAAGTGTGGGGTGGGGGGAATGGGGGTGGGGAACTGACACTTCCCATCTCCTTCTGCTCGATCATCCATACGCATGATGACATGCACCACTAAAACTAAATCTGCACATAGCACAGTCTGACAAGGTTCCCTGCTCTGGACCACAGAAGTGTATGTATTTTGTATGATTCAAAGTACAATTTTACTGCTTCGTGGCAAACGTTTTAACCAAATCCAAGTCTGGGTGGCTTCTGATCACCATCCCTTTGCCATGCAGTGCTGTACTGCTCCTAAAATCAGTGTGCACTCCCGTTAGGAAGCCGCCCACTGTGGCGAGAAGCTGCCCTTTGACGGTGTAGTAAGGCAGTGAGTGGCACTGACACAAGTTAGGGTTAGAGTGATGAACAATGGGGCTGGACAGCAGTCTCTCGCAAGCACATACCACTTTCACCAGCTGAGACATGGACACCTCGAACTGCACAATGACTGGGTCAGATACGTTCTCCACTGGCCGGATGTACTGGTTGTAGTTGGAGAAGATGACCGAGAAGAGCCTGTGTTCATCTTGGGAGCTGGAGACTCCTGACAAAGAAGGTTAATAAAGGCAGCAGTCAGACTTTCCTATTTTTGCACAAATTATTTTCTGTTCTTTGCCTTCACCTTTTTGTATTTGGTATATTTTGTTCAACTTCTGTATGTGTGAGTTTATCACTCGTGTGTTCTAATTTCTAGAGGTGGCTGGCTTCTCTAGCGTTACTTCCAGCTTTCACCAGTTATTCATGTTCTCTCTTAACCGATCGTTTCCCTCCTCTGGAAAAACCTCGAACGAACAACAGCTACAATGCAAGAGATCGATATTTTAAATATCAACTGAGACCAAGTTCTAGCGATTAAAAAAATGTGAAAATGAAATAAACAACATTTCCTAAACCCCCTTTAAACACACAAACCCCCAGAACCTAGGTTTTCGTTTAAGGAAAGCAATATTAACCACAGTAGTGATAACTGTTACTAAAAGCTCTCACTTCCGTCAGCCGCTTATGTACTTTCACTAGTCAGGAGGAAGATTTATTTCTTCATCCGAAGAAACAGATACTGAATCTACAGAGAACTCATTTAAAATTCCAGTACAATAAAGAACCATTTTCGTGGTGCAAAACACTGTAACTGAGGCAAATTGCAAACTTTCAAAGACGGTAATATTTGCTCGACTAGATGTGTAAATATTATTATTATTATTATTCAGCAATATCAAGTACAAAGCGCTCTGTGTTTTATACTTTTCCTTAAAGAGCCCAGGGAATGGAGTGTGCAGTGAGATGGGCTCTCCTACCTGGAAGGAGGAGGAGGAGGAGGAGGAGGAAGGTCCAGGTAGGGAGAACTGTCCCTCGCTGCAGCCGCATGTCTGCCCGTCCCGCAACACAACGAGTCCCGCGTGCAGCGCAGGAGCGGAGTGCGGACAGTCTGACGACGGCAGTGCGCGCGCTGCGCGTACCCGGGGCAGAGGGAGGGCGTGAGACCCTGGGCTCAATTGGCTACTTTATGGAAATTACGCGACCGGAGCACATCTCCGTAAAACGCGTCTCTTCCGCCATTTGACTTTTGTAATTTATATTCGATCACAACCGCAAGATGATTTTCTCCTGCGTACTGTTAATGTCTAGTTGCTGGCACGTTTATCAAAGCAGAGGGAGTTCTGAAGCGCAGCCTGCGCTGCCTGCTTCCCCTACTTCTGCGCCATATCCGCTACTGATGTTCGATTCAGCTCTAACACACTTCACATTTTTGGTGTAAATGAATACTTGTCTCGCTTGTTTACTCCCGTGGCCTCACACTTTGAGTCAAAACATCTAACATCCCACACTGTTCGNTGAAGCGCAGCCTGCGCTGCCTGCTTCCCCTACTTCTGCGCCATATCCGCTACTGATGTTCGATTCAGCTCTAACACACTTCACATTTTTGGTGTAAATGAATAGTTGTCTCGCTTGTTTACTCCCGTGGCCTCACACTTTGAGTCAAAACATCTAACATCCCACACTGTTCGGTTTTTTACATTAACTATCACAAAAATTGAACACATTTATTTCCTTTTGTTAATAATGTAAAACCTCAAAAGGTTTGTTCAGGCACATTTATGCATCATGTGGAGCACGTTTCTAAAGCGGTTTTCCACCGTGTTTATGTTGCAAAGGGTTTTTAAAGTCCAAATGTCTCCAGACCTATATAACAATATTGGCAAAATATCAGTTGTTCCAGCTCTGAAGAAATGCGCCCAATGATGATGACATAAATTGAGATTAATGTAGAATATTTATTATTCTGTTATTACTACTGTGTCATTTGATGTCCCTCCAAACTGAAGGGAAAACAACCGTTTTTCTTGCCATTTGCTGACCAATATATGTCAGTGGAAAAGCCTGAACTGCACCTGAGTTATTCCATCTGACTGAACATTTGAAGGCCCCCAGCACAGAATTACATTATAGTGTAAATGTTTCCAATTAAATGAATCTTACATTATTTTCTCATCATATAGAATTTGTTACTATCTTACATAAAGTTAATTCAAACAGATGTCTGGCTAATTACCATAAATTAAAATGTTTGGAAGGAACCAGGTATTTAAATGTTTAAACTCACTAAGATCAGATGAAAGTGTGATTTTAACAAAATCATCCTATAAGAAAAATCCATCTAATAAAAAACTAAGTGCATTGCATTATTATTCTTCATTTTGCTGATGCCTTTGTCCAAAGTAACATAAAATGTAGGATACACAGCTTTGCAGTGATTTACTCATATCACTGTTGTTAAGGACATTTTTACTGGAGCAATTTAACTGAATTTCGATCCAGGTAATCCAACATATAGGGATTTGAAACCAGAGCTTTCTGGTTGCAAGTCAGAAACCCTAAGCACTATATTGCATTGCTATTATTTAGCCCATAGCTAAATAAATATAATGCATTTTTACTTTTTATTAATTATTTATTTTTTAAAATATAACTTTTTCTAAATAATAATACTAATTACATATATTGTATGCAATCAAATTAATATTTCACTTAATTAAAGAGAGCAATGAAAAATACAAGGTAATGATTTTCTTTATGATTTTGAATTGTATCAAACATTAGGTACAAGGTTCTGTTTCTTATTGTATGCGGTTATATGAAGATGAAAAAGAACACACTTTTAACTGATTCTTTTACTGTACCATTTTGAACTCTGGTGTGTCACATCAGTACAAAATATAAATTTGGACGTTTGTCATTCTCTTCAACCTTTCTGTAGCCTGAGAGATGCTACATTATTTGTTATTCCTAGTCAGACTGAATGACAAAACTCACAGGTAAAAATGGCAAATGGCAATGGTTAAAAATGGTGGCACACTGATTGTTAGATGAGTACAAAAGCAAGTCCAAGCATGTTTGTTTTATACAGTTAACAGTAAAAAAGGCAGGTAAAGCATCCTATAAGCTATACAGTAACTGGAGGTGCTAAATTATATGTCGTCCAAAGCAAATGAAATCTTTAGTCCTAATCTTCAACGTCCTTTGCACTTCTTTTTTTGTAATCAATGCTGCCATTATACAGTATGTCAATCCTCAACATAACTGAAGACAAACAAGAGCACGATTTGGACAACCTTCGATTGCAAATATTTACTACTTGTAAAAAAAAACTGCTCACATGAAATTTGTTATTCACCATACTTGGAGTGATGTTGAGCAAAGTTTAGACATTGGGAAGCTGCTGAGAAGGGCTAGAGAGTAGTGCTTAGTAGATGTAAAGGTGAATTTTGTGTGTAGGGGGTTTGGTGGTAAAGAGAGTGCAACTGGTGTGTGGCATCAGGAATTCACATATTTCTTTATGCAGCACATTACCAGAGGACAGACAGGTCATCAGTTCAAAATGACTGAGATGTCCGAGAGAAGAATGCTTGTATCGTACCTCAATACAGAATGTTTTTCCTTATTTTCACCTCTCCTGTCAGTGGCTTTCAAATGCAAACAGCATTTAAGATTTCATATAATCAACAAAATTGGCACATGTGTTTAATAAGCTCTATGCAATAACAGTTTCTCAGAATGAAACCAGAACAACTATAGGGTGAGTATATCGACAGAAATATGCAATTCCAACACAACTCAAGCTATAATAACTTTATAATTTTGCTCTTTTTTCACCACAAATATAATACACATAGACTAAATCCTGTTATTTTATTTTTCTTTTTTGTGAGGAAAACATTATAGGAGTTTTTATTTGTAATCATTATGCCTCTAATATGGATAGTTAGTCAGTGTCAGGAGAATTTCATGTTAGCTGCAAATGCACTATCCGTGCATTCAATTTGCAGATTGCATAATAACTTCGTTTTGTGCTGTAGCTCATTCTCTATGTATATTCACTGCAAACATTCACAAGTGAAACAAGTACTGAAAACATTTATATAGATCACTTTCAAAGAGACCAAAATGAAACAAGTCCTGACTCATGGAAACCACAAGTTCCTATGAGGACGAAGAGTGCAACGTAAAAATCAACCATGTGAGCTTCCCTTGATTTAAATTCGTATAAATATATGAAGAGGTAAATAAACGCGTTCGTGTTCAGTGAAAATTGCATTTGCTATGACACCCAGTCTGACCAGTAGGTGGCGTATCTTGATTCTGGCAACAGGTACACTACCTAAAGGGCGGTTATATTTATTTTAAATTTGGATGAATGAATGTAATGAGGAAAAACTATACAACAGGACATTGACTAATAAAGGAGCTTTAATTAAATAAATCCCAAATAGCTTATTATAAAATCTATGAAATATAAAACCTTTAATTAATCACTTTTCAATAATACATCTAATTTGTTTGATTGTATAAGTACAATTAAACAAAAATAGGAAGGGGAAAACCTTCTGCCAAGAATACATTAATGGAAGTAGATAACCAAAATAATAAGTAGAGTTAAATGCTTTGTAAATATGCAATCAACTAAACAAGCTAAACAACAGCAAACCGCCTGCTAAATCTTCACTGAAGTTAGATCTCATGAATGAAATAAAACACACAAGACGAATTTAGTTATGTAAACAGATTTTAATTTATTTAAACTAAAACAAAATATTACAGCTTGTAGTACTCCAGCTTATAATTTTTAAAAAATATTTCTAAATTGTAAATAATGAATGGTAAATCATTTTTGCTGAACTGTGGGCTTCTCTGGAAGATTTGAGTATGACTAGTGTTGGATCATTACATAATACATCCTTTTATTATGTAATATTTTGTTCAGCAAACAATGAGCCAGACTTTCAACAGTAATAGATAAAATATATTGCAATGAAATGTTTAATTTTCCATCCCTGTAAATATTTATCTTTCAGTTTATTTTTTTCACTTCATTATCTGAGTAGCTATGAATAGAAAACTAACACTAGATTCATTAACATATTACATTTATAAAACTGAGTTTTTTCACATAAATACATTCCTCCGTCATATGAATTCAACAGCTGTATGCAATATGTAGTAACTTTTAGACAATGAACAATATAACAAGAAATATAAAAGAAACCTAAAAAAACAATAGATGGCAATAAAGACTGCGTCAATAAGCGTTGAGCTGTTTGCTTGACTGGAGTGTCATAATAAAACAGGCTGTATTAGACCTCAGTGACCTACACGCCTCTTGTGAAAACGTCAATAATCTCTTCCATGTTGACAAAGTAATTCATTATGTGCCTTTCAAATACATTAAGTGATTATTGCAGAGATGACAACAAATTTTTTTCTTTCCCATAAAGCTGGAGCCATTTGACTGGAAGCAGAGCTTTTGATTCTGCATCAATGCCCATCTCTCCTCGGTGCCTCTCTGCTAGGCTGCTGCATTGGGATGGTGTGCTGCTGAAAAAGGGGCTGCAGGAAGAGGCCCAGGGTGCCGACCACACAGACAATGACAAAGATCCAGAGGAACATCCTGTCCACCACCATGGCCACATACTTCCAGTCCTCAATCACCTGAGGACAGAAGTGAACCTCTGACTTCCACTGTCTGATGTCAAACATTCACTGACATGTTAACAACCACGATGGCAAAATGACAATCTTGTTATACAAGTGGACAAATAAGCATGGAAGAGAGATTTGATGCTAACTGCCTCTATTTTTTGCTTTTCCCTACTTGAGTCCTGCCTTTACTTATGATTTGCACTGATCAGTAACTCTATACTGTATTGCTTTCTTAAAAATAACTAATCAAATTTTAGGAGTATTGCTCACTGTTCAACCCATATGTTATCACACAACAGATGTTACACTTAGTTACTGCATATCATTGTAACTTTAACCCTTGTTCCTCAAAGCCCACCCCCTACTCCCCTTTGCAAAACCACAGTTGTTATTCAATATGAAACATTCACAAAAGCAACTTACGCTCTGGTGATCGTCATCTCCCTTCATGTGATCAGCTACAAATCGCACCCCATCTACAGCCTCCTGCACACTGGCACCCCAGTCTGTGAAATCTTGCTGGTGTAGGTCCTGAGGTGAGGAAAATTCATTTGCCTGGAGATTAGAGGGATGCAGTTCCCCCTTTCTTAGCCTCGAACTAAGTCCAAACGGGGCAGTAGCCTGGCTCCCAAACTCCCCGAGGGAAGAGAGGATGGAAGATGAAGAGATAGATGTTGGGCGACGGGGTGAGTACACTACACCCATTGTGTCTCTTTGCTCCCTGCGCCTTCTTTGTTCTCGAAGACAGCGTTGAGCTGAGTTGTTCTGCGGGCGTCTCATGAAGAGCAGGGTAGGAAGCTTTTCAAGAAAGAGCAGTCTGACCCAGGCAGGCATAGTGTGGGTACTGGGTGAGCGGTGGTGTACATTCAGCACACAGACACTGGTGATAATGGAGAAGGTCACTAGCACCATGGTGAACATCAAGTACTTGCCTATCAGAGGCACATCCAGTGATGTAGGGGGCACAATTTTTGAGATGAGCAGTAGGAAGACAGTAAGTGCTAGTAACACAGAGATGCAGAGGGTCATCTTTTCACCACAGTCAGAGGGCAGGTAGAAGACCAGTATGGCCAGTGAGGTGATGAGCACACATGGGATGATCAAGTTAATGGTGTAAAAGAGGGGTTTCCTCTTGATGATGAAGTCATAAGTGACATCCACATAGGTGGGATCTATGGGATTGACTGTTCGCCTGCCCGGAAGGGCCAGAATGTCCCACTCGCCACTTGGCGTAAAGTCATCCATGCTTGCCACATCACTCTTCAGCACTAGGTCAATCTCTGTATAGTCATAGGTCCATGAGCGGAACTTGAGTGTGCAGTTCTGCTGGTCGAATGGGAAGTGTTTCACTTCAATCTTGCAGGCACTCTTGTAAATAGCTGGTGGGAGCCAGAAGATGCTCCCATTGAACTGGACAATTACATTGGTGAAAACAGTGACTTCATATGTACCATCTGCACTAGAAAGAAGGTGACATGAGAGGGAGGAAAAGCATGATAGAGTGACCTTTAAGATGTTTGGGATTCATCCATTTATTAATTATCCTGGTTAGAGTTGAAGCATGATCACTGGATGTTAAGCAATACCTTTGATGGGACAATGTTTTGAATGAGTATACATCTATATTCTGCAGTGATTGTAAATGGAGAGGTCTAAAACTAAATAAAACATGCATCTGTAAAACATAAAATAGGTAGGTTATCCAGTTCAAAGTGTTGTACTTACTTATTGTAAAGCACAATATCTGGAAGCCATATGTGTCGTGAAGGAATTCGAATCTTATCTATCCCATCATATTCTGAGGGGTCCCATGAAAGTCTGTAATCAATCCAGTTCTATAAACAGGGAGATGACATTATCACTTATGTCACCAGTCATTGTAGAGGTTCCACCTTGCACTCAAAGAACCCAGGTAAGCAGTGATACAACATTATATACCACCAAACTGTACAATATTACCCTTAAAGTCATTATATCTCCATAATCTCTCTTCCTTTTCAGTTTGGGTCCATGTTCTTTCAGGGCATAGAGAATAAAACATGATTTAATGTGAATGTTGTGTTATACGATGGGTGATCAAAAAATGCAAAGAATTTTTTTAAGTTCTGAGAAGGGAGTAAAATTCTTAGTATTTTTTCAACAACCCTCCTATATTCGCCAAACTTAATTGCCTTTAAACTTATACCCTTTAGGACATTAGTGTGTGCACTAAAGAGCGTCAACATGTGTATAGAGTCTGTGCGGAGTCCATGCTTGTGTGTGCACAGCTTTACATATCACCAAACTTTATTACTTAAACTTAATTCAGTGCATTAGTGTCTACGTTTCAGTGAGAAGGTGCATCAACGTGTGCTTGCAGAATGTGTGCTGCGCCCATTCTTGTATGTAAAGTACATCAGCATGTGTGTAGAATGTTACTGATCACCAAACTCCATCACTTTTCAAACTGATGAATTTAGTACACACGTGTGTGTGTGTGTGTGTGTGTGTGTGTGTGTGTGTGCACGCAAATAGAACAGACAGAGATTGAGCTTTATACATATAGACATACATACATATAAAAGAGATTGGGTAATGAATCTTAAAACTTTCCTGGTTAATCATTAAGATGTTTAAACATTAACTAGTTCAGTGCTCAAAATGATTATGCAGACGTGGCTGAAACTATTGGTATCCTTCTACTTTTTCCCCCAAAAATGCATCATTTTCTTTGAAATAATTTGATCCTGACAAATGCATTTGATATTAACCATTCTTTCTTTCACGTTTAATAGAACAGAAACTTTGCTTTTGGTTTGACTTAACATTTTTTAAAAAATAAAACAAATTAAAATGGTTTGGACAAAAATATTGGTACCCTTAACTTAACACTTGGTAGCAGAGTGTTTGGATACAGTAGCTGCAATGAAGGGCTTTCTGTAGAATGAAATTTCTATGCTTCTCCACTGGTAGTTTGGTCCACTGTTCTTTAGCAAACTGCTAAAGTTCTCTCAAGTTTGATGGGTGCTTCTCCCAGCTGTGAGTTTAAGCTCTTTCCAGAGATGTTCTATAGGATTCAGGTCAAGACTCATTGTAGCCCACTTCAGAATGGTCAGACATTTTCTTCTTGGTTCTTTTTGAGTTCTCAGTGCTTTTTGATGTATGTTTCAGGCCATTATCACTGTGGAGGACCCTGGACCTGCGACTGAGACACAGCTTTCTGACTCTGGGCTGTAAACTTCACTCTAAAATGTCTTGATAATCTTCTTATTTCATTGTTCTCTGCACAGATTCAAGAAACCCAGTGCCAGAGGCAGCAAAGCAACCCCAAATCATCACTGAACTCCTGAATGCTTCACCGTATGGTGTTCTTTTCTTTGAAAGCTGCATTTTATTTTCTGTGAACACAGAGTTAGTGTAATTTACCAAAAAGCTCTAATTTTGTTTTATCTGTCAAAATGACTTTTCTGGGTCTTCTAACCATGGAGCCCATTTTCATTCAGTAATTGATGGATGTTGACTGGAAACTGTTGCACCTTTGAGCTTGAAGGTCAGCTTGGATCTGTTTTGATGTTTCTGCAACATTTGAACAATCTTTCTCTTCAATCTTGGGTCCATTTCCTCTTGTGGCCATGTCCAAGGATGACAGCTACAATCCCATGGGCCTTAAGCTTCTTATAATCAGATAATCTTGACAACAGTGGTCACAGTCACATCAGGCTTGTTGGAGATTGTGTTGTAGCCTTTATGTTGACCTTGCTTGGCTATTACCTTCTTTGTAACCTCCTTAGACATCTCTCGGCTTTTCCTTCTTTAAAGTGAACACTTCTTCTCCAATTACACTGGCAGAATGAATGATTATAAGGTTGAAGACACCTGTGGTACTAATTAAAGGAGAATAATCTGCTTGAAATATCACTACAAATCATTTGCTTCTCATAATTTCTAAAAGGTACCAATAATATTGTCCAAGCCATGTTAGAATGTTTTGGTAGAGTATGCAGGAATCCAGGTACTTTCACAGCTTTTTTGTTTTGTTCCACTGCAAACCATAGAAATGCAGACATGGATGACAAAATATTTTTTGATTTCAACACTTTTCAGGAAGAATGGTGCATTACTTGCATAAAATAATAGCTGCAACAATTTTGGCCCCATCTGTATATGTGGCTTTGTGTATAAACTTCAGAATCATTAGCAGTTTGTCATGACTTAAGTTTAATTTCATGCTATCTTTGGCGCTTACCTGAGTTAGCCAGACATTCGTCGTCATGATCTGTTCCCTCTCATTCTAACAAGGTAGAGTCTAGATTAGACTGGAACACATTTCTCACACAGGGCAGTGTTGCATACTTCAAGGAATTACATTTTCTTAATAAGAGATTATATATGATCCAAATTTCAGTAAAACACTTTTTGCAGTTAACCATTTATTATGTCTGTTTTACTTTCTCATGTTATTTCACTATGTCCTTTACATAGGAATAATTCATGCCAATTTATACTCACATACACACTTGTGTAGCACAGAGAAGATTTAACTGTGAGCCTCTTATAAAAGCTGACAGTGTAGAAGAAACCAAAGAAATCAATCATTTTTGCGCTATCAGATTTCACAAGACAAGGCAATCTGAATTAATGAACACAAAGAAGACAATTAGAGCTCATAAACAGAGGGTGTGTGCCCTTGCTTGGTATGGCCAGGGTCAGGGAACATCCCATAAATCTTATAGCAGAGCACTATGCCAGGTTCACGACTGCCTTTAATGTGAATTTGTCAGGACAGGCTTTAACTGACAAAGCAAATAGTAGGGCAGATCTGGCCGACCAGCAAACAGAATGTGGCAGCAAACAAAGATGTGAACAGACATCCTGCCTCACGCTGTCCATGAGAGGTGACTTTAGGACTGAAGTTTCCTAATTCTCCAAGATTCCCTCCCAAAAACACACAAACCAGCACCCATAACACAGAGAATACATATGCACCCACCACACTGATAAGTTGGGCCAGGGACACCTGCAGTTTGATGGTGACACGTTCAGTCCTGTTGATGGCAGGACGGATCAACTTGTTGTACCGGTCTTTATGTAGCAGCCAGTTCATTAACCGCTCCTCTGACTGTGCACTGTAGCCATCTGTGGAACAAATCATCAGCTGTATATGCCTCTATAAAGCTCTAGCTCTATATCGTCATCATAAACAACTCTCATTTTTGTTATCTTAGGTATTTTCACATATTGGCATTCTAATAGAAAACACATGAGATGCAAGTGACACAGTGTCAGTTACAGTATAGTACAACTATGCAAAAGATTTTTTTGTTTTCAATGTCTTCAGTGCTGTAGTACCATTGAGAATGGGTCTTAAATTGTTGAATTCCTGGTGTGCAGTTGAATATACGCTGGTAAAGAGTTGAAAGTTCCACATCAAAATTTGTTGTGGCAATATCCACTAAGCACATGAAAATAATGTGAAATTTTCATTACATTTATAATTACGTATATAAAAATGATGTATTAATTTAAGCTATAATTCTGAAAAATGGATCCTTGGCAGCAATAAAAGCTGTCTTAACACCAGTGGCATACTAAGGGAGTAGGATGGGGGGGCAGATCTGCACTGGGTGCCAGGCAGAAGGGGGGTCTAGAAGGCAGCTTTTTGGGTGACTAAAGGAGGTGAGAAAAAATAGAATAATTCTCCCACAGCATGATCTTATTTGTATCAGTAATGACTACGCAGCACACTTTTGGCTGATGTAAAAGTGCCATTGCTGCTACATGCCTGGACCAGCATATGTGTATTAAGTGCCGTCTGGCCTGTGACATATTATGTATATGTTTGTTTGTGGGTGGACATGCGACAGAATGGGGATATCTTCCCAGAGGGAAGGCAAGTGCAAAGGAAAGGATTCACCCCCAGTGCCAAATGCCTTAGATACTCCATTGTTTCCCACATCTAATAATTCTTACAAGCATTTCTTTTTATTTTTCATGGACGTGGTTTACTGCTCTGCAGAGAGACTTATTGCTGACTGTGCAGTTTGTATGCCTTATACCTGTGTTTGGCACAGTCCTCACACAAGTACTGTAATAAGCCATGGTCAAAAATTATCGAACACTCTTCTTACACAGAAAGCCTTAAACAATCGTATGACTCATCTAACACAGTGACTTAGTCTGTCAAAGGAACTCGGGGTTGAGTCCCACCTCCTAAATCATACTGCTACATATTAGTACATTTGATGAGCATTTAGGTATTGAACACCCAATACTCAGTACTACACTTTGGCCTCCTTTGTGGTTTCTTTTTGATAGTAACAAGAACTGACCTCTGTCTTGTACTATTAGAAGTCACAAAT
This sequence comes from Arapaima gigas, assembly GCA_900497675.1. Lineage (NCBI taxonomy): Eukaryota > Metazoa > Chordata > Actinopteri > Osteoglossiformes > Osteoglossidae > Arapaima > Arapaima gigas. Next base: position 716,449 of record UFQX01000128.1, on the reverse strand, counting down.
GTCAGAGTCACTGGCACATGCAGGCAAAGCATACAAATAATACAGATTATAGTAACATAGACTAACTAAGGATGATAAACGGTTCACCATTTACAGTATTTCATCATCTTCACTGCTTTTCCTTTTCAGAGGAAAAGGGAATCCTTATTTTTCCGTTGGTAACAAGAAGTACAGTAAGTGGGGCATTTACTTTTAATTCGTTTATCTTTGGGTTAAATTACGCCCCAGTCTAGGTGTCGAGGTCAAGAACGTGCATAATAACCGAGTTGTACACGAGCTGGCTACAATCTCAAGTATGGGAATTTCGTGCCTTTCATTTTCACGTTATTTTTGCAAGAGAAAATAATCACGATTTTTTTCTGCTTTAGAAAATCACATTCTGCAGGACAACGTTAAGCGCTCTTACCATGAAGCAAAGTAAAGAGGAATAAACAGAGGCCGAAAATCCCCGTCATGGTACGTGTCGGTGGTCAAGCGGGTGGTCCAGCGAGTGGTCAAACGGGTGGTCCCGCAGTGTCCCGGAACGCGCAGTCTCGTTCGGTCACATCAGGAGTCGCCGCGTGCCGTACCTGCCGACCCCAGAGGAGACCCCACTCACAGCAATTTCTGTGGACATCACAGTGTCCCTCACACCGGACTCTCGGTCACTCGATGTGATCGGATAGACGACTTTCACTTTGCCCATGCAATCGGGGGGATGTCTGTCCCACGCGCAGTCCCACGCGCTGCAGTGACACCCTCTCTCTCGCGCCGGGACGCGCGCCACTGGCCTCCGCAGCCGCCGTAACCCTCGCGCGACTCGCAGTCGCTTATTCTTCGTTTCGGTTTACATCCGAAAAAGATGTATCTGTGAGCTTTAACCTTTCTTTCATTCATTTTTGTTTCATTTAAATTGCTAGCTTTTATTGTGTTAAATACAGTACCTATCGGTTGTCTTAAAATCATCACCAACTTTTGCTGCGTAGTCCTATGTTAGATTATTATTGCCCTTTTATCTCCCCCTGTAATTTTCACAATGGAAAAAAAAGGCTTCGTGGTGTCAATTGACGTTGTTATTTTAATCTACATACAAACATTAACTATAACAGGAGCGTTAAACACTTATGTTCATAACAAGGATAATGTTTGTTGTTTGTTCGTTTAAACCACCATTGTTTTCTCCCCGGGCGGACGTGTCAGTGTGTTTTGCCCGCTGTTTCGGGGGTGTATGACGTAGAGGAGCATCAGATGCCCGCCGGCTCCTCCTGGGGAATTTTAATGCATTTATTAACACATTAGTAATAACCCGGTTTCTCCAGTAAATCTGTGAAAGGTAGCAGGTAGAAAGTCAGCATGTCTGAGATTTGTGTGCAGTTCGAGATCATTGTAGTTTTATGGGTTTATAATCATGAGATAATTATTTTAGGTAGAAATCAACTGGGACTCTTGGCAACCAGTCATATCCAACAGAGTTTAGTAAATATCATACACGTCATAGCTAATCCATTTGAGATGATGTTTTCCAACAACTAATTTGTTGTGTTTCAGGGACAGTGTGATTGCATTAATAATTGTTTGAAAATGTATTATCTGTAAAAAAAAAATGTACAGTGTTCTTTAACATTTGTTTGTTTAGCAGTAAGCTCCCTGTGTAAATACATATAATTTTTTTGGATTTCCTTTGGGAATTGTGTGCATCTGTCAGTGTGTTCACCCTTGTCTGTACTCTGTCAGTGGAGAGCGATGACATCTTGGTCGTCCCTTTCAATACAAGATCACTGCATTTTCCATGACCACCATACAACACTACATCATACTCCCTCTCTTGTCTCTGATTTGGTGTTGTTATTTAAAAAAAACCCTAATAACTAGTATATGCATCAAGTTAATAAAGACATTTAGTCACATTTGGATTCTAAGACTCAAAATTAAAGAAATTTTCGGATGAAACCCCTGTATAGGTGATGAATTTAATAATTTTTCTGACAGCCAGGGGCAAAGTGTATAATCATTAAAATGAGTTTGTAATTTATTACTCAAAGCAAAGTTTCCAATGATGCAGACTAGGCAATATTCCTCCTCAGCAATATTTAAGCAGACTGCAAAAAATACCAATGGCTGTCAGCTTCTTTTCCCTCCCACATGAAAGCAGTTGAAGTATTCTTCTTAGCGCGCAACAAAAAAGTCCAGCTTGTATGCCAAAATAAACAGCCTGTGTCTAAACAGCAACTTGTCTATTTTTGTAAGTATAACATTTCACAATGAACACTTCAATACTTCATTAAAGTATTCATACTATTATTATAGTCTTTGTTGCATTAGCATCCATAGTTAGGAGTTGTTTATTTAATAAATCACTTTGTTAAAAGTGTTACCCTGCTGTGGACTGGTATCCTATCCAGGGTTCTTGTCACTACCCCTACTGTTCCCAGGATGGATTCCAGACCACTATAATGGATGGGTGGATGGATGGACTTTGTTAAATAGACTTTCCCACTGGCTGAATTGGAAAAAAACAAGTACCAGTACAGCCCTCATTGACATGTTGGTAATTGCTATTAAGCATTAAATGCAGAAATTCTGCAGAGATTAAAAAATGTTAAAAGATATTAATGATGTTCACAACCTATATTTATTTAATAATAGGAATCGAGAGCTGGTGGTAGGTACAGCCATGGCAGGAGTTGACCTGATGGACAACCATAATAGGATAATAACGACAAGCTGCAGGCAAGTGGCACTTGGGAGACTTTTAAGAAGCTGGTCTTAGGACTAGAGAGGAGAAACTGGTGCTCAGTGGGAAACTTTTCTGTCATTAGTATTTTTTTGGTCTTGGTGGGGTTCTGCACTTCTGCACATTTTTTAGTTTTATTAGAATAAACACCATTATGGTTGTTGAAACCTACAGTCCCATGCCTTGATTCTGCTCATGAGGCCATCTCTGCCCCATAAAAGGGCAGAAACAGCACACAAACAAAAGCACCATACAAGCTGATTTGCTGCATAACTTAGTGCACCCTGAGTAATGAACTGTACCAATGGTTGTTATGAATAACCATGTGGTGCAACAGTGTTTTGCTGGGAGAGTGGCTCAGCCAAAAAATCTGCTCATCCAGGGCACAGAAAAGAGTACTAGGATTTTTTGAGAAGTACCAGTGTTCAAGAAAAAGTACTGGTACTGCAAAAAGCAAAATGTAGAAGTGCAGGTACTATGTACTGCTGAGTACAAAGCAGTGACCTTTCCACTGATTAATTCCTATACCATACAAACATTCCTGCTTCAGATGACCTGCTGCATGATCCTTTATCATTTCCAGTTAATACCTGCTGAAATTAGGGAGTCTGTTTGCATCTACAATGGGGCCATAGGGAGACCACAATGGAACCTTACAATCATCTCCTAAAGTAACCTAGAATACAAGGGACAGAGGAACACATCTGACACAATGGTGTGTCATGAAGAGTGGTGGTCAAAATCTGGTCCAATGGCAGAAACATTCTGACTGGGACACCAGCATATTTGGGAGGTTTGTGGAGTTGCAGATATGATAGAGAGGCAGTGGGATCACCCTGCTTTCAGTGGAAGCTGATGGAAGAGAAATGACCAATCAAGGAAGTGCTGCTGCAGGGCTCACCACCCTCCGTGCCTCAGTGGGAATATATATCAAACAGGCAGTTCATTACAGCAAGTGCTTGGCTCCAATACCATTCTACTCCCTGCACAATCGATTGGCACCCCCATCTTCAGGGGCATGGGCATCTAGTGTATACTGAAGAAATGACTGTGAACCACAGAGCATAAGTATTCTGCAAAGCTGAAAATCCCCCACACTCCACATGTACTGTATGTCCATTGTGATGTGGAATTCGGAGATGCTGGATGAGGATAGAAGTGCAACTCCTGCAAGATTGCTCTGAATGCAGATATTCAGTTCAGTGTGAACTGTCCATGGCCACAATCACCTGGATCATTCACTGTCAGTTCAGTATTAGAAATTTCAGGCTATGCATACAGTGTAATAAAATGTGAAATGATCATATCTGACTTTAGTGACCCTACAGCACATGCAGTTTCTTTGAAAGGCAAGTAGACTGGGTCATCAGGACAATCTATTTGGAGGTATTGAATGAAAACTCCAAGGCTCTCAGTTTGGGGTGCTGCTGATTTAGCACCCATCTTCTCCCTAGGATTTCTATCCCAGTGCACCCAACACCACCTCTCTGTGTTTAAAGGCTCTGAAAAGAGGGCTTTATGTACTGCACATGGTTGATGTACTGATCAGCTGGGATTCTAATTTTTTTCAGGAAATGAAGAGGAGTGGAAAGGAAATGGTTAATTGAGAAGGGTGCTGAGGAATGAGGTAGCCTCCAAAAAAACAGTATATTATGCTCGGCTGTGATCTTGTTATCCATCCTGATTTTAATTATTTCCATCTTAGTTAAATCTTAGGTGAATATTTTTAATGAATAAACAGGTGTATATGTGATAGTTGTAGCCTGCAAGGATAGCAACATCCTCTTGATATTCTTAGATTTTACTGGTATAAGGAGAAACCAATTCTATATGGGACTGAGGATTGCTAATAATAGGACAACTGTACACTAATTAAATATAAACAAATTTTCCATAATGCTTCAGTAGCAAAGCAGGGTAAGAGCTGCTATTTGTGACTGGGGAAAAAAATATGAACAAAGAATAAAAGAATGACCATGCCAAGGATCTACACACACACACACACACACACACACACACACACACACACACACACATACAGACACATATCCCCACATGTGCACAAACTCTCATTAGGCTGCCAGACAGACTGAGTTATTTGTTAGGAATTATTAAACTCCTTTGGGACAATAACAGCTACTTCTGATGGTGTGCTCTCAAGGACAATAGAGTCGTCACGGGCAAAACCTCCATTATGAACAGTGTAATACAAGACTTAATAAACTAATTTTGCATCTTAATTGAAGTTTCAGACAGTACAGTTAATGAGATCAAGTGCCAGCTACAGATGGTGAAAGAAAAACAAGAACTGTATCATTAAATCCTTGCACCAAGTGATCAGTTGATGGCCGATAATTTTATAAAATAATCAGACACTGAAATGTTTTCCCAGTAGCACTCGATATATTTACCCAATTACACTGTTAAAATAAAGTGTCTGCTCAGCTGTAAATGGTGTTTGAAAATATCTGGTGTTTTGTAAAAAAGTATGGAAAACAGGAAAACATTGGCTTGTAAACAGATTTTGTTTACATTTGGTGAAATATTAATTAAATGTTAAATGAAAATATTTGTAGAGAGTCAATACAATATAGTTTCAGTATCTTTTTTAGATTTTCCAGATATGAAGCAATGCAGTATACTTTTGATTTGATTAAATCAACTAAGCATATGAATTTATGTGAATTTAATGTGTATGTTCTAATTTATTAGCCATGACAGTATAAATATAATCGCATTTGCATTAACATAACATAACAAATATTAACATAACAAATATTTCTCATTATTCCCCAGGCATATAGTTCTGTATACTTGCTTGCAGATTGTGTTTCTGGTGTGTTTTTCTGTGTGAGTGTGTCATGAAAATTACTGAACACTTCAAGCTCTTGCTCTGTAGATTAACAGGCCTCTGAAATTGATTCCATCCGTCAGCTTCCTGATCTTTTTAAAGGGCACCATTTAACTGACAGGCTTCCTCAGACTCAGCTGACTGGAAACAATCCTGCAGCCAAAGATAAGATCTAAATGCAATTGGAAGTGCAGGCATCTGAGGATGGCAGATGTGGGGGATGGGTATGTGACATATTTAATATGCTCTGTACAATAAGAAAAAATCTTTGATATAACAAGTCAGTCAGTATTCTGAAATTTTAACGACTGACATGAACACAAAGTTTGACATGGCATTTGCACCATTCTTTTTCATTTGAACATACAGAAACACATCAACAGTTCATATAGTCTGGTGTGCCTGTTAAGAATATTTTTAAAACTCTAAGTTTTACAGTGGTTACTCACATGCAAGTATCTGGGAAATCAGTTATCCATCATTCATCCATTCAGGTTCATTCATTCATTAGGTTTCAGCTTGGTTCACTTTGTATCTAAATGCTCTTTAGTGTCTACATAACACATCCCCAAAACTAAATTCCTTCTCATAGAGCTGCACGACCAAAACTCCAGCAATCATTGTTTCTTAGCTGTGAAATCTCATCACAGTTAATATCATATATAATTAATTTTTTTTTAAGTATTACTTTTATTGCTCACAGCAATATACAGGCAGAGACAGTACACTAAGACAATTGCAACTCTATCTACATACATTACTGTGTAGGCCAAATGTTAATTTTTCAAGCAGAAGGAAGTTAAACATTCCAGATAACCACATATTTACTGAAGGAACTTCTGCTAGTGACCAGAGCTTTAAAATACATTTCTTTGCAAAATGTGTCAAAATGAACAGCCTCTGTTCCATGACCTTATCAAAAAGAGAGTTTGGATTGTGGTTTAATAGCAAAATAGAAGGTAAAACTTCACACTGAAGTTCTTTTGAATGATTGAGTAAACTTCCTTTCAATAGGCTTGTATCTTGTCACAGTCCTAGAAGAGGTGTATCAAAGTAGTCTATCAAAGTGTCACATCTCAGCATTCCCACATCTCTTTCAAAGCCTTATAGGAGTTATTGCTAATGCTTGATTAAATAGAATAAACTGTAGGAATTGTTCATTAGCAAGAGTTGTTTCTCTATTTCAGTTAGTTCTGTCCAAAGTCTGTTTCCTTTATTTGTGACTGTAATGAAAGGACACAGTTAAATATATTTAAAGAAGTATGTGCTGGTTAGGCCAAATTTCTTTCTTAGAAGTTCAAAGCTTGCCACTTGTCAATCTAAACATAAACATGATACGTCCAAAAAACATTTACCCAGCCCTTTCCGGAGGCTGATCTGAGAAATGTTTATGGGAAGGACTGGATTAAGAGCGGCAGGAGACCAGAGAGAAAGACCACATGGAATTCCCAAGTATTTCTTAATGTAGCACCAGGCTAGGAGAGTGTTAAATATGGCAAAGTTCTCAGAAAAACCTGTAATCTTGTGAAATTTTTGAATGAAAGGCAAGGACTTTACCAGTCTTGGGTAACATGAGGCTGACTCCATGGCATCCCATAAGGATGGTCTTTGATGAAACCAGTTAGACATTTGTTTGATCTGTGGGGCCCAATAGTAGAATAGCAGTAATGAGACATCATATTTTAATTTGCAGAATTTGGAGAGCCTGATTCTGAGCCCCTTAATGTTCTTCAAAATTTTGAAACTAAGTTATCTATTTTCTATATCTATTTATCATCTGTTTTTCTCTTTTATCTATTATTTATCCATTTTGTAAAAAAAATTCCTTGATAAGCTTTGATAGGTTTTGGAATAGATATAGCATTTTGGGTAAAATATTCATTCTGATAATGTTAATTCTACTCAAAAATGAGAACCAACGAGAGTGGCTAAGTCATCTTTAACTCTTTTAGCAAAGAGTAACTGGTTTCTATCAGGTCTGTGAGAACAGGAGCAATGAAAATTCCTAAATATTTAAATTCTGTATTCTCCATTTTAAAGTGAAAGGGCCAATGAGATTCGGGGGGAAGTTCAGTTGCATGGCTAAAAGTTAATTAGATTAATTTTATAACCTGAAAATTTACTATAGTCGGATATATTCTTTAGAACTACTGGAACTGACATTTCAGGGTTCCTCAGGTGGAGGAAAACAGAGAAATATGATGGTCTTACACTACTACTCTAACACCATGTGTGTCCATATTATTCCTGATAGCTTTTGCTAATGGTTCAATCATGACTATGAAAAGTAGAGGTAAAAGGGGACAGGCTTGTCTGCAGCCTTGTTCTTTGAAAAAACCTTATGACAGAAAACCATTTGTGTTGACTTCTGCCAAAGAGTTTGACTATAACAGCTTAATTAGGTTCATGAAATTTCAGCCCATGTTAATTTTTTTCTAGAACCATAAAAAAGAAACCCCATTCTACTCTATAACATTTTTTAGCTGTAAAATCCCCCCCTGTTATCATCATGGTTAATATTAAATATAATTAATTTGCAAGTTGTTTCTAATAACAGTTATGATCTTTTACTACTGTTGCAACTTCACTGTAAAGTAACATTACTAAAACTGCAAAGACAGCAGTGAAACATAAAAATGAAGCTCCTACTGCCCATTTCCTCTTTAGAAAACCTCTTCCATTTGCTGCGTTCAGTCCAAGAAATAGTTTGTGACCTAAACTTCTGCCTGACACATTCTTGTCTAGTGAAATATTCCTTTGAGGGCAGGAAATACCATATGGTGGAAAAGTGCAGAGTACTGTCAGAGCATAGAAACTAGTAAATTATGAAGTGGGGACATGTGTCTGTGTGAGAATTTTGCTTCCCCACTTGACAACCCTGCATAAACCATGACAGGCAAACTGACTGATCATTACTCGGGTCATTATATTTCTCGTGGGTTTGGATGGTGTGTTCAGCCATCTTGCTTTCACTATAGTATGGTATTATTTAAAAACTAGATCTGAAAAACGTAGATACAAGAGATGTATCATCTAACAAATAAATTTAATCCTATTAACTGACTGTTTGTATCAGCAGAATTCTACATCATTGGTACATATCATATGGACACAATTCATGTTAATTCTTGTTTTATCTGCTCTGCCTCTGCATTTCTCTGTTTTGCTCTTTCTCTGTGACCGAAGTCAAAAGTAGTATAAGTGGCAGAAAACAATAATTGAGATGTTACAGCTCAATTACAAATTTCATTTAAAAGGAATTTTTTTGCCTGGTTTGCCAGAAAAAATCAGTCAGATTAATGCTTGCACCAAAGAGTAGAAATTTAAATGAACTAATATGTATAACGTGTCACAAGAATATTAAACAAAATAAAAGCTCCCTGTTCTTAGTGTTTCCCTAAAATGTTATTGATAAGGAATGCACAATTCTCTTAACACAATTAAATTAATAAAAATGTATGTTAAAATATACAGTAAAATATTACAAAAAATACGTTCTTGCTCAAGACATTCATAATCACTTTTTGAGTTCATTAATACAAAACTGACTACTTACAGATTTTTTTTTTAGTTATTTCACTGCTGACATGTAAAAGTTATCTTTAAGAAAGATACACTGAGACAAATTAAAAACATTTTCCTTTGACAGAAGTCAAAGTTAAATTGTTATATATTATGCACCAATATTATTATGCATGCATAAAATGTATCATGTGTATTTTATTATGTGATAATATTGTACATATCATTATATAATGAAATCTATAATGATATGTATAAGATGAAATTTTCTAATTTTGAGCATATAAAGATCTCAGTGAAAAAGCAATTTCAGTTATACACCTGTTTAACTTCACCACCTTGGAATACAGTATAACTTTGCAAACTGTTTACTTGTAATGGTTTGAAGAGTTTTATTATGTAATTATGTGAAAGACTTCTTGTAAAGTATCTGCGTAGTAATAAAAAATCATAGATTGCGTAGATTTCTATTCCCATGATAAAATTAATTTGTAGTTTTAATTTGTAGATTGTAATTCCTACAAAATTTCATTTGTAGGAATGAAATTTACCTATTTTCACCTCTGGGTCCAAGTCTGGGTCCAAATGTCAGAGAGGTAGTCAGGTTAACGATATCAGCTAGCATTGTCTTTGTCTCTCCTGTATGTCTGCTCCCAAGAACACTAATTTGCAGTTGAAGTCACGCTCACTCCAACCATCACTGCAAAGGTGACCTCTCAATTGTATCCACAGCAACAACCTGGCATGGCCTTATCCTCCACATATGCAGGCATCTGGACACCAAATACTGATTTAAATTAGTTTATTTTCTCCCTAAAAACCAGAATAGCTTTTTGTTTGCTCTAATGATACTATTATGCACTGTAAACATGAATACTTTGTTTTGGCAATCCAATTTAAAATTTCTTTAGTTGTTCTGACCCACTTAAGTGGTTTATATTTCTGTAAACGTTTAGATTCCAATTCATAGCACTACTGAGACAATGGATTTTGTTCGAGGTGTGAGCTGGATTCTGTTAATGTTTGTTTCTACATATTTAGTGCTAACTGTTATCACTGATGAGCCTTTGTTTTCCGCAACTCAATATGTCCAAATATTCAAATAAGTTATGGTCAAAGGTGTCCAATAGGTCTTTTAAAAAGTTTGTTATGTGACTGCTAAATATATTTTTGCTTCAGTTTTATTATGTTTTTTAGACAATAACAATCCATCCATCCATTCATCAACTCTTTTTCAAGAACTACTGTAGTGATCCAGAGCCTATACTAGGAAACATAGACCATAATTTATACCCTGGGTATAGTACTATTCTAGAGGAGGACAATTTTACTTAGATACACATTTGGGGACAAAAGGGTATCTACACTCATTTACTCAACTGACTTATCTGTCCTCAGAATGTGGAAGACATACAGAGCACCCAGAGGAAACTCACAAAGGACAGATGGAAACCAGTAACCCTGAAGATGTGACTTGGTTGACTCCATGTTCTGCACAAAAGGAAATATTTTGGGAGGAGTATATTGCTTTATATATTGCATTCAGCTACCAAGATGTGTTGAAATGAACACTGTAATCATAAAGATATACCAGCTGAAATTAATACAGAACTGAAATTTCCTTTTTGAGCCTTAATTCTTTCATCATACAGTATGTAAGAAAGTTAAGACTACACATGTGTATGTATCATGCGTCTGTAATGCTGTACACTTCAAATAAGTGCTCTTATTTATTTTATCATTTTAAATTTTTGTTTAACCCCATTATCATGTATTCTGTTCTCAGTAAAACATCCACTGTTTTTGTCTGTACAGTTTAAACAAAAAAACTTGCATAAACATATAACCTGAAGTCAGGAGTATTTCCAATATAGGATAAAATGTTAATTGTACATTTCCTCCTAGCATTCTTGTTTTTATTTTATGCAGTACCAACCAGTTTCCTTTGGTAAAGTGATATCATCCTTGTCTCACAGCTCCTTTTATCTTCCCAATCTTGAGATTGAATGTCTGTCCATTTAGTCAGTAGGCACAGACAGCCCTTCTTAGTCAATTTTTCTGTTCTTTTTTGCAGTGTCTCTTTCCATGAGTGCAAGTATAGTTGCCCCAAGTCCTACATGGAAGCCTACATAGATGTAAACCCATCATTATGCTGTCTAACTGAACTGTTTGGACACAGGCTTCTGTGTCTGGGAGAGGAAAACCTTGTAACCTTGCAAACCTTGCAAAAGTGCCCCTTTCCTCCCAAATCTGAAAATTCTCTACTGCAGTTGCATTTTTTACATGCCGAATGCACATGTTTCAAAGAAAAAGTATTTAGGCCCATAATGATGGTGCTCGTGATAATGGTCAGAATAATGGTCAGGATAGTATTCAGTGATACACTGGAAAGCTTCTCCTAATATCAGCAAATGAATGGAAAAGGCAGATTTTTTAGCTGATGCCTGAATCCACAGAAAGAAAACTAGAAGGTAACATTTTCATCTTATTTAAGAAAATAAACTAAAAAAACTCTTTTCAGTTATACAACAGCATTTCCCATCCTGCGACTTGAACCTACTACCTTCAGGGGGTAATTCTGTGACCTTAAACGCACTCTGAACTGCTGTTCCAAGTAAGTCTACTTAGCTGATAAGCTCAAGCCAGCACACTAGCAGCATAGAGCTCATTCCTGTGGAGGCTCCTGCCCCCCTCAGATTCATGCAGGTAGAGGCAAATTGGAAGTGTCACTGTACACCATACTCCAGATTGCGGTGTGCTACCCCTGGGACTCTGAGATGTGCCCCATCCTCCACACAGCAATCACATTTATAAGCTGAAAAGTCTGCCACACATCACTTTCCATTGGCGGCACCATATGTCCTTTTTTTCCATTACCCGGCCCCCCCACCATTCTCTCCTTGACAACCCATACAACTCATGCTCTGTGTTTTATTTATTTATTTGAGCTGCACTGTGCTGTTTCTCGGTTGGGCCAATTTGGTTTCATTTGACCCTCTCCTTCTGGCCACTCACTCCTGGGCTGAGGTCACAAATCGAATAGAAGTAGAGCCTGCGGGAAAACAGAAATGGATAATGGAGCAACAGGAACTCAAAAGCTAATCTCAAAAATCCCAGTCCTTTTCAACAACGTATGTCAATGCTTATGCACTGTAACAGGGCTTCAAGAGAAATGTCAGCTGGAACAACTGTAACAATGCATTAAAGGTTTCCAATTACAAAAAAATGTTTTGTTGTAAAGTCTTTGTGAAAGGTTTATTTTCCAGTATGAATCTGCAAAATGCAACATTTGAGTTTCATCTGTCTAATTCCTAAAAAAATCTCATTTTAGCATTATTATACTTTTTCAGCAAATTTATCTGTAGAAATGAATTTAATATAGTAGTGCATCTGAAAATCAAACATAGAATGTTAATTTTCTGAATGCAAATTTATTCTTAATTAAATATCAGTGTTGGCCCAGCAGGACTGTTAGCCTGGTGTCTTTTTAAAAAAATGCAAAAGAGAAAATGCAGAGGAAGGCAGCTCATGCAATTCTTCATCAGAGTCCAGCTGTTTGCGCAGCACCACACTGTCAGACACCACACTATGTGTGACCATTACCTCAGACTATTATGAGGTTATGTGCTTGGGACAGTGTTAACTTTGTTTTGTTGTTATGTTCTATTGTTCTGCTCAGTCAGTTGCAAGTGGACATCAGCAAGGCAGTGCAGAAAAGAAATGTCTTGCTGTTTCTTTTACATTTCTTTCATGCTGTATATTCCACAAATACATAGACTCTGATATGTGACTCGTCACACGTTAGACTCACACAGACATCTTACAAATACAAATAGCAAAAATGTAACAATATAACCCTAATCCTAAACCTTGTTTATTTGTTTTCCATGCCTAACCCAATAATCGTTATGAACAATGTATCTATAGCACTGCAAACCCTCAGTTGAGATTACCTCACCCAGGTCAAATTTTAATTTTATTTGTCTTCTTACCTAACTGACTTAGGCTGGCCCTCTATCTAACTTGTCAGGCTTTCAGAAACTCTCTCTGGTCCACAGAGTATTAATTCTACAACAGACAAACTGGCAACACTGTGTCTGATGCTCCTGTGGGAAGTAGAATGGACTGCACACAAAAATTTCATTAGGCTGTGGTTTACGTGGTTAGGCCCAATAAGGAATGGACAAACCCACTGAGTAATGCTGATCCATTGATAACTATTATCCCATTAGGACTGCCCACTGAGAGTTCATTATCCCATTATGCTCCTGGATTCACAGAAGTGCCACAGGGAGCATGTCAGTGGTAAGCATTTTCCAGTGCTGTGGCTTCAGAGAGGGTGTTTTACTGTTGAGCTGCTGACAACAACAGTTTTTACTCACACTTGTTGAAACCAGTTTTTATAAGACTTTCAGTTCCAGCACATTGCAAATATTTCCCAGATTTTTCCTCCCTTAAAAGATTAATGCTGGAAAACATTACTTAAAAAGACATATAGATCTGATGAAATAGAAATTTCTGCAGAAACAGAAATCTGTGCTGCATGCCACTGATGAATTGCTCTATAGTCTTCTAAGGCAACTGGAGCCACAGTAGCCATCTTTCATGCGGAGACCTTTAGAAAACAAATTGGGCTGTGTTTCCTTAAATGTTCTCTGTCTCTGATTACTGACAATAACATCTACATCAGTGCCGATAAGAATGTGGGTAGAATCAGTTGCATAGCTCCACCATTCACGTCAGTGGTGTCTGATAGAACATGCAATAGGATCACCTGCAGAGGTATGTTCCTATGGTGGGGTAAATACTGTGCTTTGAGGTAAAAATAGAAGAATGGGAGCAACATGAAAAAAATAAATTCCTTAACAACAGGTGATATTAGGAGCACATGGGTTCTGAAAGTGGAATTTTAACACTTGAAAGGCTACTTAGCTTCAAACAAAGCACTATGTGGTATTAAAGGCAACTACTATAAAGTAATGAATAAAAAGTAATGCCACTTCTGCTAAAGGTGCTATTCTGGATGCAAATGTAAGCTCCTTTAACTACCCCTGAGAGGAACCACAATTTGCTAGACTTCAGAAGACCAGCTGATTTTGTTTGTGCGAGGATTTTTTTCTCTTATTTTGGGTGCTTTCCTATCCCTGCTTCCACTCTTTCCGATTCTTACCAAATAATAGTGAATTTCTATACAATAACTGCAAACTATTATCTATGCTTGTCTCTGTTTTCTTTTTCACAGTGTTTCTGTATATGCCAAATTGTTCAGCACTCATCATTATTTTGTGGAGATTGCTTCATAAAAATAACATCATATGCTATCACATCAGAATTTTAAAAGAATCATAATTAGAAAGAAATAAAAATTAAAAGAAGTAATAGCTTTGTAACTGAAATCAGCAAGTGATGATGAACACCTGGTGCTGAGAAAGTCTAGAAAAAGGTCATGGGATGAAGGTAGTGATGTCCACAAGTTCAGTGGACATCATAAATCTGGTAGGTGAGGGAACCAAGGAGTCCATTAACCATGACACAAATGTCCTTTTGTCTGAATTCTGATATCATGTTTCTGAGAAAAATGTCTGCTGTCACCTTGTACATAGTCTGTTCTGATGGGTGTGAGAGTCTCTCAATAAAGAAAACAAAAGCGACAGGACATGTCCTGAGCAATTTGACCATGCTGTTCTGCAGCACGGTGGCTGTCCAGAGCTTTATTCCATTCTGCCAGGTTGTACTGTGTGTTGCTATTGTTGGGTGTTTGTACCTGGAATTGATAAATAGCAGGAAAAATTGTGGGTAGTCAAGTTGTACTCATCAAGAACTCAGCATGAAGTACTTTACTGGATAATTAACTGTATGAATGGAATAAAAGCCTTATAACGCCATTATTTATAAATATGGTTCAAAATGCTCTGTTTGATGCTAAGGCCAAACTTCAGCTTCAGATACTGAGTGAGCTTCCAACTAAATGCGAAAGTTATTTTATCAGTCTGGATGTTAATGCATTCTATAACTAAGGCAATCTTTTCCAGGCATGTCATTTCTCTTACTTTTTACATGTGAGCATTAAACAATGTCCTTAAATGGTTTGCAGCTTATATTCAGTTCATTTTTATTAATTGCTCTCCAGAACAATGTGATGCAGAGCACTGAACAACAGAACACATATTACTTTGATTTGAGTAGACATACAATTCCTGAAGGCACTGTGCTAAGTCTATTACCATTTTCTTTACATATTCTCATTTGCAATGTTATCTCCAAAAATATAAATTTGCTATATTGCACCATCACTTGAAGCTGTGCTTGTTCATCATGAGAATTAAAACTTTCTTTATAAAGCATCTGGTTCTTATCAACATGCTTGTTACGTGTCTCTGTTGCTCCTGCCATTTGGCGGTTGTTTTTCTGTTTTTCCCCTGTCTCTCTTCTGTTCTGTGTTGCAGGTGGTTTGCTCCGTCCGTCAATCATCAACCATCAACCTCAACCCATCAACCACATCAATCAGAATGTGTCAACTGATAACCTGGGGGCAGGTTTTCCCCTTGATAAGCAGCACCGCGACACCCCAGTACCGAGCTTTTTGGCTCACTTGTTTGTTTGCTGTTTTTTGCTACTTGTATTTGGCTTTGTTATATTGTTATATTGTTACATTGTTACGTGTAACTTCTGGTTTGACTTTGTTTTGGCTTAAGGATTCTGGTTTTGGATAGTGGATTTTGTCTAGTCAACAGTGTAAATAGTCACGCACTTGATGTCACATTGTTCACTGGGTTGTTGGCTTGGACTGAGAACAGGGTTACATGTGCGCTCACCTACATTGAACTTCACGTACGGTTGTACGTACTGTTTAGACACCTTAGGTAAGTGAGCGGGTGCCAACCCCTGTATTTTCTGTGTTAGTTTAGACTAGCGTAGTTAGGTAGATATTTTTTTTTTTTCACTACGTTAGGAATAGGTAAGACACTGAAAATACAGATCAGGTTAGTGGAAACTTTTTGTTTCTTTCTTTGCTTAGGCACCGTCCAAGTTCTCCATCTAGGTTAGCACCTTTGTTTGTATATACTTGTATATTGTATCATGTGTGTCTTGTATCATACACTGAATGAATTTTAAACCACCTATTTCACTATTTTTGTGTGGGCTGCTTGTTGTTTATGCTCCCACTCCGCCGCCTAGACAGGAGTCAGTAGTGGGGGTGTAACAATGCTCTAGATGAACAGGAATTACCTGTGTATGTATGTGTATACACACACACACACACACACACATATATATATATATAAATTCAAACAAAAATGAAAAATTAGTTTACAGACCTAAGACACTTCAGAAAATATTTAATCAGATGAAACTGAAAGCCCTAAAATATAGTTAACAACATTTGCTAGAAATCTTTGCTAGTTTTCTGTGAACAATGAATTTTTGTTACCTCGTATGTTAGTGAGTGTTCTTTCCTGCTGTTGCTCTTATGTCAGTGATGCAGATAATCGAAAGGCACGATGAAAAAAGTAACGTCAGCTTTGTAGCAAAACAATAAAAGTCTGCGATAAAAGATCTGTCCATTTCTGTACGTGGCAGATTTTTGAAGGGCATATTGAGGTTTTTAGTGTTCTTTTGTCTTCTTCCATGCCAATTTCTTCTTGCTTTCTGCAGGTTGTCATCGTTAAACTGACTATCAGTGACAACCGATTCGTGGGACAAGAGGACAAGAAATCAGGAATTCAGGTTTAATTTCCTTTATTCTGGAAATCATAGTTTGGGGAATTTGTCTCTGCTTCTCTGTCTCTTGCTCCAGTGGAAGTCCTCCTACTGTGGATAGAAAAGTTCAAAGTCAGTTCAATCCATGCCTAGAACTTTCGGAAACTGTAGGCTGAGGACTAACCATAGCAGTTATTTCTTTCTTGCCCAAAGCAAAAACATCAAAGCAAACCATGGAATGTTCATGTATGTCACCATAAATGCATCAGATCTTCACCATTTTAACACATTGCAATGCCCCTGGTGGAGTCAGGCAGTGACAGACTACGGAATGTTGGCTTCTAGAGTCCAGAGGATCCCAGTGTTGGCCCCCTTCTGACTGCTTACCAGATATTAGTAGGCACTGGCCTCTGGTCTGGGTAGCTGACCCCATGTCTGTGGCAAGACAGTCGCAACTGAAATGACTTTGTGCTCCATGCTGTCTACACTCAGTAGACAGTGTCTTGTCATCCAACAGATACCTGTTAGCCAAGGTCAAACCAAGGTTTGGGAGGCTGGAGGACATTCTGGGATGGCTTTCTTCAGGATGACTCTATTCTGTTTTTCTATCTCTGTTTAGTCCCCCATACCATACTATGACTTGTATTTGCCATACTTTCACGATCCAAATGAACCACAAAAAGTTTTAAAAATGTTAACCTTCATTTTAAGCTCAACCCTATGTATATGTAGAGCTGTAGAATACAGCAGCTATTGCAGCTCAATGGTAAAATAATAGTGGTAATGTGCTTTATAAGCAAGATTCAAACATGTGAGGAAGAGAGGGTTCTACACTGGGTATACAGACTACAAGAAGTAAGTATAGGATGTGTTACAGCATCTATGGTTCAAATACTGAAGACAGTGACAGCTAGGCTGTCACCTCTGTGACAGTAGTCAGAAGTTGATAGTAAGAGATTTAATCCACTTTGTGTACAATAAATTTTACAGAGAAAGATGTCTAGAGAAAGAGAAGCCAGTTATGTTAGTTTGTGAATCTAGTTGCAAGTGTCTTGTGTCTGCTATAGGTATACCAAGCGTTCACCAGTTGCTCAAGACCCTGGAGCAGACCTGACACACTAGAGAGATTATATCCCTGATTTATTTGATATATTTTCTTGTCCTTCTGCCAGTAATTGAAATATTGTGTCCTGTGATGGGATCATCTAAACCTCTGCCATCCTGTTCCTGCCAAATCAAGGAAATTTCATGTTATAGAAAATAAATTATTTCCTTGCAAACATTTCATTGAGTTTCTGTATAGCAGTCTACATGATTTGATTCAGTCCAATTTTGTGCTATAGAACAGCCAATGGTCAAACATAAACTAAATAACTTACCTTGGTCTTAAGCTTCAATGAAACCTTTTTCACATGCACCATTTCTCTGGATGAGATGTATTTTGGCAGCATTTTAGTAAATTTTGGGTGTGAAGCCAGAAATGATATCATTTGACAGCCAAATTGTCTGGAGAAAAAGAGAACTTTTTTACCCTGCTCACATATAACTAGGATTTTTTTTAAAGTTCCATGAATGTGAACAAAAAGTTCTACACAGAACATAGAAGTGCTCTGTACCTGATTTCCTGATCAGAATCTCGAGCTAGCTTGACTACTGCAGGCATGATGCGATCTGTGAGGTGCCTGGGGCCTAACAGCAAATAGTCAGTACCTATCTTTTCAAAAGTGTAAGACAGGTATTGAGCAGCACACCTCCTTACTGCCGAATTCATATGACTGCAGACCAAGAAACATTTGATTATTGTATACATCTGAATGATTCAATTATTTCGATAAACTGGATGGCAACTTAATGAAAATCTAAAGTGCATACAGCAATTCCTACAGGGGGAAGGCTTACCAGAATTCTCAAAGTAGCTTTTTATACAAATGCTATTCTACTGTACTTCTCCACTTTGTTAAGCTATAGTTTTAGCAGCATCTGATTCAGGACTCTTAAATAAAAGATACAGTACGAGTTGTCATTCTGGAAGAATATGCTACAATTTAAGCAACATGCTGAAGAAGAAAATTGCAATGGATTATTCCAGTATACATCACTATTCTGCTACTACTACTAATATTAGAAATCAGTAGAATGCATTTGCTTGGGCCACTCACTTTATGACCTCATTATTAAGTAGAGCTTTCATAACCCTGATTGGAGAGCAGTTCTTAACCATCTTTTCCAGGGCTACATTTGCCTCTTGTCGAATTAAGGCTTTTGAATCCCCAGCTTTTAGAAGTAAAGCCCTAGCTGTCCAGTTCAGTTCCTTATCCATTAGCTTCTGGAGATGGGTGTGCAGATGTCCCATGGTCCCCAATGCCACACGAGAGACCACAGAGTGCAAGTTCCTAACCTGAAGATAAGAAAATAAACAAACATGTACATGCCTAGTATGAGTATTAGTCAGTTTTAAACGCAACAAACATTCCTAATAGACTAAAAAAAGATTCAGAACAGCCCAGAATACAGCGTACATATGATTTGGGTTCAAAAAGGCTATGAGTGGTTTCCAACAACTTAAGATAAACATTGATATAATATGTAGAACAGGTTGTTGTACCTCTTTATCTATCGCAATACAGATGTCATGAAGTCTGGTAACAAGTACATTAGGGTGGAGCTGTGCCAGATCATAGATGAAGTTGAGTCCTTCAATCTTCTTTTCACTTTATTGAGCAACATTAAGTTGGAAAGAAGTATATTTAGAAATGTGCAATAACTGACTATATTCTTAAATAGTGTCAGAGAACATGAAGCATTTCAATGAGGATATTATAATGGGGACAGTGGAAGTAGTGGCTACCCACCAGTCACTGGATCTGATCATATTTAAGCTCATGGCCAGGACTTGTTCTGGTTTAGCAAATAGCAACAGGTTTGACTTCTGCCTGGATTTTTCTGAAAACACATTTGAAGGAAACATTGGCTGATCAGGAACACATTTCTATAGTTCCTGTTGTCATTTTGCTAAAGTTTTCAGAATATACTGGCAGGTTGAATGTAAAAAGACTCTCTGGTGGGAGTGACAATAACCTGGGCTGTTTGCAAGATTTATGGTAGCCTTTTTGAGGCTGGCTTCCTTCCTCTGGTGGACTGCTCTAGTGAGGCCAGGTTTGCGAATCATAGTTGGAGGCTTCAGTGTGAGAGGGGGAAGGTGCTGACACACGGAGATGCTTTGCTCAGAAGTATCACTTCTGAGGTGAAGTGTTCTGTGATGCTGGGAGCAGACAGCACAGGCAGATTCAACCCTATTTGAGTCCACTTGCCATTCTACCAGACACAAAATCAAATATATAAGGAAGGATTAGTCAATATGGCACAGTTGTTATTTGCTTTATGGGCTTGATGATAGCAAGTTCCATTAGAAATGAATCTTAAAAAACATTAAATGAACAATCAAAAACAGGTAGTCCCCAACTTACTACAGGGTTAATTCCCAACAGCTCTGTCAATTTCACCATAAATCACAAATCATCTTATGCTATATAACATCAGCCATAAAGATATGAAAACAATGAACATGGAAGAATACTATGTTATATAATAGGGCTTTATATTTTTTATTAATTTCAAACATTCATGTTAGGATAATGCTTTTTTAGAATAATAATATAGTGCAAATACAGTGCATTGTTATAATTATACTTTTGTGCTGCACTGTTTTCACTTTAATTTTCATTTTAATTTTCACTTAAATTTCTAAATCAATTTTTTTTTCTTTTAAGCACTATCAGAACACTCACTTTTTCACTTGTTGACCATTGTTTAAAAAAGGGCCTTGCATGGAATCACAAATATAACATTCTGCAAATAAAATGTTTTATTAAATAAAACATGATTGCTATAGATGCCCAAACACTGACAACAATCAAAAACAAATATGGGTGCCTTGCAGCAGCACGGCCGTCTGATGTTACTGGAAGGCCATCATTAATTTCAACATGCAATACAAGACTTTAAAACCAAACATCTGAACTTGAAAATAATATAATAAGGTTGATGGGATGGCCATGGTAACTCCAGCTTGTCATAAGTCACATACGTTGTAAGTCAGGGACTACCTGTAATAGGTGAAACAAAATATTTTAAAGTGCAACTCAAAGGAAAATTTTCACAATAAAAAATATTTTAATTAATTTAATTAAAATATTTAATAAATATATTCCAAAAATCAATATATTCTCAGTGAAAATGTATTCAAATTGGTATCCCAACTTCGCTGTCTGCTTTTACTGTTTTAGCATGTTAAGCTCTATACCCCATAGCTTGTTTCATTCTACAGCAGCTTCTAAAAAGCTGATTTTGTATGAACATTAGCTATTACTTAAGTTTGTCTTTTAAAATTTTTTACATTTACAATGTCATGGCCATCAATTCTTGAAACTGCTTATGTTAATAAATACTTGAATACTTGAATCCAACAATGGTATTGATTTTGTTATTTATGACTGGACTTTATGATTTTTTGCTGCTGCAGCTTTTACATTTAAATTGAATTTAGAACTGCTGCTAAAGGAACAAATGGTGCAAAGTAATGGTGGTCAGAAATACAAGAACCAATATTTTCCTGTGTTTGAGAGTACATGTGCAGTACATACAGTAGGGAAAAATACTTTTTTATTAAATAAATCGTTTTGGCTGTTTAAAAGACACTGTAACTTAAAAAGGACAGATTTGCCTGTTGTCTCACTCAGTGGGCTGTCATCTCTGAGGTGGAGGCCATTTTCTTTGTTGTTGAAGCAAGTGCTTGAAGTGGACAAGGTGTGGTCTTCAAATCGCCAGGGCAGTAAAGGAGTGATCGGCTTGCCAGGAAAAGTGGTTGGAGGGTAGGAGGGAGAGATTTCAAGGGTGGGATTTGAGAGCCACGAGTTGGTACTTCCCAAGCTGCAATGTCCAGATGTGAGCTGACCTAACTTGGGCAGCACTGCAAGGCAATCATTGCTGACATTCATCACTTAAAACTCTATCAAGCCTAGAGACCATGTAACAGTTCAGCAATGCAGCTATTCTCTTTAGATTAAATTTCTTTAAATACAAATGTATAAATGCAAAACACATTGTATATTACCCAAAATTCAGAGATTGATTTCCTGTACATTTGGAGTACTGTGGGTAACAACACATCCAGAAACGTAGTAAAAGCTGCTGTATTACAGTGATTATTATTGTCTTTCTCAAGGGTACCCAAGCTTCTATGTATAATCTGCCTTGAAAGCTTGGGCACATATCTGATGGCAATAACTACTAACCAAAACCTTGTCACCAGGAAACACAAGTTCATCTCACCTTGTTCTCCACATGATAAACTAGTAGATTCAAGGACCTTGGAGACTGAATGGACAGTAGCACTCTCCTGGAACTCTTCAAGGAGTTCCTTTCCACCCTTGATTTGCAGTTGGCATTGCTCTGTGAGTCAGCAGGAGGAATGATAGGTGAGCTTCACTGAATCAGACTCTGCACAAGTGTCTGTTCTACTCATGAATTAAATGCAATTTCTCCTCAAGGACCTGTAGGAACATAGGTAGCTCTATACAGATATCAGTGTATGAATGCAAAAAAATGTTGCATATTAACTGAAATGCTGAGCATTTTGATTTATTGTGTAAATGGAGAGGTAAGTGGAAATGTAACATTTTCTGGATTATGGTAGTTATCAGACATATGTTCTTTGTGGTTTAAAGACTCAATTCCTACATCTTATAAGGGCACTTCTGACATGAAGATCTAAAACAGCAGACACCTGAGTCCTTTGTTATGCCATTTTAAGACAAAAAACCATGTCTGGGCAAGAACATTAAGGTGAATCTATTTTTTTAAGTTCTTTCAGCCACATACTGCACATAATTTTTGAATTTGAAATGGTTATCTCATGTCACAAAAAGTACTTCCCATAAAGCTGTAATATCTAATGTGCTCCTTTATAACTTAAAACTGCTTGCTTTGTTTGCATCATTGATCTCAGACAGGGTCCCTTAAATAACAGCAATGGGTGGTCAGCACATGTAGTGAGAATTTCCATGGGAGAGAGCAATAACAGCCTCCACAGTACAGGCTGCTGGCCTATCATTAAAAAAAGTCAAGTTCAACTTTGTTCCAGAACCCAGACTGCCAACAGACCATCCAGTGTGACCACTAGAAAAACATACCTATGTCCTGAGGTGGTCAGGAATTAATAGGATCAAGTGTTCTGTAATATATATAGTGGCTTGAAAGAAAAGAAGCTGCAAAAGTTAAATTTGTTTATCACTGAATGAACACCTGAACAAAATGCTTATTTGATGTAATTTTTCTGTCAGTAATAAAGACCCAACTCTAAAAATGCTTTTCTTTAAGCTAAAGACTGTGGAAAAGCAAGCACTAAAAACCAAAAGTAGTGTTGGTACCTTGGTGTGCCATGAAACAAGAATTTCTGATAATGACTGTAGCAGTTTAGATTAATCCATTTCATCAGCGCAAAGCTGGGACAAATTTGTCCCCTATTTCCCCAACCTGCATTGCTTATACCTTTTACCATTGATCAAAACAGGAAAAGCACATGTAGGAGCCCTACCACTGATGGAGCTATGTGCTGACATATAACTGAATTCCAGGGTAGAGGGCCACTTATCCTCACTAGAATCCTGTAAAAAAAAAGAAATAAATAAAATATCTGAATATCTGAAAAACAGAATAATGGGTCACTTTCTAATATATTTAAACAATATATTTATTTGAGTTACCCTAATAATTACTGGTTGGAAATGACACTAACATAAGACTCAACTAAACCTTATCAATTTAGCTGAAAAGGAAAAAAATGAACTGAATACTGACTATTACACATGAGTAAATGTGAATTTTATAAATCATATTTTAACGTTACATTATAGCACAAGGGTGGAAGTGCGGCCTAGTGCTGGTGTGTAACAGCTTTTAATATAGCCTTGGCTCCTTCTGTGAGCGGTGTGCATGGCATCACTGGGCCTATGTGGGTTTCCTCTGGGTACTCAGGTTTCCTACCATGCTCAAAAGATATGGTGTAAGTGAGTCATTAATTTTCTTTTGAATAGTGTCTTTTGAATGTCTTTGACAGACTGCCATCCTG
This sequence comes from Arapaima gigas, assembly GCA_900497675.1. Classification (NCBI taxonomy): domain Eukaryota; kingdom Metazoa; phylum Chordata; class Actinopteri; order Osteoglossiformes; family Osteoglossidae; genus Arapaima; species Arapaima gigas. Next base: position 692,533 of record UFQX01000128.1, on the reverse strand, counting down.
TCCAATGTACACCTTGTGATTCACAGGACTGGCATTAGATTACCATAACCCATTGGATTACCATTAATAAGTGGCGTATCACAAATGAGTGTGGTATGTGTCATAAGCTGAAATGGAACTGTTTTTGGGGAGGAAAAAAAAAACCGGCATACTTTAATACGAGAACTCACCTGCACACGGGACTTGGAGTTTATGGAGACCTGGGGTGTGACTGTATCTGACATCAAAAAAGGCAGTGTTTTCTTTCTCAAGCTTATGATTCTCTTGTGCAGCAGCCCTTCAGAAAGAAAGTCCACGCTCCGGGTGCCACAAAGCTGGCTGGAGTTTGACAGTTTTTTTTCATTGGTTTTGTAGTTTTTGATGTGCCCTCCGTTCAGCACCCAGTTCACATCAGCAGAGCAAAATGAAGCAGAGACTTGCTGCTTGTGTACTGGAAGGACTAGCGCATACTCCACAATGCCATTTGAATTCAACCTGGGTAGCATGCGTTTAGCTCGCCGAGCTTTGATAGCTGCCATGAGACCATCCCGACCTGCATAGAGCTCCACCAGGTCTATAGCTTTAATTAGGAGCTGCTTCCGGTCCATTTCCATTGAAAAGTCCAATATGGAGAACAGTTCAAGGGCGGCATGGCGGACTTTACGACTGCTGTCATCCAGGTATGGTGCAACTTCACAACAAATAGCTGGGATGTTAAACTCCTTACGGGGATGGGTTAGCATCCCAGCTGTGATTATATCAATTACATCCACTCTCACTCTGGACTTCTTGTGCTTCAGTTGTCCTATTACAATTTCCACTACTTTTTGGGGTCCTACAATCTCCATTAAGTGATGAAAAATATTCATATACGCAGCCCTGGCAGTGAGACGTGTGTTCCCCAAGGTCTTTATAACAGCATCCACTACAAGTTTAACATAGTTTTCCACAGGCTTACCCAATTTTTGTACAAGAACACTGATCACTTGTAATGTGGCTAAGGTCACTATGAAATTTTTGTCATCCAATAAATTGCTTAGAAAATTAATGAACTTCACCATATTGTCCACAGACACTGGGTGTGGATCCATATGAAGTATGACACGTTTGAGTTCTTGTACCCCATGTATCCTGCTTTGATCATTCTTGTCCAGCAGCTGATCATATAGTTCTTGTGATACAATTTCAAAAATCATTTCAGGGGGTTGCTCTGAAATGATCTGAAGCACGGGATACTGCAATGGCAAAGAAACAAAATGATGACTAAATTGCTGCTGTTGCGTATGAGTGAATGAGTCTTATAGCAATTGACTGGCTCACAGTGGTCCGAGGCATATTAATTACTCATAATGAATGAATGATTGAATATAAAACTGAACACAGAAAACTAACCTTGCCCTCAGCCCAGAATGTCTAAAATAATCTTTGATGCCAGTTAATTATTTCACTTGCAGAAGTAAAGGAGGTGGAAAAAATTAAAATTGTGATGGTCTAGCAAAATACTGCATCAAAAGAAGTTTGTTTACTTTGCAACTTTGCTATAGGATTGTTGCTACATGATGTCAGAGCTGGGTAACCAAGGTAACCCCAGGTTTCAAACTACCATAATTATTTTATTACCTGGAAAAATGGGAGATGTAAGTTTAATGTCAATGCACAAAATATCTTTTGCATGATTTGGCAGATAATTTCACTGTTAAATCCTTTCTTTATTAAAGATTTGGCAAGGAGTAAAAAATAAAAAAGTGAAGCAAAGCGTAAAAAATGCTGTAAGTACTTTCAAAAATGTTTTCATAACTGATTCTTTATATAACAGCAGCTGTACAATTGTGTTAATTTGGATTAATTTTTTTCCAGTTCATTTTTAGTTTATTCATTAGTTATTTTGATTTTTATCTACTTTTAACATTTCCTATTTTCTCTATTGTAAATATTTTCTTTCTATTTTCTGAAATTTCTGTTGCAAAGCAAAAAAACCCTGTGTTTCTGCACCCTAAGTTTCTGTTTTAGCTGGTGCTAAAACACACCACAATAATAGAACTGTGACTGGTTTAATTTTGGTGCTTCCACAGAGTTTATAACTGGCAAATGGTGTTTATAAGTGCTCATAATAACAACATGATGGTGCACATAAACTAAATCTGTCATCAACTGGTAGTGAACAGGAATGTGAGGACATAATTTTTGTTTTCACATGTTTTAGTTTTCATTTCACTGTAGTTCAAAGCTCATAAAAACATTTAAATAAAAAGTTTGTTTTTTATTGATTACATGTATACCTATACATCACATTTGTAGAGCCTCTCCTGTAAATGAATCAAGAACCATCTGTACTTTCACTCCCATTGAGTTTGACTTAGTACTAAAAGTGACTTTGAAGTCACAGACAAGCTGAGAAATTAAATTCAGAAGTGTTGCTGACTGTGGAAAGAGAAACACAGTTACCAAGATAACTAATATGCATGTGTTGCTCTCAGTGCCATCAGCATGTTCAACCACAGGAGCCAGTAGCTGTTATATGTGCATAAATGAAAATGTACAAGTTAATTAGAAGAAATTATACATTTCTCTCACACACACAGCAATGCACACTTTAGTGATATAAAGGTTATAAAGTATGGTGATAAAAAAGTCCTTTCTCACCCAGTTTTCCCCTGGGGGTGGTATTTTTCCTCTGATTCAAGCCTCTTACCAGAGGCCTGGGAGTTTGAGAGTATGAGGCAGGATTTTTGCTGTTCCTAAGATTGTGCTCTCCTGGACTGAGACCAACCCCTGCCATTTGTTTGTGTTTCTCAGTATACACTGTCCCTGTTTGCATCTGCTACTAGGTGCTGATTGTCTCAGGGGCTTCTTTGCATAGTCTGCACCTGGGGTCTTCCCTGATGTGTTTCAATTCTGTTTTGACTGATCTGGTGCTGAGGGCAAGTTTTTGTGTTGCCATGATTAGTGCCTTTGTACTGTTCTTCAGTCCTCCCTTTTCCAGTCATTGGTAGGATTTTCTCATGTCAGCGACCTTTGCTATCTGTCTGCGGTACATTCCATGGAGGGGCTTCTTCTGCTGTGGCACCTACTTTACTTCCCTGCTGTCCAAATCCTCTATCAGCCTCAGACATTCCTGTAACAGCTCATATTTAGGGGACATTGCTTGGATGTACTAATGGATATGTTATATCTTATTCAAGACAGAAGTCATCACACTTTCCAGGCCACTTCTGGCAGGTGTACTGTCTCTGGATGTTGCATTTTGGGTGGAAGGCTATACGCATTGTAAGGAGTTTATGTGTCTAGATGTCTGCAGCTTCCATTTCTCCTCTTGGCTAACTTAATGTGGCAGCTGGCTATCTGATGACTTGGTAGCACTGATCTTGTTCTTTCCATTTTTTGGCTCTTTATGACCTGTCTTACTCTAAAGGATCCCAAGGTACTTGTGGATGTCCTGCACTCCTTTTAAGTGGCCTTGTGGTGCTTCAAATCCCTCTGTTTTTATAACTTTTCCTCTTTTTACTATTATCCTTCTGCACTTCTCTAGTCTGAACGGCATCCCAATATCCAATATGCAAATGAATCAGGGAGTCAATGTCTGTTTCAGACTTGGCATACAGCTTGATGTCACCCATGGATAGGACGTGGATGATTGTAGCTCAGCTCTTGAATCCGTATCTGTAACCAATATTAGTGATGATCTGGCTGAGGGGGTCCGGGCCTATGGAGAAGAACAGTGTGGATGCATCAGACTTTATGGTCACCTGGGTAATTGTCTTAGAGTTGGTTTCTAATGTTCTCCTCCAATGATCCATTAAGTTCTTAGCATTTTATTGACCTTGTTCAGCACTAGGCATTCTAGTATCTATCTGTGTGGTCTTCAGACATATGCTTGCTTGTAATCAATCCAGGGAGTGCTCAGATTGGTCTTCCTGTTCTTAGAATCTTCGTGGATAGCTCTGTCTAGCAGTAACTGGAGCTTTCAACGTCTGGTGTTTTCAATCCTTTTCTGAACAGTGCTCATGTACTTAATTGCATTTGCATTGAGCTTGCTGGCTACGATGCTTGACAGAAGCCTCCATGTTGTGGATAGACAAGTTATTGAGTGGTAACTGGATAGTGTTTGTCCCTTACTGGGGACATTCATGACCAGCACTGTCCTTCCTTGGGGTAGTCAGTCAGAGTGTGAATCTGTTGTTAGCAGTTGGTTCATTTTTAGAGCTAAGGCAGGTATGTAGCACTGTAAGTTACTTTATTCAAAAGGCATGCATCATGTCAGGCTCTAGTGCTGCCCAGTTCTTCATGCATGTGTGATGTTGGACATCTGCTGTTGTGATAGCGACTGAATTTTGTTCTGGGAGATTGTGGCACTCTTTTTTCAGATTTATTAGCCACATCCTACTGATGTCATGTGATGATTCCTTCTCCAATATGCTCTTCCAGTTCTGTTCTGATTTGGCTTTTGGTGGAACTAGGGCCAATCTTAAGTTGGACAGCAGTTGAGAGTACACTTTACATGACTCTTTACAGAAGAAGGCATGTATTCTTTTTGCTTCTTCTGTTGTGTGTCTCTGCAATCTGGTTGCCAGTGCAGATAATCTTTGTTTAGCAGACTCCAAGGTCTCAGTTATGGACATGCCTTTGTCCTTCCTTAGTAGCCTGGAGATGTCCTTTGTCATGTTACCCTTTTGTGGCTCAGTCAAACTGCTCACCTCCTTCTGAACTATCTTAAGTTCCAGTCTTCCAAGGTGCTTATCCACTACCACTGGTACGTGCATCAGTCATTGTACAATACTCATGTACTACAACCACTTATGTACTATGCAACCACTTCAATGGTAAAACAGATTGAGGATCATATAATGTGTTATTACTTCTTACCTTTCCACTGCTATACTTTTTGACCTGGGCAGCACCAGGTAACCCAGCTAATACAAGAATAAACTGTTAAATAATGAATAAATGGACTGAACCTGGGAACAACATGCTCTGCCCCAATGTATGCGTAAGTTTCCTAGCTAATTTGATTTCATGCCACAGATTTTCTGCTTTTCCTTGAAGCAGTCAGATCAGCACTTTTAGACCCCAATCTCATTTCTCACCAAAAGCCAGTGTGGGATTCCCTCCAGATGGCAGACAGAAAAGGGTTGCCAAGGCAAAGAAAATCGGTTTTGATAAAGTCAGACAGATTTGTTGATATTAAGGTCTAAAAACAGAAACTGCAATGCTGTGCATTACTTTCAAAGGCTAGACTAATGTAAGATTATTTTTCTTTTTTGCAAAATAAATTATATCAATACAATAAAAATAATGTAATGAGCTTACTGTTTTTTGTAATTTTGTGACTGATCTTGGCTGTAAAAAAATACAATCAAAGAAAATCTAGCCTAATTTGTGCACTGACCGCATTTCTTCTTTACTCATAAACATTCATTAGATTAGGTAGTACATATGTTTATTACTCTAAACAATTTTGCTGTACAATGTATTGGGTAGTGGGGGAGATGCCAAAAAAAAGAATTTGCTGTGGGTGCCAAGTACCTTAGGTACACTACTGCCAAAAGCCAAGATTAATCAGAAGATTCAGATTAATAGGCTATACTAATATCGGTCTACTGCCCCTGTGAAAGGCCTGACGTTGCAATGAACTGCAAGACCAGTTGTTTGCATTAATCTGGTGAACTCAAAAATAGAGGTCTAATAAAACCAGAGTTGGTTTTCCATCAAGATTGAGAATGAAGGCTAGCAGCAATCCTGGATAAATTGGGTGCCTGTTTTGGTATCATGGCCTTGCCGTACTGATGTAACACATCAGTATGGAGAAGATGCAAGTATGTGATGTACATCCTGGATGTTGCTACAGTCTGCATATTTGGGATAGATGGATTCTCATCTCCCTGCAAGGAAAATTGGATGTGGCTCTACCTTCTGAGGAAAAGGACACTATTCTTAACAAATGGCTGTGCTTAATTTTGTTTCGAGTCAGCATCAAAGGTGTGCAAATTAAGAAGAAATTTTAACGTGTCAAGCCTTTTAATTTTTGTTCAGTCCTGGGCATTGTTTATCTTTTAAAATAATGGTTTTACCCAGTCCTCTAAATCTGGCTGAATCTAATATTTTTTGTTTTTAAAGAAGCATGGCAACATTCTGACGTAGATGTGCTGTGTTTATGCCAACTGGTGTCCCTGTTTTATTTTTTCTCCACCTCTGATTGAGACTTGACATAACATCCATCCATGGACAAGGCTTCTGGAAGTTGCAAATGATTGGCTAGAGAGTCAGAGATGTGCGATTTTCCTGGAGATAATGAAAAAAAAAAAAACACTTCCAGAGTGAAGAACAGAGACTTGCTGAGAATGAGACAATTTTTGCTGTTTGTGCTTGTGATTGCTTGTATCCTGTTGGTTTTGTAGCTAATGTTCATTCCCAAACAACGTGGTACAGTTTATGTTACATCCCACCATTCCCCTACATAACCTTAGGGTTGTAACATAACTGGGGGATCATCCAGGATATGAACCCGGGACCTCTTGCAAGTTATCAGGCACACCAATGGATGTACCAGGCTGTTCTGGAGCTTGTAGCCATTGTATGTTTCCAGAATATGGAAAATAGAACTTGCCTACACATAGCTAACAAATAGCTAATAAGACAAGAACAAGCTTTAAATGCTGATTTTATTTATGTGGCTTTCCACAATATCAACATTTATCATTCCACACATTCCATACTCTCCTATGTTCCCCACTCTCAGAAGGGTCTAATGCTCAGGCACCAGTTTAGGCTTATATGAAAAACTCAGATTTTATTAAATTCAACTGCTGTTGATGTTATCCACTAAATTCACTAAAATGACAGTTCTGAAATGTTTAGTGTTTAGGCTCATGTAGAAATAAAATCTGCATAGTCCTGGACTATAGACACGTGTTCAGAAAGTATAAAAAGGACAACACTCATTCAGCCTTCACAGATTTCTCACAAATGACTAAAAAAAACCCATAAAACCATTTGTTCTGCTTTTGAGTCACAGCTTTTCTGTGGAAACACATGTATATTTTACCAGACCTTCCATTATCGTTTGCTCCAGTCTTTAGGTCTCTGGCTTTCATTGAGCAGCAGACAACAGCAGGACAAACAGACCTGATCAGTTCTTTCTAGAGCAGTATATGTCTTTGTCATAAAAAACAATGAAGCCTATAAATGCTGACATACGATTTGCTCTGCTCTCTTGGCCTGTGTGCAGAGAACCAGTGCTGTGTTTTAATTATCTACACCTGCTCCCCTGACAGAGGACAGAGACCCTAGATAAATCATCACCAGCACTACACATCTGCTTCTTTACTGGGATCTCACAAAAGTCTACAACCATTCCCCAGGACATCCCATTTTAAAAAGGGGAGCACAAGTGGAAGTTTCAGATGTTTATTGTAGTTTTTATATTGTGCTATTGAGTTAAACTGTGATAAGTTCAGCCAGATATGTTTATTTATAGCCTAGAGTCTTAAACAGAAAACAATCAATCAATCTCACTGTGAGGGTATCCAATGCAAAGGACAAAAAGGAATAGGAGATTAGGCTGCATCATTAAAAATACACCGTTTAGAAGCCAATATGCCACTGATGGTTCTTTCAGGCAGTTAGGATTCTTAATAAGCAGCTGATGGAGGTGCAGCAAGGTTAATATCAGAAAAGCAGGTTGAAGCAGATGCTGAGTTATCACTGCTTTCGCCTTACTTTTTATTTTATTAGATTAGAACCATAAAAGCCAACAGAAGCATGAAGCATGCCCAGTTTCTGCAAAAAAAAGTATCTAGGTCTGTGATCGATTAGGAGTAATTACACAGTAACAATGAGCAGACATTATCGATTTCACACTGTGGTTGGAGAGTCACCTCACTGAGAATGTTTTGGCTCTTGTACCATTTGGACTCGACAGGAAGTTTTCTTTACCTTGCAGCAGGGGGGTGGCATTTGAGAATTATAGCAATGATATCACATCCTCCTTTCACTGGGTGCTGATATTTTTCCTGAATTCAATTTATTTCTATGCGGCATCCTTTTCTCTTCATCGTTGTCCCAGAGTGCTGACAGAGAATTAACACATTCTCCCCCAACAGTCCATCCTTTCTTTTATCTTACGAGTTTACCTGTAACCATTTATATGATACCAAATACTTTTCAGATGTGCAAGGATTACTCCAACAGTGATTAACATTTAATTGTAAGTGTTATCTTTTTAAATAATTAGTAAAATTGAAAGAGGATTTTTCTTGTCTTAATTTTAGTCTAGTGAGAATGTGAAAATGTTTTCTTCCTGGGGAAAAATGTATAATATTATACATCCAGACTTGTAAGATAAAATTGTTGTTTTTGCACCATGATTCTGGAGCCATCTCAAAAAGAAGCTTAAATTTTATATGATCATGTTGAAAAATAATATATTTGTTGAACAGCTATTCTAACCTTTTTGCTATATTGGTTAGTTGAGAGAATCAGAAATGCATTTTTCCAGCTTCTTTGACCTTTTTAAGAATTACTTTTGTCATTTTGAACCGTTACACAAAGCACAGCTTGAAATGAAGGTAAAGGTGCAGTCTTAAATTCCTAGGATTCATTGTGTGAAAATTTGGTAACGTCTGCAGTGAGACAGATACAGAGTGAGAGAACTCCAATAATTTGTAGTGGCACAGTAAAATTTCAATTTATTTTGTTAATTTATTTTTTCTCTTAGCAAATAATGATTCACAAGCAATTAGGAATTTTTTCCCTTCAGTTTGCAGTGATATCCAGTGGTTAATGAAAGCAGTGCTTTGGTAGTTATAGGGAAACCTGTGTATGCTTCATTCAGTGACAAATTATGTCCTGTCTGAAAATATGCTGCAGTGTCACAGATCAATTTAAACATAAAAATATTGTTTCAGGGGTTGGCACAGTGGCCTGGGTTCAGATCAAGCTTATTCTGTGTGGAATTTGCATTTGCATTTGCATGTTTTCCTTGTGACTATGTGGGTTTCCTCCTGGTGCTCCAGTTTCTCCTCACAGTCCAAACACACGCATTTTAGGTTAAACGATCACTCTAAATTGCCCATAGCATGTGTTTGTGACTGTATACAGGTGTGGCCACTCTGCAATGGACTAGCCTCCAGGTTGGCATTTAATCCACAAAACTAATTAAACTAGGTTGTAGTTTCATAGACTTGCACCAAATAATTCCATGACAGGGTCCAGACCACCCTGACCCTGACCAGCGTAAAGCTGTTGATAATAATGGCTGGGTGGTTTTTTTCAGTCTGAGCAGTGTTTACTTACACACATAACTTAGTCATATTAGAGATTTGATTTTGGTGAACCCACATAGTTCTCCCCCACCACTATAAGTGTAATAACAGTCTGATGTGTCCCATTCCAGGCGAACTGTGAAAATGAATTACAGGCAGTAGACTGGAACCCTACTCTTTCCAACAACCTGAACCTGTGAGAACTGGGGGTGGGGGTTTGTTTCAGGAGCAAGAGGAAAAGCAGGATGAAGGCAGCGGGTAAGAGGATATATCCATTTGGACCAAGGAACTGTGTCACCTCACAGACCCATCTAAGAGCATGAAGCCCCTCTGAAGACCATATGGGTATTCTGAAAAAAAAAAAAAAAACAAATAGATGAGGGTGTTATTGACAGAAGCTTGGTGGACATTTTGGAAAGCGTAGTTCCAATCAATAATACAGCCCCTTAGGGAGCTGGCAGTAATGAATCCTTGGAAAGGCAACCTGCCACACAGCATCAGTGGGATGGGAAATATTCACAGCCACCCTCCCATCTGCACTCCAGTCCCAGTACCACAGTCCCTTGCCTATAAAATCAAACAGCAATTCAGTCTGGGGTAAGATTTAAGTTAAATTTCAGACAGGCCATAAAAACATTCATGCCTGAGAGGAGATGCACCCCAGCTGCTCAAAGGATGCCCTTCAGTAGCTGGAGTAGGAAGTGTCATTGTACAGATTTCATTATCGTATTCTGGTGGTCTCGAGAGTCTGGATTACACACCTGGGACAAAAGACCATCAGAATATGTGGTGGTAAAAGATCTGCAAAACAAGTATATTCCATATTTATAAACTACTACAGAGTTGTGCAACGAATACTATGTGATCAAATGTGAACAGCTTGTAAGCGTAATTATTTCGATCAATGTACAGTACTACCGTATTTTAAATCCCCATGAGAAGAAAATATCCTTCAGTAAACAAATACAGACTCTTGTGCAGTCTAATCCAGATATTTCATTCCAAAAACTTTTTTCATGTCATATTCGGGCATTTAGCCATGTTCTCTGAGTCTGTCACACTTCAGAAATCAGTTTGTTAAATGTCAGTCAAGTCAACTATAACATCTTTAGAGCTTTTTTCCGCTTGTCCTTTGCTTTCAAACACAGACAGTAAAAAAACTGCAAAATTATACTCCACGTTTTAGTCTGAAAGCAACACTAACCCACTGGGACAGTGTTTGTCCACACTACTACATAATAAATAACTGTTTTAGTGTTTTCAATCTTTGTGAGCACTGATAAGGAACACTTGCACATGCACATTTGCCTAATATAAACTCAAGGAATATCACTGTCCATGTCAAATGCAAAAAGGGGGTTTATAGGTCTTACTGCAGTATAATTAGATGAAAAGACTGTACCTGCATCCACCCTACACACAGAGGAGTCAGTAAATGATTCAGGTGGGTGGTGTTAAGGAGACTGATGTTTCAGTAAGGTTTTACTCTCATAAAAGCCTTTCTGATTCTGTAACTGATGTGACTGCAAAACTGGCATAACCTCATTCTCACAGCCATCTTTCACTTACAGACCCTGGTTTGTATCTGTTGCCCAGATTTTGTTGACCCTCCATCTGCATTTCTGTCCAGAAAGGGCTACAGGACCGCTTTTAGGACAAACTGATAAGGGTTATCAGGTCTGATTATGAAGATCACATTTCTCTTTTATCAGTCTTTAAACATCATTGCAGCTACAGGATACAGTGAATATGGTTCACTTTGCTCAAATTTACTGTGAGTGCAGTGGGTGAAAACTCATTACCGTCTATTCGTCTTGGGCATGCATTCACATTTTGTTTTAAACCCCCATAAAAGTATTAACCATTTTGTAAGGGGTTACACTGTCATGTGTTCAACTGTCCATTTTATTGTGGTGATAATTATGTCAGTTTTTTGCTAATACATGTGATCTGTTTTAAAATTGTGCTTTTTTTGTAACCAATTGTGTATTTATTTATTTTGTAATTGAATGGCTTCTTCTACAGAATACCAGACCGTTCTTACTATAAAGATTGAGGACTATTTTTATTTCGTTGTCTGTTAGTACTTTTGTGATAAATAGCTCATGTCCTTTGTGTGTGCCCTTCTTAATTTTAAGCTTTCAGAAATGAATAAAGGAAAAGAAAATAAAATGTGTGTAGTACCATCTGGTGGCCAAATGCACAAACACACTAGTTAAGCCAAGGCGTTGTGAGATAATGTTAAGAAATTAACTTTAGTATCTTAACAGGTTTGATCATTTGACAGTTTGCATTTTGGAAGTGTTTAATCCTAGTATGACAGGAAATATCCATTGCAGTCTGTTATTTTGGAGAACCTGAACAGGTTTTCTTGTTCTGATAGCTTTTTTAAATTTAAGATATGATTTTATCAGTTAATACAGTCAGTTACTTAATTCTCCAAATTGTCATGTAATGTAAAATGAGAATAAATGTTTTGTCACATCTGTGTTTTAGTGTTCCTTCTTCAACACTGCCAGATGGAGAAATTTGTTTCACCCAATGACAGAAAGAAATGGCAGGAAGACTTCAAAAACTGAAAAAAGTACAATGCTCAGCATCTTGAATTGTCCCCATTTCTATACTGGAATGCATGCCCCCTACCTCGAGTGAACCACGCACAAAATCTAGTTGTCCAGTCTAATCTACGTGCCGTCTTAACTGCTTTTTCCCGCACTCTCTTCTGTCAGACCTCTCTGCAGGGCCAGCAGACAGCTCGCACAATGCTGGGACTTCAGAGTGTGTGTGTCATTTTGCTACAGTCTTTGTGCTTTCCATCAGCCTCCACAGGGGATCACAACTGCCACTAGCAAAAGTCCTACTTATGAGATCTCTAGCGACTGTATTCAAGTTCATTCTACACCCACCAGGAGCTTAAATAACAACATAGAATATTTTAGCACAGTGAGGTGGAGAGAATGGTGACATGTATTCAAAGCCTGTTCCACCCATTGGAAAAAGTATTTAATCCACAAAATTAAACAGCTAAGGTGTTTAGCAAAGCATCAGATACATTTCAAGGGCACTACTTATTTGTTAAATCTGTTTCTTTTACAGATAAGTACAGAGAATACAAATTATTTTGTTTTGTTTTTGTTATCATAGTATGCAGGTTTTTTGAGCAAAGCCATCTGTTTACACTATTTTGAGCCTGTGGTTCAAATTTGAAACATTTAAGAGTGTGCTGACATCTGCAGGTGTAAAGGTAACATAGCATGGTATTACAGAATGCCTGTCAGCAGCTCCTTTCCTCTTCCACAGGTATGGTGACATGGCATGTGTAGGTATTACATGGTCCTAAATGCAATGTTTTATATAGAAAAGTTTTTAAATTTTTTTGTTTATTTTTTAAAAAATTGCCCATAGTCTGGGTTATAATTTCATTCTGATTTCAGACAGTTCTGATTTGCCTGCAATATATGGACAGGAAATATGTTCATATTCATTTAACATATTTTCAGTTAAGCTGGTGATTCATAACACCAGCTTTCCTACCTAATGAAATTTGGTTTTTAAAAATTCCAGTACAACACCAGTGAAACAATGTGTTTTTACCTTCATATCCAAAATAATCATCTGAATTTAGCTCCACATAAAGTCCTGTCACATTTCAGTCATAGTGAATTCCTGCCAGTAAACCACCAGAAGTTATGAGAAAATCCACGCACTGTCATCATTGTCTACAATACAATTACAACATCATAAACATGGACAAGTCTAGACAAGTATTCAGCACCCTCAGCTATATATGTGCTGGACTAAGAAACGTGAGTAAGAGGACAGCTTTGGAATTGAACTGTACTTTACCTCAAAGAGCCACTGAAATGACACAGCTGTGCAGGCCATCCAGATGTCAACTAACAACAGACTGCTTTAATTTAATATGTCTGCATTTCCTGGTTTTACATGATAAAGTTAGTGGGAAAACAGGCCGGTTTAGTCTACGTTCATGTCTGCATGTTTCTGTAAGTAGGAAATATAGAGGGAAGTAATTTCATACAAATGGTTCTGGAGAAGAAGCAAACTAATTTAATTACCCTCCCTGTTGCCTCTACTACTTAATCATAGCAAAGCTGAGAGGCCAATCATTTCATCTGCAGCAAACATGGTACGGCACTAAATTTTCGACCAGCAGCTATTGTATAGTAACTGCATGAAACTGAACACAGTTTTCTGTTTATACCATGTAAAAAAAAAAACCTTTGAAGGTAATATTCAAAGGTATATTCAAATATTCACTAAGTTTTCTTAGTTTATATTTTAGTTGTTTTTTATATATATCTCTCTCACACACGCACGCACACGTGTGCGTGCGCAGTGGTGCTTAATAGCATGTGAGCGCTTTGCGTAATTGTAGATTCCGTTATTTTTTCCCTCAAAATTATTTGATCAGAAGCAGTCTTTCTCATCTGTTATAACAGCTGTATAATTGCCTAACCCATATTTTGGTTTAGAGGAAATCATGCTTGTAGTAGAAAACAGAATTAAAATTATTAAAATTGAAGATGTCAAAATCAGTAAAGCCAAAGTTGCACTGGTTATACTAAGTGGATAAGTAGAATCAGGTGGGTAAATCATCAGGAACCAAATTATGCAATCAAAGGAGATACCTTAAGAATATAGTTTAGGCAGGACTAAATAGAGATAACAAAGATGGTCAGCTTGTTGTTAACCACACTGCTGAGTGAAAACACCATGCCAAGAGGAAGGAAGATATCAGAACATCAGGATGAGGGTAGTGACAACATGTCAGTCTGGGGACGGCTATACAATTATCTCAAAAAGAGTAGAGCTACATCACTCCACTGTGAGGCAAATAACTTACAAATGGAGGACATGACCACAACCTAGCCTAGAAGTGGATGCCTTTTCAAAATATTGTCAAGATCCACAAAAAAAAAGTAAAAGCCAACCCAAACATACCTAGAGAATTGCAGACCTCTGTTGCTGTGCATGCTTCACCAGTAAGAACACTGAATTGAAATTTCAATCGTGAGAGGGTTGCCAGGAAGAAGCCTTTGGTGTCAAAAAAACCAAACTGCCCATCTTAAGTTTCCCAGAGTGCACCTGGATAAACCTGAGTGAAGTCAGAGCTGACCTAAGATCTAACACTAACCTAAGTTTTTGGAAGTCCATTCTCCAGACAGATGAATTCAAAATGAACCTTTTTGGGCACAATCAGAACTCTTATGTTTGGCCAAAACCCAACACTGCCTACCACCAAAAGAACATTATCCCAACAGTCTAACATGGTGTTGGAAATATTAAGATCTGGCACTGCTTTTCCTCTTTTGGACAAGGACAAATCAACATCATAAAAGAACTGTAAATTCTGAGATATTGTCATGCCATCGGTCAAGAAGCTAAAGCTGAGCTAAAAGTGGGTCTTCTAACATGACAACTTCCCAAAGCATTCAAGCAAATCTTCTGAAGAATGCTATAGGAGAAATAAAATTTGTGTTTTAGATTAGGTCAAAGTCCTGACCTAATTCCTACAGAGATGTAGTGGTAGGAACTGAAGCAGACAGGTCATGGCAGTCAAACCTCAACCAACTGACTGTACTGTCAGGAGGAGTGGGCAAAAATCCGTCAAGATATATCAGAAACTGATTAGTGGCTATAGATGTACCCTTTAAGTTGTTGTTGCAAATGGAATTGCCATAAACTATTGACTTGGTTTCAGATATTTTACACATGAAATCAGTCCCCCCATTAACAACTTCTGTTTAATACAAAATTATACATTGTCATTGTTTAACTGTGTCCTTAATTTGACATATTTTTATTATGAATTAGGATTTAGAGAGGCATTACAAGCTTATTTTAATATTTTGTACAAGAATATTGACCATTCCTGTTGGACTCACATACTTTCAAGCAGCACTGTGTCTATATACTGTACAACAAGCAATTACTGAAAATGGATGGTGAGATATTCCTTTCTCCCTCTTTTTTCCTTATGAATGGTATCTTTCCTCAGACTCAGGCCTTCTTGAGGCCTGGGAGTTGAAGGTATGGCACAGTATTTTTGCTGTTCTTAGAACTGCAGTCTTCTGAACTGAAACCAAGGTTGCCATACCTGGGATCGGATGGGGCCACTCTTCCAGCTTAAGGGTCACAGCCACATGGCCCTTATCACTAATACCTCTGTCTCTACCTATATCACTGTCTCTGCAGTTCTTTCAATCTCTGGTATTTTGCCAAATTTTCATTATACTTCTTCCTGATTTTTCTATTTGTATATATTTTTATACTTGAAATTACCACATCACAATTGTGGGCCTCAGCACCAACAACTAATGAATGAGCCTGTAAAGGAGAAGTGGAGTGGTTTGTAACCTCCTGCAAAGACAACAAATGTCAGGACACTGTGTATTCAGCAGCTCCTTGGAGTGCACATCACCAAGGACCTCCCCTGGACCAACAACCCAATCCACCTGGTGAAAAAGGCACAACAGCATGTCCACTTCCAGAGGAGACTGAAAAGAGCTTGATTTCCACCCTGAAACCTCAGAAAAGTTCTACAGAGCCATAGACAGAATCCATACCTCCTGCATCTCAATCTGGTATGGGAACTGTACTGCTTCTGAATAGGGAGCTCTGCAGGGGGTAGGACCTCACTACCCACCATCCAGACTACCTTCAACAAGCAGTGCTTCGGGGAACACACAACATCCCCACAGACCCCTTCCCCACCATCTGTTTTCACCAATAAACGTTATTTGCGGAATATCCAAACTTACACAATAACATTGTGAGCATGGGTATTTGGTCTAATGGAAGGAACCAAGACAGTGAGATAGTCACCATAACACAGGGCAGCATAGGAGATTATAGCCCGGGGAGGACATGGAATGGTTGCTCCTCCAGCCCCTATCGAGGCCAGTTAACCATCTCTGATTTCCTTTCATACAAACAGGAACCGTACAAACTCCCACGAGACCACGTTTTCGACAGTCGCACACATTATTAACTACGTCCATGCAATACCAGCCCCCAACACCAAAGGCGCCTTTAAGTTGCGTGGGGATACTTAAAAAAGACGCTCTGTCGGGAAGACTTGGGTTAGCGGGGAAGGGTATAAGGTTATTTTGACTTTTTGCAATTACATCTTATTGGGTCACTTTATTTTTATATATTCCACTAGATTCTTATTTACCTATTCGGCTGTATGCTCTCATCACTAACGGTTACACAGTTCGATTAAACAGTTCGAACCCAGAGAGCGTTCCAACGTACCTTAATGTGACGTCATGTTAGTGCTCTTCGCCGGAACGCTGGTACGAACGGGTGCGCGCACGTCCACACGTATCGCGCGCCGGGACTCTGCAGGATCTGGTAGCGACGCCATCTTTAAACCCCGATAGGAAGCCTTCGCATCGGCAACTTTACGCGCTTCATTTTGGGCTTCATTTCTCCTAGCTTAATCTGTTTGGAAGCGAACTGCGATATTCAGAAAAGCCGATTTCCATTAGAGAAACTACTGCAGAAACGAGTCGAACGTTAGCTAAAACTAGTCAAATCACGAAAACAATAAAAGGCGGAAAGAAAAGCGACGAACGAACAGGAGCTTAATTGGGGCGGCTAGCTAGCTAACTGGCTCCACAAGGACGCCCTCAACGCAGCGTTTGAAGAACAGCTTCGGCTTTGTGGTCACGAGTTGTGTTCGGACTCAACTGCGCAACCCCTCTACCACCAACCCCCTTCGCCACCCCCCGCGGCCCGGCTGGAGATGAGCGGAAGATGTCGGTGTCGGGGCTGAAGGCCGAGCTCAAGTTCCTGGAGTCCATCTTCGACCCGAACCACGAGAGGTTCCGAATCATTGATTGGAAGCCCGACGAGCTTAGCTGCCAGTTCAACGTGACGGGGGAGAAACTGCTCATCATCCACTGCAACATCACGGTGAGAAATGGGCGCTCGGCTGAGGAGGCCTGAGCTCCGGCCCGCGCTCGCTCCACCGTGAACAACACACGCACTCAACTCGGGCATACTGCTTAGTTGTGTGGAATTTAGTTAGCATTCCTATCCGAGTGCTGTTTTCGAACTGTGACGGCTGAAGGCTCTTCCGCACCCGGCGTTTCTCACTGTATCATGTTTGTTTTGCGGGTTTGAGCCATTGTTCTGGCGGGCGGGGGGTCTACAGCCCTGCTTCGTGCCGTCAAACCGGAAGGTTGCCTAACAGCTAACTAGCTAGCATTGCGTCGCTTGTTTGTTTTCCTTTTTTACCCTTAAACTACTGAATTGTATGCATGCATGGCTTCTTGAAAGCTCGAAATTCAGCTAACCAAGTCTAGTTACCTTGTTTCGCATGTCTTTAAAGTGTAACTAGATGTGTCCGCCCAAAATAATAAAAAGTAGTGTTGGCTGTAAGCGACATGTGTAGCCAGTAAGCTAGACGATTGTTGTAATTAAATCGGTCCTTTACTTCAGCTAGGTTAAAAGAAGTTTAAAACTCCAACTAGTAGTTGGATGTGGCTAAATTTCTGCCAGACGCCGTGTGTGTTATACATGGACCGGCGAGGAGGAGGAGGCGGCTGCCGCCTGGTGTGTCGCCGGAGGGTGTTGACTGCTGGGTATGTGTTGGCACTATGCAGCCACCCAGGAATGGAGGTTATGCAACGTATTTGAGAAAAACAGTAGCGGTGATGCATTCTGTAGCAGGTCTTCTTACATTTGATGTTACAGAGAGCAAGAAGAACAAGCTTCAACCTCTTCTCAAGCTGTCTACTGTGCAGCGCCATTTGGCTCTCCTGCTTCTTCTGATGTGGTGCAAAGTTGAGGTGTAGTGCAAGTGTGGTTGATTTGGTTATATAAACGTTCAACACATTGTTTACATTGATCACCCAAGTGACATTAGCTGTTGAACAGAAACAAAAGAACTGGACAGGGGAACCCTGTTATTGTATAATTATAGTTTAAGCCACTAGTTTTGTATGCCTTTTGTTATCTAACAGAATGAAATGTAAGAAATGAGTGTTAACTGTGTGTTCTGTACTTGCAGGTGCTGTGAATCACTAGCATGTGATCATAATCTTTTTATTACATCTATGTAAGCATTCTACTTAACGGTTTGAAATATTGTTCTATAATCAGTTGGCCGTTTTGTCCAAGGTAGCCTAAGAGGAGTAGGTTAAATCATGGGTTATGTTAACTGTAGCATCTTTTGCCATTTACAGCCAAAGATTATATGGTAGTTTTTATTAGGAAAGGTGCCTTTGGTGACAAACTATCAAACGTGGCTTTTGAATCTCCACTCTTGATTAAAAGTTGCTTGTGAAGCACATTCATTCAATTATCCCATACAAAAATTATATTGAACAATGATTATATAAACTTAGGTCTGTAATCTGCCTTTACAGTTTTTGCTGTTTCTGTGTGCACCTTCATTTTCCCTAGAATTTGGGTTGAAGGTTAATCCAGAGGCTCTCTCCCCTTTCAGGAGTCCTACCCCTCAACACCCCCAATATGGTTTGTGGACTCGGATGACCCCAGTCTTGCACAAGTGCTAGAGCGCTTAGAGGACGTCAGAAAGGGTAGTACCCTGGTAAGAGCACAGTGTGTCTTTTCAAAGGCAGTGTGGCGTTTCACCTGCTGTCAGGTATATAGCACAGCCTTGATCTGTTTTTTGTAGGAGTACATGAGTTTTGTGGGACACACTGCAAACATGCAAATCTTTATATAACTTTGATAATTGAAATTTCCTTCAAGATTAGTAAACTTCTCAATCATGTTGGAGAACACTGACTGGGGTACTGTTAAAAGATTAAAGAAGCATGGTTTAACTGCAGACATTGAGTGATGTTTTAATGTGGTGCCATGAAAAGGTAACTTGCAATTGATTAAGGTTTCACAAAACCATGCACTTGTATTTTTCTTTTGTGATTTTTATCATTTGTTTTACTTGGACGGAGTTGCATGTTTTAAATATCAGTGTTATATCATTACATGTCCAAATTTAGTGCTTTCCTATATCATGAGCTTCAGAAAATTCTTGCTTAATGGTTTTCTGCTGCATAAAATGTAGAACTGCTAGGTATGCAGTACTGCAAAATGGAGTAGAGCAGTGTTACCCTGTTGGCAGGCCTGAGTGGAGGATGAGCAGGCAGTAACTGAAAAGCAGTTGCTGACACCCCCCCCCCCCCCCCCCCCCCCCCCCCCCCCCCCCCCCCCCCCCCCCCCCCTCCCCCCCCCCCCCCCCNCCCCCCCCCCCCCCCCCCAATAAAGATTAGCAATGGGCCATTATTGAAAACTTCACTGACCCAAGGCTGTTAGTTGAACACAGAGATATACTATAGATTAGTTGTTGTCCAACCACTACTTGGATTTTTAACCCAAGTCCAGCAGTTTTTTCTGTGTGCCTCTTATTCCATTTTCACAAGTTTATGTGGGAGGATGTTAAATCTTTGTCAAGATGTTATCACTCTAAAAGAAACAAATCATTTGAAAAGTTGAGGATGAATTTATTCTGTAGTTATATTTTTTCTTAATTTGATTAAACTAAGAAAGAGCATTCAGCCAGTGTAAATGAACCATTGAGTTAAATAATTATAGTAAATAATGCAATGAATGATGTTCCATCCAGGGTATACCCTGCCTTATACCCTGCCTTACACCCTGAGCTCCTGGGATAGGCTCCACTAGAACCCTACAATGGATTGGAAATGGCCCATGATTTGCTTTAGTATAAAGATGTTCAAATGTACTTAAATTTCCAGTCCCCCCTCCCAAGTAACAAATAGTCAATTTTAATGGAAGCTTTGTTTAAGCCTAAATATAAATTTCATGAAAATTATGTCCTAAAGAACTGTTAGGCTATTTTCTTTGCTTAGTTACACAGTGTAACATGTATTGGTTTATGCAGTATGAGTACTGACAAAGAATGTTCTTTGCATTCTGAGTGACATTTATTCCTGAAGTTATAGCTGTTGGAAGTGATTTTTACATAATGAAGGTCAGCATAATCTGGTGGTCATTGTGGCATTTGCATGAACGTTTTCACTCTTGCTGAGCTTAATTAAAGGTGCAGGTTTCCTGTTGTTTTTCCTAACTTTGGTTTCCTTAGAATGGCTCCACCTGCCTGCACAGTAGGTCTGCATGCAATGAGTTGTAGTCGGTTTTGTTTTTGTGTGTAACAGGAGTGACTGATTGAGGGATTTAACAGTGAAACCACACCTCACAAAGAAAAGTTAAGGTTGCAAAAATACATTGTTAGCATCCTAATGACTTTTTGTCTGACAGCTGTATTGCAACCTTTTCCATTATTGGTATTTTGACCCTTAAATGTGTTTTATTATTACTTTGTGTCAGGCTTGTAGACAGCAAGTGGGGAAATTTTACTATGATCTCTAGACCAAAGATTTATCAAGGTCCAAACTGACCAGTGCCAACCATGCCTGCAGAGAGTGCCTAACTAAAATGTACATTATATGGTTTAGCTGTAGCATTACTTGCCATATGAGAACAAAGGTTTTTTGCTGTTGTGTAGATGTTTGTGTTAATTCTTATGTAGAAATGAACTAAAATTCTGTGATTTATTTGTTAAAGTGACACTGTCTGTTGGGCCATTGTTTTGTTAAAAAAACTTCAATGACATAGTTACAGTTGTATGGTTACTCATTTCCGTCTCCCCCTCTTAGCTCCTGCAGCAGCTGAAACGGCTCATTTGTGACTTGTGCCGCCTCTACAACCTGCCACAGCACCCTGATGTGGAGATGCTGGACCAGCCGCTGCCTGCTGGGCCGGTAAGCCAAGAAAGAAAAGCACGCCTTCCACTCTGATATTGCAGAACACCAAGCAAAGCCTTCTTGAGTTCATCTGTATAAAGCAGAATTGATTCATTCATTTAATCACAGTATCATCAACTCACCAAAACACTGGCTACAGCCTTGCTTAAAAGATTAGTGTATTCATGTATGTATTTTGTATTAGTAAATTAAGGGTTTCAGTTATGAACTTGACAATGTATGATAAGACTGAACTTTGGAAAGGTTTTTGTACATTTCATTAACACATTTTGTAACTCGTAAGGTGGATGCTGTTTCTCTGATCAGTTGCATATGATCCATCCATCACCAGGTTACTCTGGGCCTTGAAGTAAAATTGTGGTACTTACAGCTAAACTTGTAAACAGTTAGATTTTTTGGAAATTATAGGTTCTAAAAAGCACCATGCTACAAAAGTAGTTCTGTATCTCAATTTAATGATCATTCTTAGGTTTAAGTCTATGGATTTACATACTGTACACTATGTACATTTTTTTCTGCATTTGTTTAGCTGTTGGTTGGATTAACAGTGTTAACACTGTTAAAACCTCATTTGACCAAGAGTGCCAAAGTCTTTTTTTTAGCTAGATAAAATTATTCCTTTGTGGTTCTGTTGGGGGGGGGGGGCTTCCATATGCAAGCTCTGTATCTGAATTTTTGCTGCAACAGCTCTTGAAAATTAATACCTGTATGGCTAAATGGAAATTTCTGCTATTATTTGAATTTTTATCCAAAGCTTATCCATAATAAAAATAAAAAGCAAATAAAAATCAAAATAAATTAAAAATCTACAAATGCTGTACAGTGTACTGTAATGAATACTGTATCTATTAAACTCCATTGTATATGAATATATCTGAAGCCAGATGCTGGTGTGTTATCAGCTGTTTCTGTTACTTTTGCTTTGTCTAAGCACTTTTGCACTGCCACATTTACCGTGCATTTCATTTTTTTATATAAACCTATTTATTTAAATGGTTTGATTGTGTCCAGCAAAGCCATGGACTTGGCAGGATACTTTGACACATGTCATCCCTTTATTCAATATAAAACTGAAGTCCTGCCCCAAACAGCACATGCACCCTCTCAACTCCCATACACAATGATGCCGTTAGTGGCACTATCACAAAAAATGTTTTTCTGTACTGTACCATGCATTATAAACATGAAAATTAATAACAACATTAATGTTTTCTAATTGTATAAATGGTGTTTAGAGTGTTTTATTATACTGAAATCATGGGTCGATAGTTATTATAGGTGTTTGCGGATGACCTTAGAGCACATAATTTGTTTTTCCCCTATTTAAAATAATGGGAAATGAACGTTCTATCCAATGCATGTATAATTGTCACTCTTCATAAAACTTGTTCATCTATACTGGATTAATCTAATTAGTTAAATTAAAAGATATGAAAATGTGTTCAGTTACATTCATTATGGATGCCTACTTGAGAAAAAATTACATAGTTATAAGGGAGAAAATTAAGAACATCTTTGATCTTTTCTATTTCTAGTATTTCTTGATGGAATTTGGCTGTTTAATGAAATTAAGATACTGGACTTTAATAACTTAATGTATCTGGTAATTTTATAGCTGTATGGTGCATTCAGTTATCAGCATAAAGTATTAGAAATTCTATTAGAATAAAATAGGTTTAATTTATACTTATTATAAATAAAAACTACTTTAGTCTTTCTTGTTTGCTCACAGTGTCCTCTAAGAAACCTGCTAATCCAGCTAAATATTATACTTAAGGTGAAGCCTAGTAACGTTTTGCACAAAGTCTTGAGTAATGAATGAGTTACATGAATCTTGTCCATTTCTGACTTTAATTTGTAGCCCACATCCAATTTGCTTGATTGGTTTTTGTAGTTTCCATTCCTTTATACTTCAGGACCAGTATCATATCTTTGCTTCACTTTAACAATGGTGAAGATAGTACATTAGGACTATTTCCAGGTATCTCCAGACTTTCCATGCTGGGCATGATGTCCACATGTTAATTCTGAAAAGATGTCAGTTTGTTAGTCAGGAAGAAACTTGATAGATGGAATCAAAAATGGGTCTTTTTGACCACAACTGAAAGTGCTGCCTTTATTATACACTTAAAAATTTGTGCAAGGATCATATTTGTTGATAAGTATGTTTGTGTCTGCTTTTATGCCTTGTCATTGAAGAAACCATACATTCTTGACTATACAAAATATACTGGAGCAGAATGTCAGGCCCTTCATTTGTAAGTTGAAATTGTACTAATCAAGAACTTTCACGTGAGGATTCATATGTAACAAAACTTCTCACAGCTGTGAAATGTTCATAACTGTATTCAGTTTTCCTGTTTTTTCTGGCTGCCCTATATATTCAGATAAACCCTTTAAGTTTTAAATGACACTACCAGTGGGTATTCTTCTTAAACAGCCATTTTTCCCTTTAAATGGTAGAGGTGGGTGCAACAAATTTTGCAGTATCTTAATGCATAGGGTATTGTTTTATTGATGTATATTTATTGAATTATCAGACTAACATTTCACATTCTTTACATTGCTGTTTTAAGCCTGGAACAACTGATGAAGTGACATCTGAAGAAGAGGAGGAAGATGAAATGGCAGAGGTCTGTATTTTTTTCGGTGAAACCCCTTCCATCCTGTGCCAAGGTGGATGTTTTCACCTTTTCTTGAGTGCTCCACATACCTATGGATGTGCATTTTGTGTGGCAGCAGGACATTGAAGATCTGGACCACTATGAGATGAAAGAGGAGGAGCCGGCAGATGGCAAGAAATCAGAAGATGATGGGATTGAGAAAGAGAACCTTGCTATTCTAGAGAAGATCCGCAAAAACCAGAGACAGGACCATTTAAATGCAAGTATTCAGTGTAGTAGTCTTGGGGGGGGGGGGGGACTGGATAAGCTTTGTAGATAACACAAATATAATGTCTGAAATGTTTGGATGGAATAGTGTTGGGTTTTTTTTTTCCCTTTTAATAAGTGCCTCTGTGTGACTTAAACAGACTTGTTAATATTATTCCAGGGTGCTGTGTCTGGATCTGTGCAGGCTTCAGATCGCCTCATGAAGGAGCTCAGGGAGATATACAGGTCACAGAGCTACAAGACAGGTAAATAATAGGTTCTTATATCAGCAATCCAGTTAGAATTTGTATTTTGACTTTACACGTAACATGTTAAGAATATTCATTTTAAGAAATGTTAATGTAAGTTAATCTTGTTATGACCAGAGCTATAAATGAATGTTTGTTGCTCTTAACAGGAATTTATTCAGTTGAGCTTGTCAACGACAGTCTTTATGAATGGCACGTCAAGTTACGGACGTAAGTACCAGTCACTGTTGTCACAATGCATTGATCATTAACCATTTGGTCTTCTCTACAGCTCCAGTATCAGAGAAAATTGTTTATAGGGGTTACATATATTAATTTAGCAGATGCTTTTCCCCAAAAGTGATGTATAAATACTGTAGTTTAGCACTTGCTCAAAATTTTTTTTTCAAAGCCATGGATAAACACTCCAAAAACATGCAAATTCCACACAGACTAGGGAGGACTAAGCACATGGCCAACCTTCCAGGCTCTGTGAGGCAGCAGCACTATCCACAGCACTGTCGTGCTGCCCTGGTTCAGCTGAAATGTATAAATTATTCGTGATCACTTTGCCTATTCCAACAGGGTAGATCCTGATAGTCCTTTGCACAGTGACCTACAAGTTTTAAAGGAAAAAGAAGGCATGGACTACATTCTTCTCAATTTCTCCTATAAAGTAAGGGTTGCAAATGGGTGCGTTTGCCTTTCAGCAACTTAAGCTGCTGGACGTTTTCACCTTTTCAAAATGACAAACTGGAAAAAAGTAATTGTAGGAATTAGACTGCCAGTTTCATTCTTGGAGCTTATAGTTTCTTGTTTGGATTTTGCAGGATAACTTCCCCTTCGATCCGCCTTTTGTACGGGTCGTGTCTCCTGTGCTGTCTGGAGGGTGAGTAAGGCTATATCTGGGTTTATACACCCCCTTGGTCTCCATCAATATTTTCTTAACTCTGTCATTGCTTCAGGAGAGTAAAAAGGTTAAAATTTCCTGGTGGAAGTAATGTTCAGATAGTCACATTTAAACTGCTCTGCCTGTGGTAAAGGACTGATCTGTATGTTTAATGTTTTGTATAAGCTTTTAGTTTTAGTGAGTGTTGCTGATCGATTAGTGCTACAAAAAGGCCTTTACTTGTTTCCCTTTCTGCAGTTATGTCCTTGGAGGAGGTGCCTTGTGTATGGAGCTTCTCACAAAGCAGGTCTAAATTTATTCCTCCTTCCAACTTTATTGGCTCAGGCTCTTGCTGTGCTGTCTGTTGTTTTAACAAGTCTACTAATAGACTTGTTTTTATCTTTTCTTTAGGGCTGGAGTAGTGCCTATTCTATAGAGTCTGTGATCATGCAGATAAATGCCACCTTAGTCAAAGGAAAAGCCAGAGTCCAGTTTGGAGCCAACAAGGTAAGATTAAAGTTCTCAGATTTGTATAGTATTGATTTTTATTCCCGGGATAATAAGCATCGTCATAGAGCTGAACACTTGTGTATTACCGGGTTCGTGTTCCTTGACCCTTAGCTGACTGTAAGCAACCATTTCAGGTTATTTCATTATCTTTTGTCATGAAATGCTATTTACATAATGTGTGAAGTCTACTATTAATTCTGCCACTTATAGACTGGTTCCTACAGTACTTGAAATTTAGCTAATTTTTACATTATTTATGTAAATTGACTGATTTTAAAATGAATTATACCGGATAATGCTGAACATATTTGTATTAAAGAAAGGAACGCTTTAAAGAGATGGTAAGAAATATGCATTTAAGCTCTGAATGAGAAATGCTTCTCGTTTACCCAGTAAAGAAAATAATTACAAATATCCAAGACTGAAATTGTTTATATGTCAGTATGTGATTGAAGCAGTGGAGGTATGATAGTATAGTGCAGTGGCTGGATGACCACTAGAGGGAGGATGTGAGCTCAAATGATGTCCAAGAGACGTGCAGTTTATAACATCACAAATAGCTGATGATGTGCTTTGAATGGAAACTGGCCTCAGTGGTAGCCATTGTTAGTATTATTCCATTATTCTGTAAGAACCTGGGTTCTTTTTCTAATTATTAATGTTAAGAAACCCCTCTTACAGATGTTTCCTCACCATCTAAAACAAATGATAAAAATATGCAAATATATGTGGTTATTTTTTTACTTTGTATTTCAGAACAGTACCTTTCGATTTTAATGTTAGTGACATGTTCCATCTCTTTTTGATATGTTCAGTGTAATAAAGGCTTTTGGTTTGTGGATTAGCGTTGATTTGAGTACAACATTTATGTTGAGAAATTAACTGTTTTCCTGCAGAACCAATACAATCTTGCCAGAGCACAGCAGTCCTACAAGTCCCTAGTGCAGATTCATGAAAAGAACGGTACGTTTATTTTTCTTTATACTTGCTCACTAAAGACTAAATGCAGGGGATTGTGGTAACTGCACTGCAGTGTCTCTAGTGTGGTAGTTTATTGCTATGTAATTGTGTACTGTTGAACTAACAGCTAAATAGAAAATAAGTTCCTTTATATTTTAATGTCAACAGACATGATTATTAAGCTTTTTGCCAACTGGTCAGCTCAGTTTACTTGCACAGGCCTCTCTTTTTCCTTTTAATGCTCTTAAATAAATATTCCCCAGTAACAATTTTTCTTTTCTTGCAGGGTGGTACACACCCCCGAAAGAGGACGGTTAGAGTGAAAGTCCTCAGGTGCACTGGGACCAACTGTCTTGGGGTCAATACTTTTTTCTTTTCCTTTTTGTTTCCTGGATTTAAGATTTTTTTGTGACTCTGAGGTTGTTTTTAATGGGAATATGGCACTCTCCTTCCCAAATGGGCTTGACCCATTCAGTATCCATGGAAACTAACGGGTAAAATCTTCCCTCAGCAGATGGGAGATTCTCACTGGGTCATGAAGTTACACTCATCCACCACTCAAATACTCGCAGTGCAGTGGGCTTTGTTCAGCTTTTTTGTCTTTAACTTTCTAGTAATTGTAATGGAGACCTTTAAGGTGAACCACTGACTGTACACACTGGCAGGTGAAAGAACATGGATTTGGTGGAAGAACACTGATTCAGTCATGACTCGATAGTCCTTCAGTGACCCCCGCACAGCCATTGTTTGCTGCCCCTGGGTGTGAGCTCATGCTTGCTTTGTCAGCTTGTCCATGGAAGGAAAAACTGGTGTTTGACCTGCAGATGCAGCTGGTTGCAATGTAGCCCACTTCTGTTCAAGATGGTTTCAGTGCAGACCTGCATAAAGTCTGAACCTTGGCTACATAACAATAATGGCAGCAGTTTGGTGCCCCACTGCCTCAATCACAGTACTTTTTTTTGTTTTTTTTTTTTTTGTTTTTGTCTAATATTTCCAGCGCCAAGAGAACCTCGCAGTTGACTGCCTGCATCAGGGGCACAGTGTCACTGCCAGCCAGAATGGGCTAAATAAAAGGCGTACTATTTGATAGCAGCCATGTCACCAAGCCTCAGAATGTTGCTCTTTTGTCAAAGCAGGCAGGGATTCCTGAGCTCTAAGGTTAGTTGGGTAGTATTTTTGTAAAGTAGTTGAATGAGCTCTAAATGGAAACTCGTGGTGTTTCGTAGAGTGGGATTTGTTGTTTTAATGTATCTGTGTATGTTTCTGGACTTGTGGACACACTGCATCAGTACACCTGGAACTACAGCAAGGACAACTTGCAGCTGAGCATTTTCACATGCAGAAAAAGAAAAAAAAAACATGAATGGAATCCTTTACTGACATAAAACCATAACCTTAAACTGTTATGAGATTGACTACTCTTAAATTTTCTTTTTGAATTACAATATTTAGTTATGAATGATTTTGTCATTAGTGACTATGCTTCTGTATCAGTCTTAAAGGCAAATGTAATAACTTTTTCTCCACATTGAGTTATTCCGTTGGTGTTGCAGTCTAGAGAAACGTTGCCATAATTCTTGCCATATTGTCTATGGCAAATTCATGAACCTTTTACCAGGGGCATAACTATGCAGAGATGAGTAAACTCTGTTTGCTACAAACACTCTTATGTGTGACTTTGAAATGATCCTGCTTGCAACAGACTTTGTTGCAGTTGTAGCTTGTAGAGCATTAACCTTGTTGGCTGGCTTGTGCGGCCCTTGAGCGCACGACCCACTGGAGCGCAGGCAGCCAGGGAAATGGCTCTGTGTCCTTTGGCAGCCCTTGGGAGTTGCAAAGGTGAGTGTGGAGGACTCCTTTCAGAAGCCCCTCAGACACAGCAATGAATACTGCAAAATGTCTTCACATGCCTTAAGAAGGAGGTATTTTTTCACTTCCTCCTGTCCATTAGCAAGCTTATTTTCTGACAAAGGTCTTTTGCGCACTGCACATCCCTCTTGTTGAAGGTTTGCATTCCTACTGACTGAGTAGTCAGTAAGCTGAATTTGATTTTAACGTTGAATTAACTAGGGTTATGCCAAGTAATGTCGCAGATATTGCACACAGCACAGCCTCCGTATGATGATGCCCTTTTTGGATTCATGATGTAAATTTATGTAGGGAATAAATGAAATGTCCCTTGTTCTTAAAACCAGCATAGGAATGAACCTTTCCCCTTCATTTTTGCAGTTGGTCTGGATCCTGTTTGCAGCACTTATTGTGATATCCAGTGATGGGTTTATGATATAAGGTGCATATTGTTTCTGGCATATCACTGTCAATCTGTGTATAGCCTAAACCAGTGCTCAGTGGAACAAGGGGAAATGCTGTACATTTGACCAGCACCATTGTAAATGCATCAGTTTGGCCCCTTTAAGGCAGTTTTTTTAAGGAAATTTAACATGCTGATTCTGGTTGTATTAGTTGAGCTGCTTCTTTAACCTTTATGGTCTTGGATTTAAGAAAGCTGTCTGGATCATGTGCCAGTGTGCTGTGCTGAGGCTCCTTGTTTTGGAGAAATGTGTTAATGAAGGGCCTGTGTGTGGGATTCTGACTGCAGGCAAGCGTGTGAGCATCTTACTTTTGAGGTGATGCCCTGACAGTAAATCCCACTGAGTTGTCCTGTGCTTTAGGCATGTGCTGACATGACTGACCTCAGGAACACAAACTGCACTTTTAAGCAGGAGTGGTTCTGCGGATGTTACAGCGCATTTTCCATGTTTTGTTGTGGTCCCACCTGAATGAGGAGATTTGAGCGTCCATGTGTTGTGCACAGTTCTTTGATTTCTGTTTGCCTAACTCATGAAACCTATCAAAGAAAGCATCTGTTGTTCCAGACAGGAGTTCAGTTTGTGAATCTGGGGGGTCAAGATTACTGTCGTAAGCATGATGACCACTCAAGTTGTGCAGTACGTGTCACCAAGGCCAATTGTCAAGACTGAATGGCCACCATTGGTTTTTGTTTCTTACCCCACAGCAGGTAGTTTGTTATCCAAAAATGCTTGTTTCACTTGTACAAGTGTTTTCATTAGAGCTTAATCTAAGGAAATGTCCTCCAATTGCTGAAAATTGGTATATATATATATATTGGACTACAAGAAGGCACTGAAACATTGGCAACAACAAGCAAACTATAACATTTAGGCTCTTTTGTTTATGGTAGACCTTGACTAGTCCAATCAGACATGTCTAAATGGTTGGTTAGAGACAAAGGTCCCTTCACAGCACTCCGTCACGCTGTCTTGAATCTTGCAGCCACTGTATTGCACTTGTATCTCTCCTTCATTAATCCCTCCTAATTGTACCTTTCTCTTCTCATGTTGCTCCAATTCAGAGGTTTTAATGGAATTGATTCATGTACTTTGAGTTGCTTCCAATACGCTGTGATAAGTGTCATTTGTATAAATGCAGGCAAGTCCCCCCAACATTAACAGAACAGGATTTCTTTTCCTTTAGTAATTGGTTTGAAATGATGGCTAATTGTGGATTCCCATTCTGACACCATTTATTGGTGAGCAGGTTATGAAGTTATGCACTGTTAGCATGCCTTTTTTCTTTTCCCATTGCAAGATTAATTTTGAACATGTACAGTAATTTGTAAACTTGCATCAAGTTTATGAATAAAGAATTTTAAGAAGTACCTGATGTCTTGAGTTCATTTCTTGAAAAGGTCAGTAGTGAAAGCTCATGATTCTCATTTTTGGAGGACCTCTAGATGTTTCTTTATGTACAGCCATTCAGTATTGCATCACACAAATGACAAACTAGTACTTTTTCCCCCTGTTCTGGTATTATCAACCATTTTTTTAATGTGATTCCCATAGGAAAATTTACAAACACCGACAAAGAGCAATATTTTCTTTGATGAAACAAAGTGCAGCACAGCACACCAAATTAAGTGGCATCTTGCTGGATTTGGCCCAAAAGCAGGTTTTGACTGCACATTTATTGTGGATGTGTGGCGCCCCTGGATTATCAGTCTGTTTACTTGTCTCTGAGTTGGGATCAAATGGGTTTTAATTTATACCAAAACTGGCGTGAACATTGTATTAATCTGCATAAACCTTTAATGCCTCGTTTCCGAGGGACGCGGCAAATTGCGATCCTTCTGCTGGCCAGCAGATGGAGACAAAGCATTAACGGGACGTGCTGCTCACTTGCGGAAGACCGGCTGTGCTGTCAAGTCCGTCATGTGATGAACTTCCAGCTATAAGGAAAGCAAACGCCGGAGGCCGCGGGGGGTATTAACATCATATCCAATGTGTCCTGTGTTCACTGTTGAGTGAAATGTGATTAGGGCCGCTATAATGCCGTCCTGTAGTGCTGAGAACCGTTTGTTTTGTTTTGTCGTGTGTCGTGGCAGAGAAGCTCAAATCTAGTACCTGTACCATGGGACAGGCGGTGATAAAATGGGTTTTAGTCTTGTGTTGGACTGCATTCTGTTAATAATGACAGCTGTAAAAAATAAAAAGGAAGTATGATGACAAAAAATATCCCATGTCTTATGTGCTCCTTAAATATATAAACATGTCTTATTTAGGTCGTAAGCTTGTCATGACAAAACCCTATCGTTCAATATGTTGTAGTTTATGTACTGTAGTTCACCTCGAGGGGGAGCATATGCACTGTCAAATTTTTCTTGACAACCTCCTTTTCCAGAGCAGTTCACAATATTAATTTTATTGATGGGTAAACAATTAGAAACAGCAGCTGACTTTTCTTATTAGAGTGTGGTATAACTCCAGAGTGGCAGTGGGTCTTATTTTAACTGCCTAGAAAAACCGTCTGCAAGTTTAGAAATGAATTGCAGAGCGGGTCCTTCTGTTTGTTTCCTCTGTGCTGTACTGTACTGCATTGTCCTTTTTTGGGCTTTGAACCTGTTCTCATCCTTTATGGGATCTTATAGCTGAGTGGCCAGAGTGAGGCAGTGCAGTAGAAGTATCTGAGCAGGTTCTCACACTTCTAGTCAGAGCAACCTTACCCAGGAAAGGGAAAATTGGGTACAGTAGCTGAACACATAGGACATGTAAGATAAAGCACTCATAATACATATAACAATAAATAAAAGCAAAAAAATACAATCAAATAACACTGATAAATAGTGTAATTGTTAACGGATCTTTGTGTTGCATTACCGAGGTGGCTATTGGTAAGAAAGACCCCCCTAAAGTGCTTCTTAGCGCAGCTGAGGTGAATTAAAGAGCTTGTGGTAATCATTTAGGGAATATGAGCCGTTGGCCATGATGCACTGTAGCTTCCCCCTCATCCTGGCCTCTGCCACGGCCTCCACTGAATTAGGAATCTGACCCATGACAGAACCCCCCTTTCCCCCTTTCTTCTTCTTAAAATTTTATTGAGTCTCTGCCTCTCAGCAGAAGTGATGTCCCCCCAGCACAACACAGCATCAAAATGACACTGGTCACTGGTGTCTGGTAGAACGTGTAGAGGATGTTGCTGCACACGTTAAACAACTTGCATATTTAGACAAATGGCAGAAATAGCTGCTACTACAATGAGATACTTTCAGTCCTTGAAATTTTTGCATGTTTTGTATATGGGCAGAACAAACAATCTCTCCCTGTGGAGCAATGCAGATTTTAAGAGGGGATGTGCTTTACTGTTATTAGTTCAGTGGTTTGAGTTTTTATTTATTTATGTTCAGTGAAGCTGCAGTGTGGTGTTAAACACCGTTCTTCCATATGGATATTAAACGTATAAAAACAAAAGTAAAGACAAGCCTAGAGTTTGTTCTGTCATATGACTGGCCATATACTGGAATGTAACCATATCTGGGGCCAGAGGGTGATGTAGTAGTTAGTGCTGTTGACTTGGCCTTAAAGGATCTTGGTTATAGTCCCACTGCTTCAGTCAAAGTTAAGCAGCTATGATTTTTAAAAATGTTATACAATTAAATTTGCAAAAGAAGAAAACACAGGAACGAAACTACAGAGTACAGATTGTTAGGTGATTGTCAATAGTACACACACCTCACATTATGATTTGCTTTGAAGAAAAGAACCAGCTAAATAAGTTAATAATCATGTATTTTCCTGTTGGTGCTGATGGTCAGATCTCTGTAAATTTCTTGATATATTTTAGTGCTTGAGCCAGATGTAAGACGTGATTTTTTTTTTCTGCTATCCCACCTCTAGGCAATTCCGAGATACTTTTCAAAGAGCAGTGGACAGGAGCCCAGGGAGTTGGGAGCGCTGGTCCCTCAGAGTGCTAAAAATTTATATTCGTATTGGATTCTTCACCAGTGCACTGCCAACTCAATGCAATTTCACAACAAATATCCAAATCAGCATTTTAGGGCTGCGAAATTACAGCAGGCGCAATTGAGAGAATGACCTTCACAAGTGTTTTTCATGTTGCTTCTCATAAATTCATTCCAAATGTATTCATTTTCTGCCTTTCAGGGTGAAGCCAAAGTGTAATGAGTAGATAGGATGCATACATTACATTAAAAGGCCAACCTGGAAATAAAATTTTTTTTCCATCTTGAAGTTATTGTAAATATTAATGATTCTTTTTTTGACATTTGTGAAATTTTGTGCACTGGAATTTTCTGGAAGTTAGAAAAATAAAAATCAATCCTTCAAGGGAATATTTTTAATGCAGGAGCATTTAGTTTTCTTACAGTTTAACCCCTTCAGTAACTCCAGGTTTGCTCTCAGTGTGTAGCCAGCAGTGATGGGAATGAACCTGAGCTCCGTGTGTCTCCACTGTGGCTCTTGGCCCAACTGCCTATGTGTTCTCTCACTTATATTTCATTTCATTCCACAATCTAAAGCTACATAAAATGATTATTAACTAGCATTTATTTGACGCCTTTATTAAGGAGATCTACAATGGTATATGGGCCACATTATCAAATGCAACAATTCATTCTTTTAATGCAAGAAAAGAAATGTAACACACGCTTATACATGCTGAGGACAATTTTGATTCACCAGTTTGCTTGAAATGCATGTCAGTGGGATGTGAGAGGAAACCCACTTGAAGCCACGTTCAAGCCCATGTCCAATCCCACAGCCCTTGTACTTACAGCTATGAGGCACCCATACTGTGGTACTGTACTATACACTGCAAACAACTCTGCTGTGTGAAACAACTAACGCTGTGAGTTTGTTTCATTTTGGTAATAGTCACAGCTGTTACGTATTTAAAACTTGCTCTCTTCAAACACAGAATAGATGGTATCTGAGATATTTAGAAAGTCTATAGGGCCACTGGTAAATTTATTTACTTATTGTTAAGGCAACCAACCAATGCTTAAAAAATGAAGCATTATTTTCCATCTAAAATGTCATGTTAGCTTTTTTAGGGTGCTGCTGTGGGGTTAGGGCTGCAAAGCAACAAACCTCAAATAAGTCCATATTCTTTACCACGACACCACCTGCTGTCCTTCTGGCTTTGTTTTGTCTACCAGGGCTGCATACCTCAGACAAGCTCAGCACACTCTTTGCCTCTATTTCCCTCCACTGCTATTCCGCACTGACTGTCAATATCCCAGAGCAGATGATGGATGCAGAGTTCTGTTAACCATAAAGTCATGATCGCTGTGCTCAGCCTGACAGTTGGTCAGACAGAGTGACTTTCATTAGGAAGGTGATCCTTTACTGTGGATATTTATTCAATACTGCCTTCCAGCAAGTCCACCCAGACAAACTAGTGAGGAATTATTTGAAGACATTAACCGATTTCTTTGTCAGTTTTGTCTTCCTGTGAAAGAACGAGGTGGGGTGAAGGTTCTCTGTCTTGACTGTTCAGCACATCTTGATCTATAGTCCCAATAAACACGACATTTTAAATGACACGGACTCTAGAAGAAAGTACTCACATGCTGGTCAATGCAGAAAGCAAAGTGCCACGGAAAGGCACCACAGGTAGTCTAGTGGTTCAAACCATTCCCTTGCACTCGACAGGCCCAGGTGCAACTCCCATTACCACTGCAGTACCCTGGGACAAGATACTTACCTTGAACTGACCAGTTAAATGGTAGCTGCATAAATGGGTAACTTAGTGTAAAGACCTAGCACTGTAAGTTGTTTTAGAAAAGGCATCTGCTAAATATTGGTTAATAATAATAACATTGATCTCTAAGGTTTTTGTTGTAATGTGATGAATCAGGCTGGCTTTCTGGTGTTGACATCTCAGTATAGAAGATGATTGATGACTGATGGCTTGATGTCAATGATCCTTCATCCTTCTCTTTACAAAAGGCCCTGTAACCATGATAGAGCATCAGCTCTTTGTTAACATCATGGGACCTCTGTGTGTGAGAGAAGGTAGTTGGTTTCTTCAGGGCTGGGTTCTCCCAAGGGCCTGATCTGACCCAAAATATTCCCGACTGGGCTGCAACTGACTAATGCGTTCTGTCAGTTGGAAGCCAAGCTGGTTAAACACCTCTGCAAAACTTACAGCGAGAGTGAGAGAGGGTGGCAGATTAAATATACCTGTCTGATTTTGGGGAGATTTTCTTCCATAAGGATGTGGGTGGATTCGGGGCAGACGGTGATACTAATGACCCAAAGAAAAAAATGGTAAAAAGGGACAGGTGAGAGAATGTGTTTATGCAAAGAGGAAGCAGACCGTGAAGGTGCTATTGGATATTCGTGATAAATAGTGTAGTGTTGGTCATTATCACAACCTTGATATACTGTCCTAAAAAGAAATGCATAATTATAACTACTTCAGTGACCACAACCATATGGCCTAGTTCAATATCCTATCCAACCAAAGTCCTTGGCCTTTGTGCATTGAAGGAATCAGATCTCCTTTTGAAGGACCTAAAAGGCTTCTTACTGAATGGAGATTAAGCAAAGCTTTTACTGTGTGTTTTAGTCATGCTCTGACACTGAAATGGTTTTAAAAAGCATTATTCTTTTGTGGCATGTGGCTGAATGGTAACATCACCCTGAAGAGATAAAGCACAAGCCATCGGGAATGATAAGCATCTTATCAGGCTGTGAGCATGAAGTTGCAAAGGACAGCATACAAACGTGTCAAGTGTTAGACAACCTCACCTGCAAAAAGATAAAGGCTGGTTACATTCATGATGGAAAATACATATTTTTACTTCTTTTCATCAAAGTCTGGTTTTGCATAGCTTGTCAAAGAAACTCCTGAGCACTTCAGTGACTTTAAGATAACTTATGTTATTATCATCCTTATCTGAGCACACTTTGGTCCAAAGAAACACCTTTTAATGACACCCGTTGAGGGTATAGCCTGCTTCACACCCTGTGCTTTCTGAGACTAAGTGGTTGTCGAAGATGATGGATGGTTGGACAGATGGGTGGGTTGTTCTTTTCTGGATGCACAAACACTTAAATGCTTAACTACTTCACGTTTAAGAATGTATCACACACCAGGGCATGTCCAGTCTGGAATTGACCAGACGTGTGGCGGCACAGAGTTGACTAATGGGAATTTATATTTATATTTATAAGCAAAATTAAATAAGCCATTCAGCAATATCAACATGATCAAAAAAGCAGGGGAGTTTCCTCCACAAACAGCAGCACCAGGTCCACTGTAGTTTCACAGCGCTGTCTCTTTTCCTTCTCAGTTCAATTAGCTGCTTTGTTCGCACCTGAGCCTCGGCACCCTGCCAGGATGCAGTTGGGAATTCAGGAGGTGGATCCATATTCTTGCATGCTACAGTGTACAGTGTATGTTGGTTTTATGACTCGTACTCAAAGGCACTGCACTCACACTTGACCCTTATGTCCTGAGTGGAGGTCTCTGCAGCTCCTTCCACATTTGAAGGCACATGCAACATGCAATGAGGACTAATCCATCAGAGGGCTCACTGAGCTCCCACCAGGGAGCCTCTTTCACCACCAGGAACAATCAATAGAGACACACTCTCAAGAGGGAAATCCCATTAAAGAGAGCAGCTCCAAGCATACCCCGCAGACTGAGTTGCTGGGGGTAGGCCAGCCCATCAACAGAGAGGTGGAAGGAGTCCCAACATGGGAAGGTATTTGAACCCCACCTCCTTCTCACCCAGTCTTTGAAATGAAACCTTGTGTGTCCCAAAGCTGCTTCGCTCCATCACTCAGAAATGTGAAATCGCCCTGATTGCCTGGAGGGCCTCTCCACCCGGCTATATAATACACTCTGATGGCAGTGAAAACACTCGGCAAATCCCATGTGCAGCAAACAGTATTGCCATTAATGACAATAGAAGTAGAGGTAATATTTGTTATTAAGTTGTTTTCTTTAGGTGTTTTTACATGACAAGATTATTGCTTTCTAGCAGACAGTCCAGGTAGAGCAGCCATATTGGTTTATCACACATGTGAACACATTTTTTGCACACTGGAATCTGACACCCCTGGTAAGGAGTCTGTCTTGTAGCCTGACAACTGTTACACTGCAGTAAAACTAATCTGGTGCAATTTTCACATACCGATGCTGTCTTAATCTCACAAATGGAGGCTCACGTATTGACGTTTAAGACTACCTCGAAGTTATTGTGTGATCAGTTTCTAGTTGTTGCGAAGAACAAACTTCAACTTGGTTTTATTCTAAGTGCCTCAAAGATTAGAAAGAAACCTGCTGTAATAATCAGAAAAATCAAAGGCTTATTATCTAAAGTCATTTGAAATCAAGACAAGGCGTTTGAGTAGTTTCAGGGCCCACATAAAGTTCAGATTATTTATATTGTTGATGATAAGGGTTTTGAGTTTACAGTTTAATAGAATATGTGAACAAATGCTGTTTGATTTCTGTAAGGGGTTTTTTGGCGAGGGAAAAGCATATATTCTGCTGCCAAGTGGTTAGCTCATGCACGGCCTGGCACTAATGTGGGCAACACAATGCCCTCAGTTTCCAAGACAACCTGGCTGATGAAAGAGATGCACAACATGGCAAGAAATCTCACCATAAGGGTTCCTACAGATGCTGCATGAAAGGTTTTATTTTCTTTAAAAACAAGTATTTTTGATATGTACTCTTATACTGGCTGTCTTTGCAGTGATCTCTTTTGTTCCCACTTTCCAGGCAAACAATAGTCTGTAGGAATGTCAGTGTGCAGCTGAAACAAGAACAAAGAAGAATATGTGCCTTTCCCCTTGCTTATATGGTCTGGTAGAAAGCTTCTCTCGCTCCTTCAGTTCTGTAAGGGTTCTTTTTTCCCCAAGTCTGTCCATTTATGTGCATCAGAGCAGTACTCTAAAGGAAGAAGGACAATGGACCTGCTGTGGAAATGATAACCATCCATCTGTTGGCTTTATATCTAATGGCATATTCACCAGTGGCATCCAGGCTGATTCACAAGGCCATTTCTTCTATCTCCGTCAAGTTTTGCACCTGTTACCAAGCTATCAATTCCCCCTGTTCCTTGTCTCTTCCCTAGTCATTACTTCATCACATGTTGTGACTTTGGAGGACCAAACTGAACAGGAAGCCCACATTTTCTCTCTGGTGGTATTTGAGCCCCTGCTGTACCTCTGTAAGGGCTCTCACCCAGAAAGAGACAATGAGACTCATAGTAATTACACCCTGCTCCCCGTAGGTCATGTTAATGACCGCTCTCCCTCTTAAGCAGTCCATTTATATGCAAAGACTGTTTTTGATGGATTTCTTCATTATTTATCTTTAATGCATTAATGTGTTCAGGGTGTGTGTGGAAAGCTCCATCATATGGCCTTCCTACATGTACTCAGAGCAGAGGAGAGCGCTTCACTTTCACAATGGCAGTGGACAATCAACTGTACTGAAACAGCCATCACCTCAGAAAATAACCAGCTTTATGACATATATACAATTGTGACCTCCATGTGGACTCCAAGGCACTGCTATCCAGTTTATCCAGCACTTTTTCGGACCATCCAAGCTTTTCAGCTTGAAGGTCCAGCAGCGAGATGGAGAGCATCTCTTGTCTTCCATCTGGGGACAACTATCCGGCAATGGAAGGGCACCCGATCTACTTCTTATGACGGAAAAACACCACCACGAAGTACTCTTTCCTCCCACCTGGCCACTATCCAAGGGTTTACAGAAGCACTTAGAGAAGCAAATAAGAAGTGGTGAAACGTTGCTGGAGGGTAAGGTTCATTAATGAGTCTGCACCTGCAACCAAACCCGGTCCCTTCCTCAAAGCATGGAACACCGAAATTGTAACCGGAGAGGGATTTGCCCATCTACTTATTTATATATTTTGTTAAGTTATGCACCAACTTTCATTACTTATTCTGGCACAGTTTTCATTTTATTACCTATGTGTACTTCCTGCAATCGACTTACTTTCATTAATATACTGGGAGAAAGAAATCTGTGGCGGGGTGGTAGGTTTGTAAACACTTTTATAAATGTGACCTCATCAGAACCTAATTTAGGAGAGTGCCCAGAGAGCTGCCACTGGAGGATTCCGGTAACTCTCTGATGTCACTCAGCCCGATATATTGACAAACTCTATAAAATCTTCTTTAATGGGAAGTGAACTGCTGTTTGCTCTGGAAGGGATGTTGGAAATTTTCTGTGGAAGTTGTTCACTTGGGAGCAATCTGAACCCACATTATCCTTTCCATGAAACCAGATTAGGTGCTAATTAACACCAAATGAACAAAACTCTTGGTTTTCCACAGAAACATGGATGTTCCCTTTAGTACTGCATGTTTACGAATCCCATCAGCACTGATAATGGGGTCCAATACGCATTTGTTCGCTAGACTGAAGACCAAGGGGACCACACAACTCTTTTGTTCTTCTGCTAGTGTTCTGCCTTGCTACAGGCAGTGCAGATATCTGTGTACTTTTTCAGTGGGCATTTTTCAAGTGCTCCTGAGTCCTGTTGAGAATGGAAGGCCTGACATTTAGGTCTTAAAAGTGCGTGGCCAGTGGCTGTGTGCTACTGTCCTACTTCACACCGCTGGCAGGGCAGTGGAGCTTAAACACTGACTATTGATTGCCACTGGGGCACAAGGGGCTACAACTGTGTCCTGCACCTTTGCCCTGGGTGTCTGACAATGGTGTGAGAGATGCCTTTAAGTGATGACTGTGACACACTTGTAATTTTTCTGTCATGCACTGCAGCATTTTCCACTGGGCAAAATGACAAATTAAATACAGAAATATTATATATTATTTATCATAGTGTTATCTAGTATAGAAAATAGACTGGTGCAGCCCCTCTGAGAGTTTATTATAATATACAGTATCCATTGTGCGCTACTAAAGTGTCCACTATGTGTATGTGGAACAGTAAATGTCCTTGTCTAGAATATACTGCAGTGGTGTGGTTTCTTGATGCCATCTTGAAGCCTGGCATGCATGAGGCAGCTGAATGAGAAGATATGTACACTGCCTGTAACGTTGCAGTCAGGGAGCAGACGCATGCAGATGTCAAATGAAGAATCTTGTTTATTGTTAGAGGTGGTTCCAAAGTTGTAGTCACAAAACAAGCATGGGTCAAAAACAGGAATCAGTCCAGAACAAGCGATGAAACAAACAAGGATAAGGCACAAATGATATCTGTAAGACAAAGCAGGTCGATAACCGGAGAAGCAATCAGAAGGACCGCTCATTACGCATGGACAACACATGGCAATACTTCACACTGACATGTGGGACCAGCACAGGTATATATAGGGGAAGTAAATGACAGAAAGGTGAGATGAACCTAAAGACAGGAGGCGGGACAGGTATCAGGAGACCGGACTAGGGGTGCGTGACACTGCCAGTCAAAAGTTTTTGAACACTTTGAGCCTGAAATGTTTTATTACAGTTTAAGCAGTTATCAGCAGTTATCAAAAGCAGGCTAAATTTTAAACATCTTTTGCAGTGATCACAGCTGACAAATTCTATGCATTTTATTCAGTAAAAATTCAACATTACTACAGAAGTGCCTACAAATGATCTGCACCAGTTGGCTGTTTACCCTTGACCTGCCCATTCAATTTATCCCAAATCAGCTGAGTGAGGTTAAAGTCAGGTGATAGGCCATGTCGCCACTTTAAACTTTCTTTCGTCTTTTTTCTTCTTTGAATAGTTTTGACAGAACTTGGAAGTATGTTTACGATCATTATCTTGCTGCGTCACAAAGGGCTGCCCAAAAGTCTCATACCAGAAAGTATGGCATCATGCTCAAGAATACTGTGGTACCTCCTTTGGTGCAGAATTTGTCACTCAAAGTAGGTTACCAACTTTAAAGCCAGCAAATCATAACACTTCCTTTTCAATGGTTAAACACTGAGAATTCATTCTCTCAAAAGGTCAATGTACATAAATTCTTAAAATTTCAATTCATCAGTCCACAATACCTTTTTCCATTCTGTAGGAGTCCATTTCTTGTGTTTCTTTGCCCAAGTAAGCTACTTTACCCCTTTTTGTTGCCTTAACAGAGGTTTCTGAGCTGCTACATGACCTTTCAGCCCTGCTTCCCAAAATCTTCTCTGTACTGTTGAAGTGAACACTTTCTTATGTTTACATTCATTCAGCTGTGCTTTAATATCTAGTGCAGTCAATGTTTTGTTATGCAAGGTAGTGACCCTGACGTACTTGTCATTTGAGTTTGTTGTTGATCTAGGTCTGCCAGACCTTTTCTGATTAGAGTTCTTCCCTGTTTCTTGAAGCCTATTGATACTGGGACCCACTGGACTCAGAGAAGCTTTTAGTTCTTTCAGTTTCTCTGTAAACATGTTTCATTCCTCTACATAAAAAGAGATTGCCTTTTTTTCTGATGTGAGCTGATATTTGCCTCCCATTGTGACTGCTGAGTGTCTTAGAGATTTCCATAAAGAGCCCAAATCTTTGTATTAGGGCCTATTCATTAGTAAGCTCTCAGATGCAGGAAAAGTTAACCAATTAAGCCAATGCAGGTAACAGACATAAAGCCAATACTAGCATCAAGGTGAACACAGATACATATTGTCTGTTATAGGTGTCTAATGTTACTGATCAAAATTTAGATCATATCTAATTAGATTTCAATTGAGTTGAATAAAATAAAAACTCACAAACATTTCTCATGAGACATACGTGTGTGTGTGTGTGTGTGTGTGTGTGTGTGTGTATGTGTGTGTGTGTGTGTGTGTATACTCACAAATTATATTTTATAATTTTAGGCTATTTTTAATGAGTACATTCCTGGAAATGTAACCAAAATTAGAAAATATGAGGTGTTCAAAAACTTTTGACACGCAGTGTACGTGTTTGTGGGTGTTCAAGTTGTACATCTGTGTGGCTCATTTGAAAATGCATCACATTTAAGTGCAAGATCAGAGCAGGACACCATGTCTGAGTTTCACCCCTGCATGAATATATATGGTCTACAAATGGCCCATTATTGATTCATAGTGAGTTGCAGTTTTTTACCTGCAGGAATAAAAGCGCGGAGTAATTATATATCACTTACAGGAAAAAGGGTGCACTGTCTTTTGTACTTGCCTGTGATGTCATGGAAACTGATTTATGTATTCCAAATAGACTTTTACATAAGACTGAAATCCTGAGGCCCTTCACTGTTGCCTGTTGCCCGTTTCCTTATTGTATTGGTGTGACTGAAATCAAAAGGAAAACTATTAAAAGTGACATGGCTGTGATAAATCTCTATAACTACTGGTGTGACTAAATGAGATAAACATATTTCGTTCTACTAAAATTTGAGCAACCGTCATTTAGTTGAATTCCTTGTTTTAAACTGCAGAGTTCTGTTGATTCTTTCACAGCTTTACTTTGTCGTTGTCAGCCTTTTTGGCAAACTCCATTGTATTCCCGACAAAATGTGTTTTCTTTGAAATTTGTCTTAGTGTGTTATATACCTTAAGGCAGAGCTTGCCAGCCTTTTACAGCTCGGAACCCCCATGACCACTCAAAATATTTCTCTGACCCATACCAAACCATCCTGACTGGAACAGGCTCACAGTTTACCTCAGTAGTAATGTACACCAGTAATTCAATAAAATTCACATATACAAGCTACAAACATGGAAGGAATCACTTGACAAAAAAATTCTTTATTATGTATTCTCACACACAACATTAGTCATGTCGAACAGCATGGAAAATATTTTAGAAGTGTGGGGTAATCATCTATTTGTGTGCCTGTGAATGTGTGAAG
This sequence comes from Arapaima gigas, assembly GCA_900497675.1. Classification (NCBI taxonomy): domain Eukaryota; kingdom Metazoa; phylum Chordata; class Actinopteri; order Osteoglossiformes; family Osteoglossidae; genus Arapaima; species Arapaima gigas. Next base: position 649,923 of record UFQX01000128.1, on the reverse strand, counting down.
ATGGTAATAAACAAAAATATTTCACAATAATTATAATTATTATAAAACATGATTAAATATTAACTTGGTCTTACTACATTCAAAAAGTAGATTTTCCAATAAAAAATGGATGTATGAAGCCCCATTTAGTGAGAGGGCTGGTACAGATTGACAGATACAAATTGCTGGATGTTGGGCTGCAGAGATGCAGGCTACAAGCATAAGACTGGCTCCACATTAAGGTCTTACTTCTGTATATACCTTTATGTCCACCAGCGCAGAAAATCCAATTTTGCAGATATGTTGGTAAAAATGGCATCAAAAATGTTGGAAAAGATTGATACTCCGAAGTAACATTTAGCCAAAAATCTGGTAAGAATTTATGTGAAAAAGTCAAGTTTGAAAGCACTATCACAGGGCAAGTCCACAAGGCTGTCTGGCTTCTTTGCATAGATTTACAAAAGGATTTTTAATCCAGCTGAACTGAAAATCTGGGGCCGGAAAGTAGTCACACACTATTGGGTCCTCAAACTTTGAAAGTGTTCTGTAATCACGTCAATAAGAGAAGCTAGTAACTACATTTGTTCTTTTTTTAAAGAAATCTGACAATTTCAAATGCAAAGTTTAAAAATTTTGACTGGATAAAATTTCTAACACACATTTCCAATTTCTTTTATTATGGCTTTTATTTTACTTTGGAATTTAAAATCTGTCAGTGATTTACGTTGAAGACCAAGTTTGAGTCCTTTTAAGTGACTACAAATATCCACAAGATAAGTCATTTTAGCAAGCTACTCAAAATTATAAAAATTATTTCAATTTTTGATTTTGTTGAAACCCATCATATGAATGTCTGAGTTCAATTTTCATCAGTCAGATAAAAAAAAAAATCAAAATGTTACTAATTGACAATAATGATGGTCACATTGATCACACTGCATGTTAAGCCAACTTGCAAATGTTGCCAAAAATGGGTTATTTTTAACAATTAATTAAAAAACATGACTAACATATACAATTTTTTATATTATATTGTTTTTAGTATTTATTTAAACATATTTATTACTAATATTGCTCCAACTCTTTTATGATTAGTCACAGTCACAGCTCTGTCTGAAAGCAAAGTGCTAAGTTTGGTGCCAGGAAGTGTGATCCCTGCCCTCAAGCACAGTTATGGCAGCATCATGATCTGGGGTTCAGCTGGAGAAAGTGCAAAGCTTGTTGCCCTTGATGGAGATAAATGTAGCCAAATGCTTAAGGATAACCTGTTTCAGACACACAAAGATCTGTGCTCTGGACAAAGATTAATTTTCTGGCAAGATAATATCCCACTGCAAAAGGCAACAACTACTATGGAAGGCTTTGAAAAAAGTTAGTATTCTGGAAAGCCCTGCACAGAGGCCAGACCTGAATTCAATTGAAAATCTGTGATATAACCTGAAAATTGCTGTCCACTGATGTTCTCCATCTAATTTGGCAGGGCTGGATCAAATTTGCATTGACAAATGGGCTAAAATTCCCAAATTTAAATGTGCACACTTCACAGAGACATACTCAAGAAGAATCACAGGTGTAATTATAGTTAAATGACAATGTACAATGTATTTACTCTGGGGAACTGCATGTTAAGGATGAATAGTTCGTAAATGATAAAGTTAAGGCTTTCATTCTGATGAAATGAATGCTCTAGGATAAAAAAAATGGTATTTGATTCATAAATGAGTTGAATTTACTGTGTAAATAAATGTAAAAAAAAGTATTTCAATTGCTTAAAATCTGAAGTTGTGAGAGAAAAAATGTGAAAAAATTCAAGGGTCGAAATACTTTGCAGAGGCACTGGATATTTATATTTCTTGCCAATTAAATTATTAATACAATATACTGTATGTAACATTTTCTGACCACTTTCAAAACATTTACAATTACAAATACCTTTTTCTTGCAGAGACCAGTTTACATGCTGGATTAAAGATCACCACTGACTGACTCTGTCCTCATTTCACCCAGTGAATTGACCCACCTCCCCTTAACTGCTTCTCCATACCAGGTTTCCTGCAGAGATACATAGGAAAGTCCTTTACAGCTAGAAGGGCTGTGACTGCAGGACAGCATTAGCACTACAAAAGAACCACAATAGCTTGGAGGCTAATGTGCCAGGCCTAAAGTAGCATTAACAGTGCATTATTATGAAAGGTGTACCTTCCCCTAACAGAGAATTTATATAAAAAAAAGACATGACAAAACAAAATAAACCTGACCACATAAGAACTAATTTCCATACCACAATAATATTTTACACCTGCAGAAAGATGCAGGTACAGCACAATCATAACAGGACAAAAGGACTTCTTTCCCAGTCCACTGTTCAATTGTTCTGTGAAAAGAAAAGGCCTGTTACTATACTTCACATGGATAGCAGCATGCATACAATAAAGAAGTGACAAAAAGTTACTGGAATGAATAAATATCACTTTGAAATAAACACTATGTTAGGAAAATTGTAAAAGTGTCTAAATAAATAAAAAGTATCAGTTAGTTCAGTACCAGTCCCTTCCTGAAAATGAGATTATTCATTATAAGACCCTAATTTTTGTGACCTGAACGCCCTCAGGTAGCACTCCTTGTAATAGCACACCTGGACCAATCTTTTACTGAAGTTGCTCCTCTCTGTAGCCAAGGAGGTGTGCAGAGGTTGAGTCATTGTCAGTGATATATAGGCATTTGTTTGCAGTCGTTTTCTGTTCTACTTCTTCCAGAGGATGCACTCAAACTGCTAGGACAGAGCCAGCCTTCCTCTCCAGGGTATTCACTCTGCCGGCATCACCTGCACAAATTACATTTTCCCAGCACACAGCCACACAGAAGACTTCAACAGACTGTTAGAACAGCTGCAGTGGTGACCTGCACACTCCAAGAGCTTCTTCAGAAAGGTTGAGCCAAATATGCATGTGCTGGAACTCTGGACCTTTTTGTACAGAGGCTCAGTGTTGCTAGACCACTCCAACCTGTTGTCCAACTGCACCCCAGATACCTGTACCTCCCCACCATGTCCACTTCTGCACCATCAGTACACTTTGTAAAGAAAAGTAGATGCATTTGTTATTTTTTTAAAAAATTAGGCACATTTTCAAACGCATCTAAGTTTGACTGGTTGATACATCTGGCCCACATCTCCAGTTTCTTTATAGTGGCTTCTATTTTAGCCTGGACTTTAAAAACTGTCACTGATTTACGTTGAAGACCAAGGTTGAGTCCTTTTGAGCGACTGAAAATGTCCACAAGATAAACCAATTTAGTGAACTATTCAAAATCATAATTTAAGAGTTCAAATTTTGAGTCAGGTATAAAAAAAAATTGAAAATGTTGCTAACTGGCATTCATGTTGGTCATGCTGCAGACTAAGCCAATCAGCAAATTGTGTGAAAAATTGATTATTTTTAACAGTTAATTTAAAAAACATTATCATAACGGATAAGATATTTATATGCTGTTGTTTTTATTATTTATTGATGTCATTTGTATATTTTTCATGCTCTTTTACCATTGCAACGATGTAGAGTCTGGTTGGTTGGTAAAAACTCTAGCAGTTTGTTGCGTTGGACTGCCAGAATGAACACATAGCCCATATGGCTGAGCCTATTGTGTGCCCAACACTTACCCTACCATACCTACCCATATGATCAGGTGTGAAACACAGGGAGAAGAATTGAAGGGCTGCAAGCTTCTCATCTTTGTATCATACCTTTATGGTTGCTCACTGTTTGTCCTCGCTGACGCAACAAAGAGAGTTTGCAGGGAGCTGATGAAACATATTCAGGGCATACAAATGCTGAAGCTTGTCAGACCTGTCTGAAGCATTGTTGTTGGCATATTTAGGACTTCAGACCTCTCAGGATCCACATCTAGATGCAGTTTCTCCGAGAACCGAAGTGGAATGTGCAATGTCCGCATTCGCATGCATGTCAGGTACAGTAGCAGTCACTTCATATATTGGTTAATTTCCATGTTGACAAAAATGCCAGCATCCTCCCCCACCCAGCTCCTTCCTCATACTCTTGTGTGGAAAAGGAGGGTTTATTTTGCATGCAGGTGGGTCGAAATCACGCTGGGACACTTCTCGGCAGGGAGCCTGAGACACCTCTGAGCCCCAGAACGTATGGCTAAGATGTGCATTACCCTGACACTTGCATTCACTCAACTGGAACATAGTATGCAACTAGGCAACAGCAGTGGAAAATGACAATGTGTCTCTGTGAGTCCCCATGGCATGTTCATTGAACCAAACATCCACACATTTATGTTTCTATCAGATCCCCCCCTTACACACCCCACCAAAGCCTATTTACTTTGTGTGTGGTGAAAGCAGTGTCTCTGGAACTGCCTCCCCCCAGTCGGTGGCTGTCTTTGCTTGTCCTTGGGAAAGAGCACTGAGGGAGGGGGAGGAAAGGTAAATGTTTGTTTTTTGTGTGTTGTTGTTCTCCATGCTTCAGGGATAAGCATTGGTATTCCTCCCTCACCAGCGAACCGGGTGGGGGAGGGGGCCTGATACAAACAGGGGCGAGCACAGTGGGGCTTCAGGAGGCCTCTGAGGTGCCAGATTCAAAGGCAGAACAAATCTGAACACCTTTCTTCTCTGTGGGGAATTAGAATAAGAGAATGGAATTGTTCTGAATCTAAAGTTCAGGTGGTCATGTGAATACCATCTTTTTCTCTAAGACACATACAAACGCACACCACCTGAAACCTGTCAGATAGTTGCACTTTGAAAGAAACATGAATGCTTGCTGCATTTGAATTACCCATCCACATGGGTACTGATCAATAGACAGTTTGGTAAACATGCGATAAACAGCTGTCGCCAGTCTGAAATAGATGTTATCATCTCACTTATACTTTGAGCTGCTGCCTTTAACACTAACCTTTTATTGTTACCTTGCTCCTACAGATTCTGATGCTTTTGCAAATATACAGTGCAGTCAGTTCATGGAGACCATGTGGTCACTGGATGTCTCAGTGTGTTTTTCAAAGCCACATTAAAATGTCTGTATTTGATACTATGACTGTGTGTCAGTGTTTTCTTCTTTTCTTTTTTCTTTCTGATTTGACATCTGCACAGCCATTAGATGAATGTACAGTTTTAGTAGACTTGTAACATGTTTTTTCTAAGCTATTCAATAAAAAATGTAACTAACCCAACTTAATTCTTTAGTTCTGTCAGTATATTGGTGCTTCGGGCCTGATGGGCATCACTTTGTGTTATTCATGTCAGGAAGAGAGAACTAGGACCATTTTTTGGTGTATCTTCAGCGGTGTGCATAGTTAGAGTACAAGAATAATCATTTTCTGGCAAAGGTATCTCTTACATATGTGTGATAACTTACTGTGCTTGAACTACTATTGTTACCACAGTTGGGAAATCACTGTTTAAAGATTCCTATATTCCACTATGAATGTATATAATGTATATGTATTCTGTTTGCTTTTTCCTTTATTTTCTCAGTGGTCACACATATAAAGACAGGCACTTTCATTCAAAGCTTCCCTTTTCTGGACTAATGACTCTTTTCTTTCAAGTTTTCTATCTGCTAGTTTGGGTTTATATTAGAAATGTAAACAAAGAGCCCTGTAGCTAAACATTACTGCAGATGAATATTTAGAGGTCTGACTGTAGGTTCTCTGTAGTCTGTCCCATACATGATGAAATGCTGTGCTACTGCCCGGTTTGGTGTGTGTCCACTACCTATTAGAGATCACACATTTTTTAAATGGAGAGAAGCTGTGAAGGCTAATAATTTTGCCCATTTTAAGCCAATTTGTCAAATTTATGAAATACCTGCGATAATTTCAGCAAATACAGTAGTGTGCAAAAGTCTTAGGCATGCAACTTCAATGTCTGTTGAGAAGTACAGGTAGATTCTTATCTACCATCAGGGGGGTTTCTGATTGGTCCCAAATTCATTCTGCAGCCTGAGAATGACCTCAAACACCCAATCTCAGTCATACAGAACTATCTTCAGCAAAAAGAAGGAATCCTGCAACAGATGGTATGGTCCCCACAGAGCCCTGATCTCAACATGATCAAGTCAGTCTGGGAGGACATGCAGAGACAGTCAAAGTCTGCAGAAGAACTGTGGCCAGTTCCTCCAAAATGTTTGGAAGAACCCACCAACCTCTACCTTAAACTGCATGCAAGTTTGCATAAGAGAATTGATGATGTTTTAAAGGCAAAGGGTGGTCCCACCAAATATTGATTTGATTGAGGTTTTTTTTGTTTACTGCACTTTTTAGTGCAGGTGCTTTTGCACAGTACTGTATATTTAACTTTCCACCCTTAAAATGAACAGGAAGAACACAATTTCAGTTAAATAAGATTTATTTAACCAAATGAGGTTCAGTATTAATTTATTCACTTTCAAATAAATATTTCACTCATGCGGGCATGCTTCTAACAGTTTTCAGCTGAGCCAAAATTGCATATACACAGTGGGTTGCCAGAACCATGGAAACAGTGTTATGTTAGATACAAGTGCTGGTCGTGGTAAATCCAGGCTCTATGAAAGTACAATGGTGAACATGTAGACTAGGACTCCAGAGATATTTATTACACAGCAGTTTTTCTAACAAATGACATAGTTTACACTGGTAATTTAATTTTCCATAGTCATTCATTACCGTTTTTATGATCTCTTGCAGTATAAGTAATTGTTGCTGTGGATAATGCCTCCAGAGTCTTGTCCTGTTATGGTGTCCTAGTATGGAGAAGCTGGTCTTGGACATAGGCCGCTTCCTGTCTCTACACAAGCTATACTCTGGTCTTTGTGTCAGCATGCTTTGTGAAAGTCAAAGATACTGTAAAATCAGTCTCAAGTGCTGCTCAGTGGGAGCTCCTATGGAAAGCTGAGGTGTGATTTGCACATACATTGTGTTTGCAAGCATGCCGGATTGTGTATGAATTGAGTAAAAGCCTGTGGAATTGCTGAGGACAGCGAAGAGCAAACAGTAGTGATTGAAGCTGAAACGGGGAAGAAAGAAATTCCACCACTCAGCCAAAACCTCCACTGCTCCCTTCACTCCACTCTGCTTGGCCATAGCTGTATGGTCCATAACTGCAGTGTGCAAGCCGGTCCTTATGCCTGACCACTGGCAGATGCTCAGATGGCAGGTTAGTAGCCCACCGTCAGTCAGCCTGATGCCAGAGAGTGAGCGTCCAAATGAGCTCAAGCTTCACCAGTCCCTCCATTCTGACCCATGTTGCTGTGCATCATTTATTATCATTTATTATACTGTCGATGCTGGGCATTCAGCTAGATGAAAGCACACGGTGTACAGTCCTTTCAATGCTAACTTGTACTTTCAGCTAGTTTTTACATTTCACCTCCAAACTCATAGGGTAAATAACAGTGCCAATATAAGACAGATGTTTGGTATGATTGTTATCATAATATGCTTGGCATTAAATAGTGTTTTGAAAAATATTTTTACAGCTATTAATTGCCTCAGCAGTAAAATTCATTAAAAAACTGCTTATTTTTATAAAAAAGGAGATTTATTCATAATTTATGAATGAATAAGGCATACAGTTCATTTATAGATGTTGCGATTAACCATTTTCACAATTAAAAATGTAACGGGTTCCAAACTGTTTTGTGTGTGTGTGTGTGTGTCTGTGTCTGTGTCTGTGTCTGTGTGTGTGTGTGTGTGTGTGTGTGTGTGTGTCTGTGTATGTGTGTGAGGTGTGCCTGACTTGGTGTGTCATAGTCCAACAACACTTTAGTTAGCTGACAGAAAGCAGTCCTGCTGTGAAAATGATAGAGTGACAAGACATCACATCTATATATCCCTCAAAAAAGCACCTTAAATTGGCAATGGGGGGAGCATTTTAGACATCTAAAAGTGATTAGAGGCTAATAGGTAGTAGTATGATGTACAATTTTCTAAAAAATGTTGAAAAACTGTGGGTGCTGAAAGTTCAAAAAATATCTAATATGTTTCTGCATCTCTATGGTCACAATCCATCCCTCTATACAAAAGTCAAGGTAAAAAATAAAGTAGCTCATGTTACATTAGATGTCTAAAGCTAGGATTTGCGCTGACCAGAGTGGTTCACAGTGAAATGAGTTCATTTTGCAGTGATACCTCCATATCTCATAAAGATTTTTCATATAATTGATGCTCGGAACCCATCCAGTTGCTGGTTCTGGTGAGTAAATATACTTTTTACTGATGAATGACTGGCTTCTGAGTAAGGAGAGGATTGGGCTGAGACTCCAATCTCTGAATATTTCCATGTATCCACTATAAATTATGTCTAAGTAGATACTTGGTGCACTATAAAAATTACTGGTATTTGATGATGAAAACATATTAGTTCAGTTGCTAGAAATAGTCTGAAATCATTAAATCTGCAATACATTTTCTGATATGGATTCGGTTGATTATCTTACTTGTTAATTTACTTTTAGCCTAAAAATACCTCTGATCCAATTTAACTGTTTAGTATTTCATTCAAAAGGTAGATACAGATTTTTATTTTTTACGTTTTAATGAAATGCCTTTTTATATATTCAAAAAGACATAAAGAAATAGTTGTCATCAGTGCTCTGTGACAGAAATCGCAGGTGAAGCCTCAGCTGTATAAAATGCAACTTACACACCTGTGTGGAATGAACTCAATACAGTAATTTAGCTTAACTTCCATTCTGTGGACTTAAATATTATTAGGCGGTAATTGGATGGTGGATGCCTCTTAATGGGGGACCAGTACTTCATGATCTGTACTGTCCTTCCATGGGTTAGCCAGTCAGGGTAGGAGTCTGTTGTGGGACATTTGTGCAGCTAAGGCAGGTATGTAGAGCTCTTACTTTCTTTAGCAGTAGACATGGATCGCATCAGGCACTGGGGCTGCTCAGTTCTTCATTTTTGGGACCTGCTGCTGGACATCTGCAGTTGTGATGATGATTGGTTCCTGCACTGGGAGGTTGTGACTCTCTGTTCTTAGGTCTCTCAGCTACACTGTACTGATGTTGTGTGATGATTCCTCGTCCAGTATGCTCTTCTAGTACTGTTCTGTTTGTGCTGTGGTCCTTTCCATATTCATAGTTCCCTCATGCATTTAATTTAGCCTCTCTCCTTAGTTGTACTTTTGTAGTAGCATTCTATTAAGTCCATATTACATGTTGTCCATCACATTAGATCTTGTTCATTACCTCTTGTCTATCTGTGATTGATTCTAGTAGCCCACATACCATCAAACTGTCTGAACACACGCTGACATACATTTTCACTGAAATACACAGCAATTGGAAGATAATAAAGTTTGGTAACATGTAAGTTCTTATTACAATCTGTATGTCTGCTACACCTTTTCACTCTGGCATCTCAGTTAGTACTACATAGGGTGAAGCCAGAATGTGATGGCGGTGTTGAAACCCAAGCCAGGTGTTACCTTATCAAGTGGAATTAAGTCTATAAAATAAGTGTGACCAGGAGTACTACACTGGTTTTTTAGCCAGATATATAAATCGAAATTTAGTACCAATTAAGTAATATGTACAGTACTGTGCAAAAGTCTTAGGCACCTGTGGGAAAAATGCTATAAAGCGAGGATGGTTCCAAAAATAATGCCATGAATACTTATTAATCAATAAACCTTCTAAAAAGTACAAATCAATATTTGGTGGGACCACCCTTTGCCTTTAAAACATCATCAATTCTCTTATGCAAACTTGCATGAAGTTTAAGGTAGAGGTTGGTGGGTTCTTCCAAACATTTTGAGGAACTGGCCACAGTTCTTCTGCAGACTTTGACTGTCTCTGCCTGTACTCCCAGACTGACTTGATCATGTTGAGATCAGGGCTCTGTGGGGACCATACCATCTGTTGCAGGATTCCTTCTTTTTGCTGAAGATAGTTCTGTATGACTGAGATTGGGTGTTTGAGGTCATTCTCAGGCTGCAGAATGAATTGGGACCAATCAGAAACCCCCCTGATGGTAGATATGAATCTCCCTGTACTTCTCAATCGACATTGAAGTTGCATGCCTAAGACCTTTGCACAGTACTGTATTTCCTCAAGTTATAACCACATAAGTATAATAAAATACTTGTGGAAAGAATTCTGGAAGTATTTCAATTAATTAATCAGACAAGTTGAAGAAGCTGTGAAGAAGCTGATGTCCAGCTTGTGTTAAAGATTCAACAAGATCTGTACTGGCAAAATGTCAGTTGCACACTCTTGAATGATTATTAATAGTAAAGTTATCCCTGTGAATGCTTACTAACAATGTTTTTCATACTTTCATATCATTAGGGAATGTGTGCCAACTGAGCTGAACTTCTGGAAGGCAGTATACTGTGCTACACCACACTGCTCCTTTGTACTGCTGCCCATGCATTTTTGAAATTTAAAAACATCCATATTTTTTAATTTAATAACATAAAAAATGAATTGCAAAAATACAGAAACTAAAAAACTAAACCAAAAAAATAAACATTAATTGAAAAGTACTCACTAAGATAGATCGCTAACCTGCTGTATGCTAGGCTGCAAGTTTACAAGCTCGCTAAAATTTCACAGGATATATATAGAATGCTGCCATGTATAGGACCTTTATCTTAAAAAAACTTAACTGATTAATTATGATATTTACTGAGACCATAATTGTATCATCAAAATCTCAGACCCTGACATGGGTATATAAATACTGGCTTTTCTTATGCCATTTTTTAATTTGTATATTTACTGCAATTAATATATGTAGAATATGTGCTTTACATTTATATAATATAAAAGAGCTTGTCTTTGATGCCACATTAAAATAGTGCTTAGACTTCTTTGGTAAGCTGACCTCACTCGTCTCCACCCTTCACAGCACCAGTGTGCTTTCTGTTATTCTTTTGGTTGGCTGTTACTGCTGAGTTCACCAAAAGTTTACTGTTGTCTGACAAACTGTTGCTGGCCACAAGGGAACGAACGAGAGGCACTTGGCCAGGGGAGTCTCATTGGAGCTCAGTGACAACTGTGATAAACAGCCTTCAGGGATCCAGCATTCAGCGCCAGCCCACACAGTAAATCATGTAAGTGCCGGCCATGGACCTGCTGTTAATTTGTTTTGTCCTTTCCCCCCTTCTTTGAGTTTGCTTTTTTCAGGAAAATTTGCTGCAGCTTTTTACAAAGGGACTTGGTAAACTCTACTGGAAGCCGAGGACAATGTACTCATTTTTCAGTCTCAGCCCTCAAAACCTCAGCTCTAATTGGCTGCTCTAAAAGACCCTTTCAGGTCAGGTCACGAGTCTGGCAAACATCGGCGGCCAGCAGGCCTTCTGACTAAATAGGTGAGCTTGCCTAGTGTCAGTATCTCCTGGAAATAATCAATTTTAGTCCACTAGGTTATCTAGTCGTCTTTGTAAAATGATTTTCTTCCAGTTCATAATAATTCAATTGAATTTTGCCAGAAAACTGGAAGAAAAACATTAGAGTTAAGGTGCTGTTAGAAGACAAGATTTATAGCTATTGCTTTTCCACTGCAGCACCATGTGCCATATGCAGTTTTATGATGTGGGACAGTTGATCATAAACTGGTGGTGTTCCCGACTTGATTCTAACAGGGCCATGCACAAGATATTCTTCTTTCTGTGTGTGTGTGTGTGTGTGTGTGTGTTGTCCTTGGTACTGGCAGCAGCCAAAATTTCTTCATAAGACTGATGTTTTAAGAGTTCTGCATGTGGTATAGCTATACTGCCTGTTTGTAAATGGGAAATATGTCATGCTCAGTTGCAAGAGTATTATTTTCAGAATTTAAAACATCTCCATTTGTTTGGATAACTTTACATTTTATATGTTGGTTTTTAAGAAAAAATAAGCTAAATTTGACAGAGAAGTTATTATATACAACGTATAAGAGAGTGAAATGACATGAATACGTTGTGAGAGTTCATTTCAGTGGCAGCCCCTTAAGAATAAAACATTCACAAAGGCTGTTTTATGGAGCAGCAAAAAGATGTACAAAATAGGCTTTCTGTGCAGAGAAATGTTTATGAAATTGTACTATACTACTCTGACTGCTAAGATTTTTCTTTTCAAGCCTGTGAATTACAAAACTCCAGTTTGTTGCTCTCAAAGTGTGGTGTGTAGCTGGAAATAGGGAATGCTATGAATTGCAGGTCCTGCGGTGATCCCATTAAACAGAAGGCACCTGAGCATTAAGTCTCAAATCAAGCGGGGACAGCAGAATCACCTCCCCATGCCTGCTGTCAGTTTTCCTGGCCTAACCTGTGCCACAAGTAATGAGCCCAGACATCCTCCTCCCTTCCTCAGGATCGCAGCCCCCACCATCCATCATCCTCACCATCTAATCATCCTGCCGACAAACTGAGCTTCGATTGAGTCGGCAAGATTTGCTCCTCCGCATTTGACAAACCCGCAAGGAAATTACTTATTTATCATTCACAGCCCAGTGACCATTGGCATGATCTTGCTATCTCCCACTCAGTCTGTTTAAATGGATATAAGAGTTTTTGTCTTGTTTTTATATTCCTGGGCAGAAGAAAAGATCCCACTGTAGTGCAATGGCAAGAGTTGGCTGAGAATTGTGTCTAATTTGTGTTTTTCTTAGCTTCACACGTAGCTGCAAGTGTTTATTTACTTTGCCAGTATGTTGTAACTTAGTGTGTTACAGATATTAAACCTTTTAGTTTAGCTTTGACCTTTAGCTTTGAATTTTTTGTATATAGTTCCTGGTTATAGTTAATGGAAGTCAAAGTTGTCTTAATAAATATGCCAGTTTTTTCCTTGAAGGGTAAATGTATTTGTTATAGTACTTTTCATATAATATAGAAAAAGAAATATATGGTTTGGAGTTGGTAAATGTATGGGATCAATGTGTAATTTAAAAACAACAAAATACTAGTATTTTCTGTTGTCCTGCAAATGAGTTGTATAGGTCAGTGAACCAAGACATTAAAGTAAAAGTGAGAAATCAATGTATAAATAATAGCACTAGAGATCAGTGCAGATCAAACTGCTTCCCTCTAATATAGTTACACACATTTTGTGAAAATTTTATAATAATAATTTTATAATAACTAATTTTATAACCAATGTTATTTTTTTGTGTAGAACAAAAGCACAGTGTAGGGTACTTAGAGCACTGTGATTCAAAATAATGTAGTAGTGGTACTCTAGGTGGCAGATAGAGAAGAAATGGGGTCACATTACAGAGAAGCTTTTTCTCCAGCTCTGAGCTTATCACTGGTCACATGTCAATGTTTAACTGATGCTCTTTTTCATTCAGTGTCAAGTTTATGACTATCAGCCTTTCTTCTGCGAAAGTGTGAGACACTGTCCCTGAAGATCAATAGGTGTTGATGGGTGAGTTATATCACCAAAGGCCAACGTTCTCCATCTCTGGCTGTTAGTATGGGGAAGGTATATGAAAACGTTGGCAGTAAGGTCCAGGAGAAGGTCAAGCACAAGCTTGTCTGGGTCCTGGTATTGAGAGGTTGCCTGGCACTTGGCTAAATGTAGCCATGAATGGCACCACTAGCCCATTTTCACAAAGCTCTTTCAGTGCAGGAGACAAAGGAAGGGCCTTATTTACCCTCTTGGTTCTCAACCAAAATGCAGCAAAGCACATTTATCATGAGATCTCTGGAGAGGCAGCTTCTTGCCCTGTATAGCTTGCATTTGGAAAACTCAGTACACAGAATACCTGTTATAGATCCTTTTCCATGAATACAAACCCTCACCTTGATCATTTGTTGAAAGCCAAAAAGTCCTGGTGGGAAACTAAAGAACAGCGGGGGTGGCCCTAAAGACATTTAATTCCAGCAGATCAAACAAGCCCCGTCATTTACCTGTGTCATGAGAGACAATGTCAGGGCCAAAGAAACACTAAAAACAAATTAGGCAGAACAGGAATGGAGTTGGAGAGAGAAACATATCCCTCCCAGCACAGCACAGTGTGCTGGCTCTACAATCAGCAGGAATATAACCAACTGCAATTACAACATTGATGTTCATGCATGGGGTGTAAAAGATTTTGCTTTTGTGGTGGGCATGACTAACACAACGACAGGCACAGAGGTGAGCATGAAGAACGAATGGGGGAGGATACATTAGGATGAGTGGCCTATTAATTAGATCAGAGGGATGACTGTTGCTCTGGCCCTGGTATTAATGTGCTGGAATGAGAATAAAGCCTGGTGGTGTGCTGAACAGCTGGCAAGGAAGCAGAGTGGAGGATGGAGTCCTTGCCAGGCTGTTGTTTGTCAAGCAAAAGCAAAGAGGAAGGACTGAGTGGAAAGGCCTATCTGCAGTCAGCACTACTGCAATCCATCGCACTCAGGGCTCTGAACATGGGGGGGGTGATATTTGCAGGCTGGAGAGAGGAAGCAAAACATCTTTATATACAGAATTCTAGCATTTGCAGTTTTCTTGTGTGATTGCTTGCTTCACAGAGCAGATGTCATTTCGGAAGCCTCTACAATGCATTGTTTGGCTGTGAAACCAAAAGTTACTCACAGCATGTGTTATTTCCTGGTTGGAATCTGAGTGTTCCATGCCGAATATGGTATACTGAGAGAGAGAGACATGTTTGGACAACATAAGTTGACAAGAGAACAGATTTAACCTTCCAAGTATACTTTGCTAATCTCTGAGGTCAAAGGACTCAAGAAGTATTTTTTAAAATAAATTGCTCTTTAACACCTAGCTCTCTGGCCTGAATTTGTAATAGTCCCATCTGGGATTGTCTATCTGAGCTGTTCATGGAAATTGTGTGGCACTTGACCTGGATATGATACCCAAGGATTTTGAGACTGAGGCGATTTGACATTGTTCTTTAGTGTCTGCTGTTGGAAATGTAATTCATCCTCACTTGAAAATTAGCTGGCAGCTACAGAGCTTCATCAGTAATTCCATGGCTTTCCCTGTTTGGCCCATTTTCCAGCTAAGGCACTTGTTAGGTCAGGAAGTCATGCCCGCCACTTCCAGGCCTTATGCATCGTGGAAATTTGCTTGAGGGGAAATCAGTGGCTGTATGTGATCGTGCTGTATCCACATGTATAAGTTTGTTTGGGATCAGAAATCAGGGCAGGCAAACAGGGGGCTTCTGTAAGGTGGGCACTACATATGAATTATTGATACTCCTAAGTTACAAAGTTTGTGAAGCTGTCAAAAGAAGGGGGGGAAGGAGGGAAAGAGAGCCAGGGGAAAGGGGAAACAAATCAGATCTGACACAGATCTGAGGGGTGTCTGATAATGTGGAGTGACACAGCACTGCACAGGGAGTGTTTAACCTGAATGTTAGTATTCACAAAAGCCAAACTTCTGTCCACAGTGATTACTGCAGAGTTTTTCTGTTTGATCTTGCTGGACTTTCAAGCATGAGGAGGTGTTTAGAGAACATGGTCCCTCCTGAAAAGTAGACCATCATAGCAGGACCTCTACCTGTATCTTATTAACACTGATTTTTGGATTAGTAAATCAAGATGTGAATAGGGGAGTAATTTCTGATCATAATTTCAAAAATGATAATAAGACATCAACAGCACTGAGACACTGATCAATGCAAAGGAATTAGATTCACATGGATCTTCTTAACCTCTCTCAACACCTGAAGGGGCAATTCTACTTACAGAATCTTTATCAAGGGCTTCTCAGTGTTGGCTACTTGCCCCAATACAAACTCTATTTCTCTGCTTCCCTGCCACAGAGGCAGTCTACTCAGCAGGTAGCAGGAATTCTGAGCAATTCTGATTACAAAACGGAAGAAATGGGATCCTTCTTTGATAAATTTCAGACACAGACTGTAGTAGAGTATGTATCACCCGTTCATCCAATATAGATCAGATGAAATAATATGTTTGGGGCATGATTTTCAGTTGAAGCCCAAACACACCTGAGCCCATGGCTATGAAGCCGACACCAAAATTAGAGTGGCAAACCTCTCCCATTCTTGGTTTGGAGAAAAGTGATATTGCATTTCATTTCCTGTGGCTTTAATAAAGGTGACCACTGGATGACACCAGAATATTGTTAAGGTCACAAATTCCACCTGCCTTTACCTGATAACTTTGTTCTGGAATGCAAACCTGACAGAGAAAAGATGTTTTGAAAACAATTACAGATAAAATAATTATCAGATGCCCTTCATGTCACAAAATGCTCTTTTAAAATTGCTCCCATATATTATTGAATCCCTGGAGGCGCAGAATTCAAAGGAATCAGTTCTACTGTGATGTACTGGGGAGAGATTTCAGCAGCTGGAGATGTACATTTACCTTATGGTCTTCCAAAGTCCTGGTGTAAACTTGTTCTGAAGGACATGCTGGTCACCAACTATGAGCTGAAATCCGTAGTTCAATAACCAGGCACTGAGCACGAAAAATTAAAAAAAAACTGCATGATGAAAGAAGCTGGTCATCTTTTAAAATTTATTTTTTCAGCCACTTTTAAATAAGCATCCACTGACCACCCAGAGTATATTGAGTAAGAGATCAGGTTCTTTGAGGGGTGTGCATATGCCCTGGGTATGTGACTGCTCAGATGCAATGGCAGGTACACTGGGTTAGCTGGGAAATGTGCTGCATGTGTAGAGTATTATCTTGAATGAGAGAGCAGGAGGTTGCTCAGTACTTCAGTAAACGGCATGTTTAATTTCTGGACAAGAACTGGCTGCATGATGCACTATGCACTAAGATGACAGACAATGTGACTCTAAAATACTGAATCTGACTTGAATTTAATAATGACAAATCATCTGGGAACAAAGGCATGCTTTTTTTGTTTTCCTTTTCTCCAGTAATCTTTTAGTTCAGGCTAAATCCTCCAGATCCAACAATGTTAAATGTTGCAGCTGATTTCTTTCCAACTCAAGGCTCTGCTGATATATCTAATGTTCTAGCCAGTTTTCTCTAAATAGCTGCTGATTCACTATATTTGGCATACAGTAAAGCTGACCTAAAAGTAATCTAAGCTTGTGTCATTATGATGTGGCATTTGTAACACAGTATCCTTAGCTTTTTGGTCTTACTGATTTTGATTGCAGCCACCATTTTTTAAAACTGCAATGGAAGTAACAGTAGTCAAAAGCTATGCTGGATTTTATTTGCAGAAAATTTGTCATCTTGATGTGACAAACTCTGTGACTGATGGGTATATCACATACGACAGTAATCTGCTTATGCATGAGACATTTCATTCATCGATTTTTTCTTATCACCGCAGTCCCACTGGTGCAGGAATCGATTCAGTCATGAAAAAAACGTCACTGGAGTCACTGTGAAAAAACTGGCTATTGATAAGTGTTTTTTAGGAGCAATTTTCGAATCAAGTTTATGCCAAATGAAACAAAATATGTTAGTTAAAAGCAACGAGACACTACAAAATGTCTTATATCAACTGCACTAATTGACATGACTGGTGCAACATAATATTCAGCAAATCTAATACTCAGGAAGGTAAGTCTATTTGGAAGACTGTATTACTGGATACATATAAGAGCACTGACCTGGCAGACACTTACATACTAATCTCATTTTTAGTTTTCAAGAGAACTCAAGGTCAAGGGCAGTCTGATGAGTGCTCTTATTTCCTCAGTAGGATAGTGCTGATCATTAGTTACAACCTCTGTTGCAACATGTGGATAAAATGAATATTAGTTAAGACCATTTTGTTATATGCATAGCATGGTATAATCTTTATCAGAGTAATAGAAGAAGGAAAATGCAACATGGATGTGCTAATAGTGATACAAACAGTTTTCAGTTACTCCAGGTCTGAGTTCAACAAACTAAACTGGATATAAAATGAAACCAGAATAAATTATTCCTTCACACTGTCAAATGAACATAGGCTTGATGAAGGGAAATAACTCAAAGGGTAAGTACAGTACACAGCTATTTATTGTTTCTTTCATAACACCTGAAAACAAAATGCTGGAGAGAACTCTCTTTTTTAATTTTATTTGCCACACTAAGTTACATTACAGGTGTCATTTTATCCATTTTGAATATAAGTAAAATAAGTTTCTGTGCTAGTATTTAGCAAAAATGTTTTTTTAAATAGTTTTTGTTTTTGACTCACAAGGTATACCCATTTAATTCATTCATTTTTTGAATTTGTATATGATGAATGGAGTCAATGTCTTATTTTGTCCTGGACAGCTTCACTGACAAAAAGCTCATGTCTTCCATGTTACACAACCTGAGGGTCCAGATGACTGTGGGGAATATGTCCGATCTATTGGCCCAGGTTCCAGGTCTGGGAAAGATCTGTCTCCTTTTCATCTAAATGGTATGAATACTATGAACAAAGCAAAACATAACAGGCATGTGAACTAAAACCTCTGAAGTGTGAATCTGTCTATATCTCACAAATGCAGAAAAATTTTATATTTGATAAGCACCCAAAGGCAAGCTCAAAAAATTCAAACTGAAACAATAGTGTCCCTGTCTCTAAACTGGTGGAGGAGGATTATCCCCTCCTCAGGGTAAGAAATGTTGATATTCTGTATTACTTTAACCTGTCTAATGTCTGCATTATCATTTAATTTGAATAAGTCTAGCAGTAGTTTATATATAAGTGTTACAAGGAATGAGGGGCATGCAAACCTAGTATGTGCTTCTTGTATTTACGTGTAACTCTACTGAGTGCTATTTTTCATTTGTTTTGGCCCCCTAATACCTGACAAATTGTTGCTCCCCTCACTGGTCTTCTGTGACTACACCCCTTAATAGGTTGCTTGTCAACCCATGAACCTTTGGTCTAAAAGCAGGAGTGTGGTCAGGAGTACGTTCCTGCATTCCACATGATGATGAACAACACCTTAGGAGTTGATCTGACAGATAAAAAGTTTATCTGTGTGAGGAATATGTGTAGGATATCAGATGTGCGTTGCACAATTTCTCACTTGAGGAGAGAGGAAAGCAGCACAAATGGCAGGTTGCTGTTTGAGGGACCTGTCTACTACTGATAGCACTTTGGCAGCTGTATGTAGCTTTACATGTATGTTTAGTTTATGAGAAATAGAAAATGCTTGTACCAGTTTTATCTGTGCAACATTTTTTTTTCATTTTTGATTTATTTATTTTGGACATTGTCAAGATATCACACCGAGAAGTGCTATTTTATCTGTGGATCTACTCTAACTTTGTATCAAGAAATGCTACCTTTTTTCTCAGGCCTCCATTATATACATTGTTGAGGAAAGTTGTCAGTAACATATTTCAAAAAATTGCAGTTACCTTAAGTTTTTCAAATAAAAAAACTGCATACCCAAAACACATTACTATTCAGGAAGACCAGTTAGTTTAACTGCCAATTATCTTTCATGTTGCAGTGAAATGAAACACAAGTTTATCCATTGCTTAGCGTACAACATACTGTAATGGTGGGTGGAGCTGCGTGTCCCATCGTGTATTTCAGTCAGAGTGTAAGTAACATGTGTAACTGTTGTGGAAGTATAGGTTTGACACTGACCCTGATGCTGTGTGCTCGGGTTTTGGCGGCAGGTGTGTTGTGTTACTTGTTAAGCTTTTGTGTGCAACATACCACACAAGAATAAAATTCATCATCTTAGGGATGTGTCTGCTGAGTTCTCCAGTAGTAACAATGCAAAGGCAGGTTCTTACAGTATTACAACACCAAAATCGTGCTTTTATTCTATCTGTTGAATTTAGATTTGGTCATGAATTGAGAATTGATTGAATCAAATTGAATAGCAAGATTCCTAAAGTTTCCCACCTCTGGTTTGAATCCTCTCTTTAGTTTGAATCTTAATCCATTCCTTGTGATGCAGTCCTTCTGGAATCTTCAGAAAATGGAGTCACAACGATCATCTGGTTTTTTTAACCTCTGTAAGGACCATCTTGGTCCAAAGAAGTTGCTGCAGTAAGGTGGTGTGACTGCTATGCTGACTGCAAAGTATGAGGAAGAGTGTCCACCAAGCATATGCCACAGACAAAATTCTCAACTTGGAAACTGCTAGTTGGAAGTTCTGAAATATCACCTTGAATGGTCTGTTCAAATCTACTTTCTTACGAGGGTTTCCAATGTTGGGAAATGTGACTTTGTGTGTACAAAATCATACACAATTTGACCTTGGATAAAGCAGCATTTCTCAAAGCTCCCTTTTAAGGCCTTCATTCAATCAATATTGATGCAAGACTATCTGTTTCTCGAAGATAACTGGTCCCTTGACAAGTTGCACCATGGCCCGGCCAGATATTTAATGGAACTGACACTGATGGACTACAAGGTGGCACACAACTCACCTTGTGTCAGTGCCACTGTTGCCTTTGTTTTATTGATAAGGATGCTGCACTTTGGAGATTTCATTTAATTCCATTCTATCTATTGCTTTTATTATTATTCGGACTTTAAAGCAATAAAAGCATTTTGTCTTATAATACATTTTATAAATTTATACTGAAGTGTGTGTCTGAACTGCAGATCTTTTAATTCTGTAACATTTTTTTGTCATTCTAGGTGACAGCTACGTAGTAAATGCTCTATTTGGTGTGCCTTGTGGAAGTTCACCGCCCATTCCATAAGGTTTTTGTCACCAGAACATTAAGCTGGTCCATTTCCTGCTGATACTTTGGTGTATGCCTCTATTCATTACTTATAGTTGTGGAACATATATATCACTCTTAAATAGGTTCACACACTTTCATATACTGTAGAGGGCATATTAAGATCCTGAAATATACCGGCACTCCACCTAGGGTTTACTCCACCTTTCTTACCACCCAAACATTCTGGGATAGGCTCAGGACTGTTGCAACCCAGACTGGGTCAAATGGTGAATGAAAATGAGTGTATGAATGAGAGGGCCTACTAAGAAACACAGAACATTCTGACTGTAACACTGGTGCACAATTACTCTACTGATTGTTTAAAATATGAACATGGCAAAAGAATAAATGTGGCTCTTCTAGGGCCAAGCCTGCCACATCCATCAACAGGACAGGTGTTGTCACCTGAAGGCTGTTAATCTAGTCTCTTGTTAAGTGCCAGCCCTGCAGCACTACACACTCTACTAGGAGTGCTCTCTGAAGCCGGTGATGCGGCGCATCGCACTGATGAGGGTTGGTGACGGCAGCTCCAAGTGTGCTGTAAGCCTGTCGCTCAGAACGCATGTCGACAGGGAGATGAGGCCAGGCTGTAGGGCGAACATTGGCACATTCTTCTGTCTTTGCAGTCAATCACACAGAACTATGAAAGCAGCCAAGTCAGTTGTCTCCCAGATCTGGGATCTGCGTGCACACAAAAGCTGGTGAAATACTTATGAAATTATTATTTATTAAAATGCTTTTTATTAATACTTAGTTTATTACTGAATATTATGATTTTAGTACCTTTAACAAGTGTTTAAGCTATTTAAGTTACAATAAGATAATGTGAATCTACCTTTCTTCTACTTTTACTGTTTATTTATACTTTGATCAATCTGTCTATCTACCCATCTATGGATTTCAAATTGTTTTAGATAGTTCAAATAAGTTGAACTGCAGTAAGCATTTTTTAAGATGTTGGTTTCTGCCTCTATTCATCTATGCTGTTATTTTCTTGTTATTCACTACAAATGAGTTCTTTGGGCTGCCATGGCTTGAGTGTCACACTTGACTTGATTTGAACTTTTTTTTTTTTTTATAAAAGACCTGGAACATTTTAGGTCCTGACTTAGAGGACTGAATTTCGCTAGTTCCCTAGCAAATGTAACTTTAGAACATGAGGGGAAATGTAATGCAGTGTTTCATCATTTAGCATATTTAACATTGGATGTGTGGAAATTATCAGTCTATGTGCACTTTTTTGCTCTTGCCTGTACATTTATGCTTTCTGATATAAAATGCACCTTCACAATACATTAAGTTTTTAAAATGAAATGAGGGATTAGGGAATTGTACAGACTTCAGTCCCTGAAACAAAAACATTCTAATACCCTGAAGACCAAAGCAGGTAGTACATTACTATATGACACTGCTTTTAAGAGCTTTGGAAGTTAAGGGCCTGGCTGTACTATTTGTGGCTTGCTTGGAAATTTTATTAAGAAGGTATTGATTTATAAAAAGCAACCACACAGAAAAGCTGTCTTTCTTCTTTCAGATCTATGCCTTTACTGTAGCATATGTCCATGAAAGAGTGAACTTTAGATTACATTTATGAGCAGATTCCATTCTCTGTAATAACACACTGCTACTTTCCGGTGAGAACTGTCATCCATCTGTCCATTTGTCAGTCTGTTCATTCATCCATCCATTATCTTTAACTGCCTGTCCTGGGTAGAACTGTGGTGGTCCAGAGCCTATTCGGGGGGGCAGTAGTTATTAGGCTAGGAAACTATCCCCTGGATGACATCAATAGGGACTGCAATTGTCTTTCCGATGCAGTTTGTTCTTGTACAGGAAATGTGCAGTATGGCACATAGCATTTCAGAAAAGAGCTAATTATTGTAAAAAGATGACTACAGGGAAAGCTAACCTCAACATCAGGCCCCCCCATTAATTTCTGTGTAGAAATGCAATAACTCCCCCAGTGACTGGGGTCAGGGATTGGGTTGATTGGATAAGAGAATTTATAGTATTCTTTATATACTATTTATAGTACTCCTTATATTCCATTTTCAGTCTAGACAAAGTAATCCTCCTATAAATGATCTTATCTGCATGCCCTGGTGAGTGAGTGGGTATGGGTTTGTGGTGAAGGCGTGGCCCTGCGGCTGGGAAACTGCTGTAGGTCGTCTCTCATTTGGATTGCAATTTGCAATGCTGATGATGGTCAAATCAGTTTCAGCTTCCAATCTGGAGTTGACAGCAGCACACCTTCTACTTGAGGCACCCAGACAGATTTCATTCTTCCTCTTTGTGTCATTAAGCAAGTTTGAAGCTGGTCATGGTTTCAGTTCATGTACCAACATAAACATCTTTTTGTTAGAATGTCTGTGTCTATAGGGTCAATAGTGCTGTAGTGAAAATTCAACAGGTTTCATTCCTGTTTCTCTAAATGAAAGCTGAGTGAGATAAATGCTTGAAGTGGGCTGCTACTCAGTAGTACTCAGTACTAATACCTCTGTGTTGTGGTCTTTGGAGCAATTGGTCTTTTTCTTGCATATTGGCACTTCTCATAAACTGGGTATTCATTTCTAACCCCAGATAACCGAACTCTCTGGTTGAGCTTCTCCCAGGAGAAACTGCTGTAATACATGGCCATTATTTAGGCTAACCCTCAAAGCTAAATTTCATTAGCCAGAGTACACAAAATTATGCTGCAAGTCAGCTCATGCATTGCTTTATGAAATATATACTGAACATCAGCAATGTCTCAACTATTTATTTATGTGACAATTTCAAGAATTTCTATTTTTACTACTTTTTAAATTAGTATAGTTTGCTGATATTGACTGATTTGCAGGCCAGAAAGCAGAATACCAGCATTTATGTTTCCCACAAGAGTGTAAGGTGGTTTTTCCATCCATCTCTACAGTGTCTCAGAGTACCTAGTTTTTTATGGCAAGTAAAATAACTCCAGTGCACAATTACAAAACTACAATATGCTATTTTTAGTTTGTTTCCAAAGAGATAGACATACACAGTTCTAAAGCCTCTCTCAGGGAAGGCTGTTCTACTGCTCTGTGCCTGAATTACACACTGAGTGGATGTTGGCACACCTAACTATAGCTGCTGAGTTTAAAAATGTAGGTTAGCAACGGCTGAAAGACTTAAAGTGTAATTATTATTTGAATCACAATACTGTTTCATGACGTTTTCTGTGAATGCACATTTCATGTACCGCTTATTCCTTGGGTTTCTCAAGTTTAGCAGAAAAGAATATTTATTTTTATATTTTTCAGTTACATATAATTAAAATAATGTTTTACATATTGTACTGCACAGTATTTTGTACTGCCAACATTAATTTCTTTATTATATAATGCCATTACAATGCTAACCTATTTCTGTTAATTAGCTTACGTTTAGGTTTCTGTAAAATACACAATAACTCTTATTTATATAATACTTTATCTTTAATTGAGGCAGTAGGTCGTGCAGAGTTTAGGGCTGCCGTTTTAAAATCTGAAGGTTTCTGGTTTGAATTACACTCCTACTGTGGTGCCCACCATCAAGGATCTGAACTGATACGGTTAGAAAATGTTGCTGGATAAAGGGGTAAATCAGTGTAAAACTAATATTTTAACACTGTAGTAAGTCACTGGGAGAGAAGAGACATATCAATACGGGAGCGCTATCGTGACAGAATTGCGTTGCATTGAGTGTTAAAGTCACAGGCCGGTAGAGGGCGGCGCGCGTTCTCGTGCACGCGGATGGGGGGGCTTGTTACTGAGCTCCACTTTCTGAAACGTGCGGAGACACAGCGGAGCGCGCGGCGCGACACAGCGACCGGGGAAGACAAGCTCCCCAGAGCCGCGCGTACCCGCACACTCACGGGGACGCGCTGCGACCGGGACGGTGCCGAGGGTCCGCAGCCCGACAGCGGGAGAGAGCAGGACCCCCGGCGGGAAAAGTGGAGAAAGGAAGGCGAAAGTGAGCGGGAGAGCGATGCACTGCCAGCATGGCCAAGTGGTTCAAGGAGCACCTGGGATTCAGAAGCAGCAAAGCGCCCCCTCCGGCGCCCCCAAAACCCGACTACAGGCACTGCCACCCCGCCGTGGCCGGTTCAGGGGCGCCCGCTCTGTACCCGAGCCCGGCGCAGCCCGACATCCTGGCCGCGTACAAACTGCAGAAGGAGCTCGACTTCGAGGACCCGTACACGGGTGCCGGGAGCGCGCCCTTCTCCAGCGCTGGCTCTTCGGAGCTCAAGTACGCGTCCCCGAAACACCGGCTTATCAAGGTGGAGACGCTGGAGAAAGGCAACGCCGCACCAGCCCCGGGTCCGAGCCCCCCGGCCCCCGAGCAGGACGTCATGCAGGAGAAGGTAGGGATGCGCGTGGCGCTCAACAGGCGCGCGCGCGCACTCAGAGTAACTTTGTCGGGCAGAGCAGGATTTGTTTAGGTAAAAACTACTTATTCAGTAATGGCGTTACAATTGACATTTGTCAATGGCAGCTGGCAGCAGGTGGCGCGGTGGTTAGCGCTCCCTCGGTACTCAACGAACCCGGGTTCAGATCCCACTAATGCTGCGAAACAACGTACAGTATTAACCATGGGCCGATAAAGTTAAATTCGCCTGCAGAAAGTGACGTAATTCGCTTCGGGAAAAAGTGCTCGCTAAATAAAAAGTACAATTTATTGTTATACAATGCAGAAAAACTGAGAGCCCGTTCACGGGGTTACAAATAACCCATGAATAAACCTTCACTTTCAGCACATTTGCTGAAGACATCATATATTAAAGTAATATATGCAACAAAATAATATGAAGGGAAGCAAACAAAGACGTGATTGTTGCAACAATGCGAGTAATTAACGAAATAATGAAATTTTTGACGAAGTCAATGCCAACGTTAACAGCAGTTACTTCGCAGCAATTTGCCAGTTTATACAGCATGTTATTCTGACTGTCCATTCAAGGTAAATTCAGTACCTGTCAACGTCAGTGTGGCAGGAGGTGGGATTCAAACACAAAAGCTACAGACAGTGTGTTCTGAAATGTAAAATGCTAAAGCTCAAAACTTGATTAAAAACCATTTTGTCTCGCTTTAGAAAACTCTCAGAGAGGTAATTTGACAGCTGTACTAGCTGTAGAGACTCCCAGTGAGTGGCAGGTTATTGGCTTCCAGTATTTCCAGTAATGACAGCTCTTCACACAGGCTTGCTTTATTTCCCTCCTGAATCCAATTTGGAACAGGGATGGCTCCTAGGGCCTGTGTGACACATCGAAATAAAGATCCTCCTGTAAAAACGTAATGAATACCTTAACAATACATGGTGCATAGAATACAGGCAGATTCAGTCTGCATAAGATCTGGCATTCCCCAGCACGTATATCACATGGTTATTTGACTGCTCCAACCTGCAGGTGTGTGACAGCAACTCCTCACGTGCAGCATTTTCTGCCACTAGTGACTACAGAAAATTAATGCATCTTTCGAGTTTTTTTTTGGTTTTTTGACTATAATCCCCAGCAGCTAGTCTCAGTTCATTGTTTAAAACAAAGTCATAATTATAAGCCTTGTGCAACTATTCACGTTTCAAGTAGCTTGTGTCACTAATAATGATCTGTTTCAAGCCCTCGTGAAGGGAAGAAAATTAATGAAAAAATACCTTAAATATTCCATATATACTCGTTACTTTAAAGAAATTTGTGTCTTTGCCAGTGAATAATAATGAAAGAATGCACAATAAAATTAAACATAAAATAAAACATTGTACTTCTGTCGGTGAAACCATATAACTAGTTCTTAACTGTCTCTCTTCTTATAATAGATGACCACTTATCCAAAGGCAGGATTGTGGTTGTCCAGAGTCCAGCCTGGAAGCACAGGGCCTATGCCAGGCAAGGGATACATGTCAGTTCCTCATAGACTAGCCACACATACTGTGACTCGCACATGTTTACACCTTGGGCCCTTTATAGTAACCAATTAGCCTGAAACAAATATCTTTGTACTGTGGGAGGGAACTGGAGCACCCTGAGGAAACCCACACAGACACGGGGGGAACATGCAAACTCTATGCAGATTAAATGTCAAATCTACACCTGATCACTCATACAGGTGCTGTGAGGCATCTGTGCACCCTAGTGCACCGCTTCATGGTCCCTGTCCTTAACACTTCACCGAGTTACCCTCAAAGTGTGGATGGTTGGTCTGGCCTTTTTAAAGAATAAGGAAGAGATGGAGGATGAACAGATGCTGTATGTGAGAAAGAGCATGGATATGTTGCCCTATCACAGCACTGACCCCCTGGCTGAGCAGCTGTCTGACCTCATGTAATGAACTCAGTACCCTTGCGTCACAGAAGAAATCCTTGGGCGATGTTTCAGTTCAGATGTAACCACGGAATACAGTAACAGGATCACCGAGCAGCTAGCCTTTCATGAGCTCCTTCTATTGGTGAACAGGGTTCCTCCCCTGTGAAGCCTTCCCTTAGCTCCTGTGTTATCCTGTGGTCTGTGTGACAAAGGCATGATGCTTAGGAACAGGGTGTGGGAAAAATCAGAAAGTGTGAATTTGCAACAGACACTTCTTGCCTGAGTCATTTGAATTTTTGTGATTCCAGCTTTCGGTTTCTATTTGTGGTCACAACCACCTGTGTATATAGTCTTATTTGATGTTTAGTGTTGAAATTTTCATTTAGTTGCTTCACTGAGAGTTTTCCAAAGAAACATTTTACCCACACAGTTGTATCACTATGGTAAACTACCGTAATGAGGTAAGAACCTGTAACAACCTTCGGCATGCAACTGGCCACTGCTGCTTTTGATGCCATTTTACAAGCTACTGCAAAAATGACATGTTAGTGGGAGGAATGTGGTTTTTCTGAACTGAGAAACTGCTGGTGGCAGTTTGTCTTATTTTCAACCAAAATTGCCAGTCTTGTGGGTAAAGTGAAAATTGTAGAAAGTTCAACAGCTGCTCCTTCTTATTAAATTATTACTGTTTATTTATTTGTGGAACGTGTTGGTCTCTAAAGTCAATTCGACGTTTCCTTCTCAATGAGGAACATAATATTGTTCTGAATATGAAACTACAAAGAAAACAAAAAGAAAAATTGGATGTGTTTTAAAACCTTTGAATTTCTTCTAAAGCTGAACATCAGTAGATCATGAAAAAGTCCAAATTCACTTTGTTTATCATTTGAGTAGAAAAGAGAATGTGTCAGGTTAACATGCAGGGAGGATAGCATTGTAGCTCATAAGATATTTACTCTGAAAGCAATTTACAGTGTTAAACTAGTTATTTATTAACCATTTATACAGCCAGGTAGTTTTTACTTATAATTTTTAATCATCAATTCAAGGGGAGTTACCTTGATCATGGGTACTCCAGCAGGAGGTGTGATTTAAACCTGGTGCATGGTTTTGCCACTAACCACCACACTGCCTGTTCAAATGCTTCTGTGTCAATGCAGTCTTCTGTATGTACTGATGGTAGCAAGGTTATGGCTTTCTGTAATCCCTGGGTCACTGTGATGACATCGAGGTGACAGCCCTCGTGCAGTAATGGGTGAACGTTTGAGATGCATTAAGACACTTTCTGGAACTGATGGATGACAGGGCATCACTCCGTGATGCTAACAGAGCGATCCAGGATATGATTCCCATAACAGTCCTGCTTGTGAGGTTGGACACCCTTCTAGTATGGAAGCAAGTCCGTTTCATGCCATCGATCACCCAGAATGGCCTCCTGGGCCCTGCCTCTTCTAAAAAAAGAGAGTCAGATGGAACAGGTTCTTGTATTTTCATTTTGCTTGCTTGCTGCTCTGATATGGCAGCAGATACGATTGTGAAGGAGTGTGCCTATCGTGTCTGTGGCAGCCCGGTGCTTGGCGGTGCGTGATCCACGGGTCTGATTGCAATCAATGTGAGGAATTTAAAACAGCTCTCAGGTATGATTGCACATATTCGCCTGAGCTCTGCTTTCATCTAGTGAGATTGCTCTACCCCTGAATGTAAAAAAAGAAAAAAAAAACAAATTGAGAACTCTAAAAATTCATTTGACATTAGGAAATGTGACCCCTGCACAAGTATGGTATTTCAGCCATTTTTCCTGGGTCTAAATCTATCTCATGGGACTCTTCTGTACTCTAGGACAGTGCTACTCATATTGCTTTTTGATCAGATTATCCATTTTTTTCTGCTCTCTTTCCCTTAAGTGGTGGGTTTCTTGCCACCATTGCTGCTCTTAAGCAATTTATGATGTAACAGTATGTTCTTGGACCCACTGGGAGGGTAGGTGCTGAGCCTGTGGCACTATCTGACTGGTCCCGCATCTCTCCACTGCCTTGGTGCTTGATAGCTATGGGGGTCAGCAGTGGGGTGGGGGTTGGATTCAACATTCAAGTGATGCTTGAGGACATAGTATGGAAGGGAGAATTTACAGCGCAGAAGGTGAACAAATCTGTCTTGGAGCAGCTGAATGAGAGGATAGCAACAGCCGTACAAGCTCCACATATGGCACAACACACACTGAACATGCACCGTCCAAAATATGTCCATGGATGCAAGCATTTGTTTTTGTATCAGACAATCATCTCTGTTTCAGTCACTGTGGAGTTGCATGGCAACCAATGGCAGCATTGTTATAGGGACACAATGATGGTCGTTTGTGAAAAAGCTCATGCTGCTGGTCATTGAGTGTTTGTCTGTTCATGCATCTGCCCTTCAGGGATATACATCATTTGCTTATTTTCTGCAAGCCACAGTGAAGTAAAATTTTTCATCAATTCTGAATGCTAATTTTATATTAGCAGCAGGTGGCGTCGTGGTTAAAGCTGCTGCCTTGTACTCACTTTTGCTACATTACAATTTTCCAAAGTACTTACCTTCAGTTGCTCCAGTAAAATTATGCTGCTTTTTGCTATAAGTAGCTCAACATTATAAGTCATTTTGTAGAAAAGTGTGAGCTAAATGAATAAATGTAAATGTAATCACATACATTTTGTCTGTGCTGGCAGTATCTATATGGAGCCTTTTCACTTAGGATAAGCTTTATTCTCCTTGCTAGCAAGCTGTTCAGGTAGTTCTGTGGATAGGCAGTCCTGTGGCAATGTACATGGGCTGCTTGATTTAATGCCCACTGTGTGGAGCAGTGATTAAAAAAGCGAGTCTACCCCAGGCAATTTCATTGTTTTATGTTTGATCGATGCAAGCTGTAAAAGCATGGGCCTAGTAAAAGAAAACAAACCTGCGGGTTGGAAACAGTTCATTGCTTGGATGTTATTCGTGATTAAATTCCGAGTTTATAAAGACAAGGCCTTTCTCATACACCAAATAAAGACGGTGTGAAGTAACCATGAACGGCCTCACCTGTTAACTTCTCAAGGACATATGAAAGAGATGTCAGGGACACAAGATGAACTCTGTGAATATGAGGTGAAAGTGGGAGGGTACCGGATGTCTTGCTACCTACTTTTTTTTTACGCTTTATATTGCTCTTCCAGTTGGGAATGATATGACAAATAAATGTTAACAATGTATCTATGATTAGATTGAACATTTATATATAAAATTCAGATTAATACCAGGGCTCTTGTGTTACAAGTGAATCACAGTAATCAGTTACATAATTGTTCCTGTCATGACATCATGCTCAGGATCTCCTTCATTGTCTGGTCGTCATTTCTATGTTGTCATTTTTCTCGAAATGCCATGGGAATGAACACGAACAATTACATTGGTTCTAAGCGCCTTAAAGAAATTCAGCTTCTGGATTTCCCACAGAACAACAGATTTCCAGGATAAATGAGAACTGAACAAGGCTTATTTTGCTGAGAACAGACCTACTTTAATCATGCACTTCACACCCCATACTAAAGATAATGTTCTTACATTGTGATGTTTTTCTGCTTATTAAACCTATTGTTTTTATTGTGCTCTACAGCTAATGACCTTATCCAAAGGAGTTTAACAATTTACACAACACTTTAATGGCCACGTACTTTTAAGATAGAAGGAATTTGACATGATGCCAGTTCATACACATTTGACAAACACATAATCATCAAAATGGTGGAATACCCAAAAAGTAAGACATTTTTGAAGGAAAAAACAGTGTGAACATACAAATAATATGAGCATAGAGGTGGAAATGGCAAGAAATAGAAATCCTGAGCAGACAATTGTAGCTGGTGATACTAATAAGTATAAATAATAAATATCATCCTTCTGTTTTCCTTCCGCTTTATCTTAGTCAGTCACAACACTCTGAAACCCATCCTGAAATCCTGGGGCACAAAGTTAGGAGACTACATCCTGGGTGGAATGGTAGTCTGTGGCCATACTTGCACACACTATGGGCAATTCAGAGTGACCAGTTAATCTGAAACACACGTCTATGGACTGTGGGAGGAAACTGGAGCACATAGACACTGGGAAAACGTGCAAACTCCATACAGACCCGAGCCAGATTCAAATTCACTGCTGATCAATAGAGCCGGTTTAAGTGTGTGTGCATATGTCTTTGTGTGTGTGTGTGTGTGTGTGTGTGTGTGTGTGTGTGTGAGAGAGAGAGAGAGAGAGAGAGAGAGAGAGAGAGAGAGAGCAAGCAATTTTATGGCCCAGTGATTCTCGGATAGGCTCTGGACCACTGTGACCCTGACAAGGATCAAATGTTTAATGATAAGTGATGGATTATATAATAAATATATAACTATAATAATGATAAGTAATACCTAGAATAGGATTTAACTTTTTTCTTCCCTGCAGGGAAATTTGCATGCACTGCAGCTGAAACACAAGATGCATAACAGAAGGTACAGGTTCCAACACATACCAATTAAACTAATGAATAATAAATAATGTAAAAAGCTACCAATTTTAAGAATACTAGGCAAGCAAGTTTAAAAAATAATCATATTAGGACACTCCAGCCTTTTACCACATTGATACCTTTAATGATTGATACAGTTGGATGTTTTATTTAAGTTGGACGTTTATTTAAGTGTGTTCCCCAAGGGTACGATAACGGGGCCATTGTTGGACCTGAACAGGTAACTTTTACGTATCATGCCTGTGTCCTTAACCACTGTTTAGTGGGTCCACTTGACATTGCATTGTACAGGCAACAGGGCTGTATGCTTAAACCTCCTCTGACTGGGGGTCACTTTCTCTCATTCTGTTTTTATGGCCTAATAAATCCTGCCTCTGCAACGGCCATGAATAGAAAGCTCTGTGGCAGGAGTAACTGCAAGGTACTGTTGCCCTGGTTGGGCATGTGTGATGTTCACAATTTTGGTGCCTCAGACACCTGACATGCACTCGGATCACATGCGTTTCGATCTCCAGTGGCTTCCTTGCACAACAGTCATCTCAAGTCAGCATCCATCGTCAGATGATTCTTCTGTCAGTTTGTAATCTGACTGCTTTTCACACTTTTCCAGTGTTGTGGTTGTGTGGGGACACACGTGGCACGGTTGCATTTCTTGCATGGCACTTTGTGCCTTTCTCTTACATCCTTTAATTGTTCCTGACAAAGTGTTTCCGCTCAGATTTAAGTACAACCTTGTGGGGAAACATTTCAAACAATTATGTCATCACCTGTTTGCCGAACATGGCTTGTTTGCCTTGTTGTATTCTTTGACAATCTGTAGAGGCAGAGTCACGGATTTCCCAGATGCATCCAGCAGCATGGTGACATTGAGCAAAGCTGTGACACCATCTTCGTTTGTATTGCGGCTTCTCCGCCCTCCATCTGTCTTTCTCCTCGGTTTAGTCACGTTTTTTCTAACTAACATTCAGTCCAAAATCAGGCCTCTCCTCTGCCTTACTTCTTGTTTTCCATGTTGTGGAAATGCTTGCAACACGCAGGCCTCAGCTAGGCAGCGTCTGCGATATCATTGTCTCACCCATAATGGAATCAGTGGATGTGGCGCTATACTGTGGCAGTCTGGCATATTTCTATTTTGTTTTATTTTTATTTTTGCAGGAGGTCCTTGAAGGGACAGTTGTGCATATAATTGGCTTATGAGTGTATTTTAACAAGGCCTGGGGGGATTTAATCTTGTTTATTTCCACTGGAATTGAAATTGCAGCTCTCAGTGACTTCCTTTGTGTTTGATGGGATATTCAATTTATTCCAACGTTTTTCTGTCTGATTGAATTTTCTCCCTGTGCTATTTATTATTGTGAACTGAGTGACTTACAGCTTGTTTCTGGAAGATGTGGGATTCTCTGAGTGAAAGTCTTGCCAACACGAAGTTCTGCATGTTAGTCAGTGCTGTCATCTGCAGTGAACTCCCTCAAATATTCCATCACCATTTTAATATTAAACCTTGGAACCCAGGTAATATTATTGGTGTGTAATTGAAAGCCTTTGTTCTTGCAAAGGGCCAGAAATGCAAGGGACAGATAATGCACGTATGAACATAACAGCAGCATAGGAGAATTAGAATTAATCACATTTTTGAGATGATGTCTAATGGGCTGTGATTTTGTGTGTGATGCTGCAAAGTTATGTTTCCATCCTGCCCTATCCCCCTGTTAGTATCCTGTCAGATTCAATAAGCAGTTGTGGTGACTTCTTGAATGTCACTGTATAGGAAGTTTCTCACAGTACATCTCCCATGACCAGAGGCATTGTGAGTTGTGCAATATGGGCATACAAAAAGAGCCTGAACTAAAAATGGCTAGGTTTACATAAGTACAATATTGTGTTGAAGGTATCCTATGTTTTTAAGCTGGCTGTTCACTTTTAACCACAGGTTTTTCGACAATTTTGTTTTACCTTTGTTCCAAGTCTTTTGAAGTGTGCTAAGGATATCTAACAAGACTGGGTGACCCACAATTTAAATACACCTTACCACATTTTAATACAATGTAAAAATATAATAACTTAATATCAAATATTTCAATTAACTACATGGTGGAATATGTAGAAAAAGTAAATTATTATAAATAAATATATTTTTATATAATATTATAAGTAAATATTATGTAGTAGTAAAATATAATATAAACCTCTTTGTATCTATTAAGCTCAGTCTCAAGTCTGTTTGGATCTTATTTATGCACGGCCTTGTATTTTAAGCCACAGGCTTGAAAATTTGGCACACAGGTACTTTGCATCATATGTGAGGTTTTTGCATAGTCAAGTTCATTAAACTCCAAGAAGGCCACTTACACTTGAAAATTTCACATTCTTTCTTTGAAATCAGGCTTGAAACGGTGCACATACTGATGTCAATGCTGCACATATTTATGTCACATGCTGAGTTCTGTGGTGTCTGCCTGTTCAACAGAATTAACAATAGTTAGGTACTAAATTCAACCAGTTTAAGGATAATATAGTTTGGTGATATATAATGTGTTATTACTTTTGATCTTTCCACCATTTTACTTTCTGACCCAGGCAGCATCGGTCACTGCTAGTTTTAATTTACAGAGAATAATTCCATTATAAGAATATCTTTATGTGCTGTGTACATGGTGGGTATTGTTATGCCTGTAATATATTACACTCACACAGATACAATATTTGTCTTGATATTATAGCTATACACACACACACACACACACACACACACACAAATAATAAGATAGAAAAACGATTTTCAAAAACATTGTTAGAGCTGTTCTCTTGTAGTGAAAGGACTCAAGTTTAAAACTCAACTCCTACTGTAGTACTCTTGAACAAGATACCAATCTTAAAATGCTGCATTCTTTGGCAAATCATTTTAAGAAGCTTAACACTGTAAATTCTGGAGAACAGGAAACAAAACAATTATAAATGTAAAAAAGCCAAGGGTAAACTGGAAGGGAGTATTTCTTTCCTGACCAAGCTCAAGTTTGTTTTGGGGAATGGGTTCAAGGTGTATATAATAGGCTGAATGATAAAAAGCATATAATTGGGTGAGTAAGAAATTAACTAATAAAAAATTGATTGCACCCCAGCAGGGCTATCCTTTCCCCTTGTGACTCATGGCCTGAATGCAGAGCTACAGTACAAGACTCCCCAACCTTCAGAAGACATCAGTAAACATTCAGGAGGCTTGGAGAAACATTGAGGCTCTGAACTGTGTTCTGTGTCTTCATCACACATTGCCTGACTTTATCTGTGGTGTGTTTCTCCGTATTTTGTCAACACGATCTCAGTGTTTTCACAGGGACAGATTAGCCAAATCACCACCATGGGTTGGAATGTTCTTAATTGTGCCCAGGACTTGCAGAGACCTTGTCAGTGCTGTCACTGGGCTGTCTTTGTGTTTGACCTTAGCTCTCAGGGCTGCGCTGGCCGTTTCATGTGTGGCGCCATTAGATTATGAGGTGATACTCAAGAATGCAGCACACCTGTGGATGCATAAGGTAACTTCTGTATTTTTCTCAATAACATGATACAATGGTCTTGCAGCCTCAGGGTGTTTCTGCTTTCCAGTGATGTGAATACCTGTGCCAGTCTGTGCTACGGTGCCCACATAGCCTGAGGAACTCTGGAGGTCTGTTTTTGTAATGTCCAGCTACATAGAATCCTCTCCCCTTCTCTCCTTCACATGCACACCCTGTACACTTGGGATGTCCGCCTGATGGCAAAGAGCTCAACTCTTTGTAAAGTTTGAATAAGGTGGACATTTTTGCATACTCCTGAAAGCAAATGATTGAAGGACTGAAGTGACAGAGTAGAACTTTTTTACAAAGAACCTCCAAACGTGCGCCCTCATATGCCATAAGAACATGGTGAATGGCTAAGTAATGGTAAACCTACATTTGAATGGTGGATTTTATTTGAGCTGATTTATTAATTATATGATGGAGAAGTTTTTTGGCTGTGGCAGGCATTGCAATCACGGTTGCCTCTGCAATTTCTTCTTTTTTTTTGGTTGTTTGGCCTTCGGCCTCTAGACTCATGGTAAGACCACTGAGTGAGCTGTCCCCTTGAACCAAGTCCGCTATTTCTGACTGCTACAGTTTGAGGACTTCTGTAGATGAAGCCCGGCCTTTGTCCAGCCACGGTACACACACGCTCTGTTCTTGGGGAGAGGGGGGTTGCTAGCAAGGCGGCTAGACGCAGGCTGATTAAAAGGAAGCCAGTGGTGCTCTGAGGGTTTTTCTCTTCCTTTTTTGTGCCACCCCAGGCGTGTGCTGCATGTGTTCACCCTGGATGGGTGTGGTATTTTTGGCGGCCCTCGTGGTAAAAGGCCGGAATGGTTCCGCCCCTGAGTACACACAAGGCTGACTGACACACATAATTGGCATGTCTTTCATTTTTGTAGCCAGCTCTGGAATCTGCTGTGTTCCTTTTTTCTATGGTGCTCAAAACATTGGAACTGGGTGGGATGTTGAGGTTGTAGTGTACTCTGTACCTGATCACTGGCTATACCCCAGCAACAGTGCTAGACTTCTCCCCCATTGATTGCTTGGTCATCCCACTCAAAGGGGTATAAAATCAAACATCCATACATTCTTGTAGTATGTTGAGTTCCCTTTGTCCCTCAGAGCTGCTGAATCCCTTTAAACATTAAATAAAAATCTTACAGTTAGTCTATTTTGGATCCACTTCTCTCCTGATTACCTGACAGCTACATATATGATCACCTTTGTATTTCATATCAGTTCTGATATTACATTTTTAACATAATAGTTGAGAGCAACCTTTGTGTGCCTCCTTTAGCTTTCTGTTGCACACAGTGAATGTTTTTTAAATTAGTGTATAAAATCATTCAGATTTCAGTCATTTATTTAGTTTTTGGCCTTTTCACCATTCCATCGTTCCACTTCCACTCGGTTCACTCACAGTAAACCTTGCCTGTGGTTTTGTATTTCATATAAAAGCACAACATTTCATCCATGTTATAAGTACTAAAAGTGTCTAGACTTTAGTACACTTCTTATTCTCTTTGATTCATATTGCTAAAATCTGTGATGCAAACCTCAGTGTTTGTGGGTTTTTGTACAGTCTGCTGTATAGCTATTTCCTATTTATACATGTATGTTACAAAAGATATGAGCTGGTTTTGTTCATATGTTCCTTGTTCCTTGGTGTAAGAACAGTTCTGTGGTCACTGCATGTAGAGCTTTCTAAGAGGGCAGGCTCTCAGGAGGCAATCTTTATCCTGTCCGGCCGCTCTTTCAGGACTGAGGAAGTGCTCTCTTCCTAACAGGAAGTGTTTACGGCGTGCTGACATTCCCTTTTCATCAGGCAAATCAGAGCTGGCAACCAGGAATCCTGTGCATGTGCCTTGTTTAATCTCCACTAAAATATGAGAAGGATGTAGCTTCCTCTGGTGTTTTTATTCCTTTTGCTGAATGATGGCTAAATGACACATCCTGCAGTGTTTTGTTCTTGGAGAACACGTGGTGTGAGAACTGGAAATGAGCTATGCAGACTCATCCACTCATAGTGCCTCAGTGTGCTGAGGTCGAAGCCGCTTTTGTGCTAGAAAGGGCCATATGAGGTGATGATGTGGTTAACCTGCTCCTCTCCCTTTCCCCTCTCTTGCTCTCACTCTGGCCTCAGATTCTTTGTGTCACACATCTACATGACCCAGGTTCAAATGACATTTCCTACTGTAGTACCCTTGATCAAGGTATTGAATCACTCCAGGAAAATTTATTCTGCTATTAAAAATGTGTTTATCATTGTAAGAAGCTTAACATTGTAAGTTGTTTTGGATAAAAGTGCTGACTAAATAAAGTCTAACAACTTGTGCACCATTCCTTTGTGAATGTCTTTCTATATATGCCTTTCTGCATTTGTGTTCCCATGTTTCTGTGTGTGGGCATGTGTGTGTACACCTGCATGTGTTGAAGAGCGGCTCAGAAGTAGGTCTCTGTATGGTTTTGACTTGAGGTTGTCTTCTACTCCAGCTTGAAGAGGTTCATAACTCCTACGGGAGGCAGGGACCTGGTCGAGAAATTGGATTTTGTCAAGCGTGGCGCCAAGTAGTTCGTCTCCAGCATGTCGTATATCAAGACAGCCTCAAGCCGGCATGAGAACAATGGTACCAAGGTCCCCGGTGGCCCGCTTCTCTAGCTGAACCAGAACAAGTCTGGGGAAGGTGTGACACTGACACCCCTGCAGAGTGCTATGGCAGCCAGTGGGAGGCTGCCACTGCTGGTGGGAGATGCAGGGGGTAACATGGCAAGTGTGGGGTTGTGTAGATGACAGCAAATGGACATTTCAAAAGGGCAAAAGTAGTAGAGTGCACAGCTTTGCTTGTTTTTCCTGCAGTGGTGTTCAAGTTTTGCATTGTCTGTGCATTGCACATTTTTTTGATGCTGGAAACGAGATTTGAACTGCATCCTCTCTGTTCAAAGCTGAAGGTACTAAACGGTAACATGTACACTGACACTCATTTACCAAATATGTTTCTCTGAGGTGACATGCAGTGATTATTAGCTAGTATTCAGTTGACTCTTAGGCTAGTGCTAGGTACAATTCCATGAACTCCCTATAATCATTCACCCCTGTATACAATAGACCAATGTAGCACACACATTATGGACATTTGAGAATCACCAATTCACAGGTAACACATTTGATTGGAATGCAGGAGAAAACCAGAGAACCCTGAAAAAACCAAAATGAACATGGAGTGAACATAAAAGCACCACACAGACAAGGCTGGGTTCTGACCCACCACAACTCGGGAGCATTAGCCTCTTTGCCACAGTGTCCATTAACCAAGCAGTGTGCGTTATCTTTTTTACATTCAGTTGCCTTGTGAGTTACAGAAAAGAAAATGAATTTGGAAATAGTCAAAGGTGTGTCAGAACTGCAACCTGTCTTTGACAGATTATCCCATTAACTAGACAGTTTGCCAGTCCCACCATACCGCCACTTTCTCAGTTTGGCTAAAAAAAAAGTTGCGGGCAGCTGTGTTTAATAATAAAGTAGGAAATTGACTTTATTCCAGAGGACTTCATAGCTACAGCAGTATCATTGTGTTGTATGTGTTAACATCACACACTAGTGTAACATAGTGAGCTATAAAAGTTCAGAGGCAGAAATCTCAGGCCTCCTGAGATTATGCAAGCCTGCCTAGGCTACTGGCCTGATGCCTGCAATGTGTGTTATCCCCCTCCCCCAGACTACCTACTGTATGTATGACTAAATTAACAGAAGGAGGTGATTGACTCTCAAGGGAAAAGTTAGAAATCCTGAACACACCTTGAAGTGTCCTGGTGTGTACCAGTTGTGCTGTGGCCAAGACTGTGCACTGTCACAAGCTTTGGAAGCATTTCCAGATTCTTAAATGTACCAGCTGGCAGCACAACAGTTTAGCAAAGGATTTTTACAAAGGACTGAAAGTTTACAGTCTCAAATGATGCTTTGCTTTTTTATTCCTAGAGAAAGAACCTGAATAGCTACAGTAAAAAAATCCAACTTTTTTGCAGAGTTAAAATTTTACAGTTTGAATGATTTGGATGAATGGATCAACCAAACAAAAGAACAAGTAATAATGAAGTATAATGAATAAACAGTTGTCTTATATAACTTATATGTCATAATTTCTGCTCAATTTAGCTGTTTTTAATAGTATTTTACATTCTTAAAGTCACTCTAAAAAAGCCTTACAGCTGTATCATGAAATATTTTCATGCTTTCAGTTTTTAAAATTGTGAACAGTGACTGAGGATTAATCATTTGTGTGTGGACCAGAAGATGTGCACTCTGCTAGGGGAATCAAACTTGGAATGATGGCTGGCGTGCTGATCTGAGGGAGATGTTCCATGTGGTTCCTATCTTCAAGGAGCAAAAGAGGAGGAATGGAACATGAAAAGGTGTGTGTCCTATCTCTAAAAGCACAGGCATCATTGGAACCTGGGGCACGTGTGTGGAATTCATGGTCAGCAGCGGAATATCTTAGCAACACCATAAGAAACACCACTAATACGATTACCTTCTTTTGAAAAATGGCAGAGAATCACAAATACCAAAAACACCTTCTTCAGCTGCCTTATTTCATGCATTCATCAATGAGAAGGAAACACCAACTCGTATGCATGTGTTCTTTGTGCCACAAGTGGCAGTTAGGCTTCTAAAATGATTGCTGCAAAATCACATTTGAAAGACCTCACATTTGCTGCTTTTCTATATTTTGCCTTAACCTAACTATGCAAAACGTATCTTAATGGTAGTGTGCTGTATTTAATATTTTTCAGCATGGTGTGCAAGGATGCTGTACGTTTGCAAGGCACTGCTGAGGTATTGATTGGCTGAATCGCGAGAAACATTCAAGACTGAGGAGCCTGCGAGTTAAGTGTGCTTTTAGATCTAAATGAAGCCCCTCTGGGCTCTGTATTACTCAGCCATTTCTCCCTGTTGGCTCTTTTCTCTCATATTAGGGCTGAAACGTAACCTTGAGTGTTTCATAGGAGAGACCTTAATAACACTAAAAGCCATGCTAACAAATTAATTTACCCAGAGACAAATACAAATGCTTTTTTTGTTTTCAGGAGAAGTGCTTTCAGATTTTCTTTTTGCGTGGCTGGAAAAAATAATCTCATTATGTACATTCCATGATTTTTAAGCAGGCCAGAACTGCAGAAGAAGGCAGTGAGGCTGTGGACTTTGCTTGTATCTGCTCAAGTGTCTTCCAGGAAGAAATGTGCTTGGATACAGGCCCCAGTCCGGAATGAGCTTGGATTTTTTTTTGAGCCTCTGAAGCACTTGCCCATAGAAGTACAACAGCATACATTATGGGTTTCTCGATTTTCAAAAATTTTCTTGTATACTTGCTGTTAGGGCCTGCATGGATTCCGCTGCCTGGCAGGGTATGGCCTCACGATCAGTAGACTCCTTCTTAGCAATTTTGGCTGTGTGGTTCTTTGGGCATTCACGAATTTTACATTTCTTTCAGACATATGGGTTTTGTGGGTTTGAGGCCAATGTGGTTCCCCAATATGATGAGCTTCTCCTTTTGAGGGAAAACCTACTAAAGGGATCTGTGATTTAATTTGGATATCCAATGAATTGTCAGTGGAAGTGCCTATGTGCATCTGGAGCCACGCAGCCTGCTGTCCCAGGAATGGGCTCCACTGTAGCCGGGGCAGACTGATGTAGCTTTTTATCCCCCCAAGCCTGAGGTGGCTTTCATTTGTACCGACAGCACAGGTCTTTTATTAAAGAACAAGAGGGCAGCAGCCACAGGGACATCCTGTGCAACACAGTAATGCAGCAGTGCCTCTAGGCCTGTAGCTGTATTAGGTTATCGCTGCCTGAAACCCCCCCATGACAGGAGACATAAATCACCAATGTCACTTTCCCTCCCACCTTGTCCGCCCTCTTTCCTGCGCCATCTTTCTACTTGACAGGCTCTTCGGTAGCTCTGCAGAGAGAGGTGTTTGATTCCCTGCACCCAGAACCTCAGTGTGGTCTCTATGGCTGGAGCTTCTGGAAGTTGTTTGCTATCTCTGAGCCAAATGCCTCACTCTCTTTGTAGGAGGCAAAGGGTTACAGATTGGGTGACAGAAGGACCAGTTGCCTTTTTTAAATGCCTGTAGGAGTCATTTTACAAAGGACCCATCCCTACATCTTCCTTCACTTCACTGGCCCTCCAGCGTACATCACTATGTCTATTTGTGCTCTGCACATGTTCCACATGACAAAAGTTTGCAGTTACATGTGAACATATTTATAGCAGTGCACAGACAGTATAAAGCACGACATTGGTGAAATGTCTGAATTGTAATGAAACTCTAATGCTCAGATGTGTTCAAATGCAACTTTTGTTAATGGCGAAGTGAACTTACTATGCTGTACCTTAGCATAGTATTTTAGGCTAATTTCCAAGCCTACATCTTTTACTTTTTATAATTCTGTGTCAAGCAAAAACCACTTGTTAAAAACATTCAGCAGTCAGTTTATAATTCACATGCAGAAGTGTCTACTTGACATTTAGTTTCTGTAAGCTTTTTGGAGTATGTGCTGTGTACTTTAACTCATCCTTGCCTGTGAAAAACCATAGCACATTTCCTGATAGAAAGTATGAGAATTTTCACTTTATGGTGGCCTTCACTTCTTCTCTCATAGCATACTGTCTGTAGCACACTGGCTACATCCATCCATCTATGTGATTGATACACGTTTGTTCGATGCAGGGTTATGGTGCCCCACAGTATATCCTAGAAGCAAAGAGTGAGGAAAAGTACACTCTGAATGGGATACTAGTCCATCACACTATGGGCAATTTAGAGTCACCAGTTTACATGAAGCAGGTCTTTGTTCTGTAAGAAAAAACTGGAGCATCCAAAGGAAACATGGAGAGAATAAGTAAACTCCACCTAGATTCAAACCCCCATCCAATCCTAGAGCCATGAGTTCCTCGCACTTCTTGCTGTGTCACTGTGAAATAGTCTACCCTGCTAGTATTTTTTAAAAATTACATTTGATTCTAATGTAGTATATGTAAATATATGTACATTCCTGGTACGAAGAATGTTGGACTACATATTTGTAATGAACCTTGTGGAGATTATACTTTATAGTTTTCAACCATCTCAGACTTTTTTGTGCTACCCAGTCATGTGCAGATCAGTTAACCTAGGTAGCAGCTGTATTTGACGGTGTGCACTGGTATAGGAAAAAAGTGGGATACAATAATTCATAAAAATGAAAGTAACGAATGGTGGTAATAAAAAAAAATGATAGTACTAGGTGTCGTGGATCACAGGTAAATTACGGCTATGAAAGTGGCAGGAGGCTAGAGGATCACTGAGCTGAAACGTGCCAAATTTTTCTTCTGTTTTGATGCACCCAGCTGGCTCAGGCCCATTATAAATGGACAGGGTTCCCCAGAGAGAGGCATCACATGTGAAGCAGCTTCCAGCCGTTTTCCCCTATGATTGCAGGTCGCCACTGTTAGCAGGGGGCAACGTGCTGTAAACCTGTGGAAACCCTTTTCTACCTCTGCTAGTTCCCTTGAAAGCTATGAAAGGCCAGCTAAGTGGCCTTATTTATTTAATCCTTTATACAACTGGGCCATTTTTACAGAACCAATTGAGTGAAAGTACCTTAAAAGCTCTGCTATGTGTGTAGTGCTACCCATCTACATCAGTGATTCTCAGTCCCAGTCCCACCTTAGCAGCTGATTTTTTGTAAACCAAAAATCTACCAATTATGAATAAATAAATGCACTGGGGATAATAGCAGATTTATTATTGGGACCACATTTAAGTCCATCTCTGACAATTTCAGACCTGCTTCTTCTTTCTTGTTGTTCGTTGCTTATACTTAATAAGAAAGGAAATTACAAAATGCCATTCAAAATATCGTACTAAAATATGTTTCTTACTCTTTATTCCTCCTGAACTGATCTGCATGCCTCACAGCTGAATGCAGAGGTTTAAAGTAAATGGAATGGAAAGAGGT
Source organism: Arapaima gigas (assembly GCA_900497675.1). Lineage (NCBI taxonomy): Eukaryota > Metazoa > Chordata > Actinopteri > Osteoglossiformes > Osteoglossidae > Arapaima > Arapaima gigas. Next base: position 607,017 of record UFQX01000128.1, on the reverse strand, counting down.
TCTTAAAATATTTGTGATATTGTGCCATCATTGATTCTAAAGCTGATAGGGCAATGCAAAAGCAGCCATACCCAAAGGAATGACTGCCAAGCTTGTATAGGTCAGGCAGTTGGCACTTGAGGGAGAGTCTGGTGGCCCTTTGCCAGGGTGTCTTTTTGTGGCTGGCTTGCTGGCAGGTGGACCTGGGTTCAGAGAAGCATCCCACTTGTGTCCCGCTTACCTGGGTCACAGGCTGGTGTGCATGGAGCAGGCAGTTAGTGCTCCAGGCTAGCAGGGCTGACAGAAGTTGCTTTTTCTTATGACTTCATTCTGTTCATTCTGTACCCGGTGGAAGGGAAAGCTCTCAAGAGTTCACTTCTGGGGCTTCCATATTAACCAGCATTTATGGGCAAAAGTTGGGAAAGGCAGACCACTGAGACAGTTTTTTCCTTTGTCCTCCCAGGGGGTAGCAGGTGGCATAGTAGTTTGAGCTGCCACCTTGGACTCAGAGGTCTCAGGTTTGAATCCCCCTTCCAGCTGTAGTACCCCTGAGGTAGGTTTAAAGGAGTAACTATGTAAGTACTGAGTAAACATAAAGGTCCCTCTGTAGCTTCCCTCTGTGGAGCTGTGGTTACATGTGACTGATGAAAGCACAGTGCAGTAGAAGCCCTTTAAATGCTGTCCCTCCTCAGAACAGGGATGGTATTCTGACCATGGGAAAGCATGTAATTTTGGCACATGTGGTAGAGAACGGTTTGTGGGAGAGATGGTAATTTGAATGTTAAAAAGAAGTTATGTATGTTTTCTAGTGAAATACAACACAGTTGTGAAATATAAAAACCAAGAGGTTGAATCAGAAACAACCCATTGCTCCAGTTCTGTTTTATGCTGAAACAGTTTTACAAGTGCATTATTATTCTTGGCATTCTGTGACCCTTGCTGCTACTCCTCATTTCTGCAGAGAAAAGTTTATTTTTTTTTTTTTTGGTTCACTGTAGTGCTTCTCATCTGGTTTGGTCCTTGTCCTTCTCTCTCACCGGTGAACACTGATAGGGTCCACAAGCCAGCTTTTCTATTCTTTTTGCAGAGCCTAATTTTGTTGGCCTTAGTATTGTTTTTTTACACTACGTGTACTATTCATTGCTTTTCCAGAACAGATACGTTTTTGATTTCCATTTTGCTTTTTTGATCATATGTTACTTTTTACTTGACATCTTTGTTTATTTCTTATTTTAGTCAGGCAGCCCTCTGCTGTGGCTCTCTGTACCAGGCTAAACTCAAACATAGTGCTGGGTAATAACTCCATTTCCCAGCAGTGAGGGGCGGAGAGGTGTTTTTGTGGTCATAGTGTGTCACTTCCAGACTGCGGCCCTTTGGTGCATGTGGTGCCCACACTGTCTGAGTATTTTCATTCAATCAACGCTGTCAGAGAACTACTTGAAGTGTATTTATGGCATTAAAAAACACAAGGGACTGTTTATTCTGGATACCATCTCTGTCGGGCTCACAGAAGAGAAACAGGGAGAGAACATACAATTACAGTGTGCTAAACTGAGTTGATGGTTTGGAAATGGCCAAAAAACAAAACCTGCGCAAATATTGTATTTGAGTGCAATAGTCTGAATGTAGATTGTTTTGCCCCTTACAACCCCTTGTGTATGAGGTCTGTCTAAAACTAAACTATTATATGGATGCTGGAAAATTTGGATCTGGAAGTCTGTTTGCCATTCAATTTGTTCATAATTCCACCACCACATCACAGTCAATAAAATCTTAAAAATACAGATTTCCCTCATTTTATTGCAATGCTATAATGGACAAGCTATACTGAAATAAAAATGTACTTAATTAGTTTACTGTAATACTTCTGTTTATTTATTCCATTTTTATTAACTGCAGGTTTTATTTTGTGTCCCAAAGCTTGTCCCAGAAACATGGGTCTTGAGGCAGGGTAGACTGTGTTCGGGTGACAGTTAATCACAGGACATTTATTTTTTAACTATTTTTAAACATTTGTAATATTTTTTGACATCTGACCACTTTCAGTTTGCTTATTTTGTATACAGTGAGTAAAAATGTAATAACAGAGGTGTTACTTCATTTATTCACTGGCTAGGTTTTGTAAAAGTCTGGGATATAGCTATAATAAATAAATAATGCCCAGTAAACCTCTCTTTAACATTTTTATAAACTTACAACTACATTAAAAATTGCTTAGCCTTTGCCAGTGGTTCACATTAGAATGTCTAGAAGAGACATGCTGCCACTGATGTTCGGACTCCAAAGGTTTTTCTCTCCCTTCCTTTGTGGCTGGGAGTTGTTTTGTTTTCTTCTCCTCAGTTGCCAGCTTGACTAGCTGTCTCTGTCTTTATTGTTTACTATTAGAGCATTATGTAAAAATAATTTGACTTGGTTTCAATTGAACAGGTACTGTACTGTAAAATTAATGGAAATAAAACTGTTGTTGTCGATCACAGACATTCACAGATTCTAAACACAAGCTGTAAGCACCGTATAAGTAATTTGGATTAATAAATTCTCATGGTCCTAATCTGTTTGGGCGCATTACCTAACCCTAACCCCAAGTAACAACTGACTGCAGAATCACAGCTGATGTTCTTGCTACAACACACTTTTTTTTTGAAAACAGACAAATGAGGGTAATACAACTGGAAATAAACAAGCAGGAAAAAGCACAATTTTAACTCGAATGTTTGTAGTACAGGAATCTTCCCATCTGTGTAGCCTGATACTCTGAGGGGAATCATTTAACCATGAAAAGGAAATGCAGCTTTGAACCTTTGTTTTTAACAAATCCCATTATTGCTCTCTGTTATAAAGTCCTTATATTAGCAGTGGAGCTCATCATCCATTGGTACTTCATTGTCAGTTTAGTAAGCTTGTGACATGAGACATTTGGTGGGTGATGCCACCATGCTGTGGCGATGAAGGTGTCTGTGTTATGGGAGCAGGGAGGAGACAGTACTGGGTGGAGAAGGAGGAAGAGATAAGAGCAGGATGGGGCCACACCCATACCCGCTCATCTGCACAGTGAGCAAAGAGCTTGTTAGAGCAAAATGAAGTCCTTTCTTGGGAAGGAGTGACTCATTATGGGATTTGTCTCCTGCTTTGTCATACTTATGACTGCGTTATCCGGTTCTTTCCTCATCTCGGTCTTGTAATTAAGGCTTCTTGTTTTTTTGACATACCCTTGACACCATGCATGCTTGTCTGCTGGCCTGATTTGTCGATGAATCTGGAGCTCCTGATAGGGAGGCGTGTGACAGGGGAGCTGACACCGTGGGTGTATGTTGAATTATGTGGCAAGTTGTCTGCAGTAGCTGCAATCTGCATCGGGTTACTGGCCGGGTTTATTAACACAAGCGCTTCCTTTGGCCTAGGTCTTCCATTCCCCCAGTCCGTCTGTTGCCCTGGATGCCTGACAAACCAACCCGTGCCGCCAAGCTTTGCTTTTCTGGGTTTGAGGTCCCAGCAACCACATATGGTACTGTCTGAAATGGCAGAAATCGGGGCATTTTCCAATCCTGTGTTCAGTACAGAAGTGATGTGTCAATTCATTCAGGTGTCTTCCTGTACCTGGGAGCAGAGGTCAAAAGTTAGTATTATTCTCTTTGTCTTAACACCAGATTTTTCAACCAATTCCTAGACTTTTGACATAACAATGCTGGATGCACATCATTTACTGACCAGCTATGTGCTTTTGGATAGGATTACAGTCATTTTTGTTGTTTGCAAGATTCATACATACACCTTAAATTTTAGGGAATGGAATTATTGCTTTTCAGAGGTTCTCTATGTGTTTCATATGCACTTGTGCTCTATGTGCAGTGCAGAGCTTTCTGGTGTGTCCATCTTGTGTGAAAGCAGCAGGGCCAATGCAGGTTGGAAAGTTAAATCCAAATAGCTTTGAGTTTTGCTTTGCCATGTGGCACTCTGAATGTGGAGAAGAGGGTGTAACTCTCCAAGCGCTGTGTCTACTGTTCAGGCTCCATTTCCACCAGAAGCACACTTGAAACAAGCAGCCAAACCTACCATTAGGCCTGGCCGACTGCCAGAACTTCTTACATTTTCAATACCGTTTCAGTGACCATGCCAGTTTTTCTCTTTTTTGCATCTAACTGTCCTCTGATTGTGTCCCAGATGCTGTTATTACAGTGCAGGCTTCATCTGAGCCCATATGGAGGGTGGCTCAATAGGGAAGAGACCGTCACCCTCGTAGCTTCCCTCCTGTTCACTCCTCTCCCTGCTTTACTTCTGAATCAGCACATCCTTGGCGTCTGTGTTTGCACGTGTGCCCAGCATATGCTGTGTCTGTCATGATGGGCCCCCATCACTTGCACTCACTTCCACCCTGACCCATTACACCGATGACAGCTGTGTGGCATTAAAGTTAATTTGTGTTTTGAACTTTTCACCCCTTGATTTTTAATGCCTTTACTTAATTTATAAGCTGATCTGCTTGATACCAGGATCAGCAGCTGCTGCAGACTAAAGTTAAGTTAAAACAAGCTCCACCAAAAAATTAGTTTTTTTTGTTAGAAATGCGAGTAAAGGATTCATTTCATCATACTGTGCAGCTCAGTCCCTGCGTGTATGCACGCTGCAAGGACCCTGTGCGTGTGCCTGCTACGCAGTAGGATCTGCGTGTGTGCGTGTGCTGTGCAGCTTAGTCCCTGCATACGTATGTGCACTACACAGCCAGATCCCAGTGTATATATATGCGTTGCACTGCATGATAAACACTCACAGTGTGTCTGCAGCTGGTGTCTGTGCAGCGCAATGATCCCCTGTGTGTTATGTTGTGGTGGTGATGTGCATGCTACAAGGTACTTTATAGTGTTTTAGTTATATCTAGGAAAGTTGTTTTGGGAGTATTTGAATGAACTGAGAAAGCACCATTATTTTTGTCAAAAGAAGTACATAGCTAGAAATAGCCATCTGTATTTAAGCATTTTTGTGAAACGTGACCTTTTCAGGAACTGGTTGGATGCATAAATCAAGGGAGGACTGTACTAAGCTTCTTGGTTATGAAAAAATGAATATATAAATGAATGAATAAATGATTTTATTAATCTAAAAGGAAATTGGATATAGCCACAGCACTATGCACACAGAAGAAGCATGGTGAAGAGACACTGGAATTACACTATGTGTAAACAAAGATACAGAAGAATAAATAAATAAAAGGAAATCAATGGAGGTAACGAATGAAAATTAATTAAAATAAGAATAAGAAGTAGTAAGACAGCGCTGTACCGTTCAGACATTGAGGGGGCTTGTTATAGAGCCAAATAGCTCTTGGCAGAAACATATTCAGTGCTCTTTGAAACAGCATAACTGCACCAGTCTGTTGCTGAAAGGTGCTCCTCTCTTTAGCCAGGGTGGTGTGTAGGAGGGTAGGAATCTTTGTCTGTAATGTCTAGGAGATTGTTTATAGTCCATCTTAGGGGCACCTCACTAAGAGAGTTCATCCTAACTCCCAGGATAGAACTAACCTCCCTCACTAGTTAATTCAGTCTGATCAAATCACTTGGCTGTATTTATTGTATATGTTCATAGAACTAAGCTCAACTGAATTCTTTCTCTCTCTCTCCCTCTCAGCTAATCATCTTAGAGGACTATGCTGACCCCTTTGATGCTGAGCAAGCTGGGGGCACACAAGCACCTGCGGAGAAGGTACCAGAGAATGACGGATATATGGAGCCATACGAGGCCCAAAAAATGATGGCAGGTAAGGTATGGGCAAAAGCCATGGATAATTCCCATAAAGCACCTCACTATACTAATCTCACTACATTACTCACTAATCATCTCGCTGAGACAATCGTTACTCATTCAGTTCAGCACAGACTTCTCCTGTATATGTTAGCAGAGTCTTGTCATTTCCTGTTTGTATCTGTGAGGAACATGAACTTGCACCTCTTACAGGGAAGTCCTTCATTTATGAAAATATGCACATTGTTGAAAGTAGCATTTCACTAGCCATGTGGAGAAAGGCAACAACTGCTGTGTGCCTGTTTCAGACCATGCACTATACTACATTGTGGGGGACATGAAACTGGTGACACAATGGTTAGATGAATCACCATGAAATCCTAATTCTGTATAAATAAATTTAGAGTAAATGGACAGGACAGCGTGGTCCAGTGGGATGGTGTTACTGCAAAAGTGGGATGATGACTATCTGGAGGGATGTTTCAGGTTGTCAGACAAGTGGTGAGGAGTGGGAGTTTTGTGTCGTAATGAGACCGACCCCTGAGTATTTCCTCCATTCCTCAGGGACTGACATCAGCATTAATGTCTCATAAATCACAACTGCCTTAATGAGCCCTGTGTTAGCCTCTTGTTCACTCAGTCTTATCTTTCTCATCACATCGACCTCTGACCTTTCTGTTTTGCCCTGCTGCCTGTTGATCCATGATTCAAAATATGGAAATTTACCGCAAACCTATGAAAGTCCTACCCTTAATTTTTCAACTCATTTTTCCTTTTCATTTTTAATTTCTGTATAAAAAACACTGTGAACTCCAGGATTGAAGTCCCTGGTTGTGGTTGTATAAAGCAAGTAGTGAATGAAAGAATTAGTAGACAGGACAGTGTTTCTGCTACACTGCTGGATCCTGCTAGAAGTTACTGCGCTGAGCTGATATACGTGTCTGTATGGCAGCCAGAGGACATCAGCAACACACTGAGGAGACAAATGGCTCACATTTACTCGCATGCACCCAAAATGAGTGGTATTCAAATACAGACACAAAGCAATGAACTCAATGAGATGATGCCAAAACAGGATGAATAATTCAACATATGCTTTAATAGCTACCTCACTCAAACACAAAGAAAGCAAAGATGACCATGGAAACAGTCTTCCAGTGGCTGACTTGAATAATACTGAATTGTCTGAATAGTGCAGAAACAGAAAGTGAGAAGTCCTGCAGTGTACTTAATAATAGTGATACAGTTCATAAGTTTTGAGACTTACTACCATACAGCAATGCTGCTGTTATACTGCTACATGTGATACACATTCAACAATGACTTGCAATCACACTGTCCTTTCTTAGAACTTACTGGCTCCACTGCATCATATTCATAATAACAAGAAGGAGAAAAGGAAGAACAAGAAAAAGACTGTGACACCGTTGGCAGGAAGCAGACGTGTGCAGGTGCGAGTTCGCAGTTGAGGTTTATTGTCCAGGGAAGTTCCCGAATCATGGTCAGTACACAGGCAAGGGTCAGATCCAGAAGTCAACAGAGTACAAGAAATGGTTGAGCTAGCGCGAAGGTCGGGGACAGGCGAGGCTCAATTACCAGAAAGGCTAACAGGAGACATCCTCGCTCAGTAGTAGCATGCAAAATAATTCATACGAGCATGTCGGGCTACACAGGTTTTATACCTTGTTTGGGGAAACGAGGAGCAGGTGCTGGCAATTGTGGGGCTGGGCAGAACAGCAGGCAGAGCAGGGGGCATGACAAAGACACATAAATCTTAGTGCACTTGCACTTCAGATCTGATCACACTTTCTCCATTTTGTTCTTGATGGATCAGTAGCCCTGGTATTTATTTTGTTTTTACCTTCCTTTATGATCTGGACTTCTTTGATCTCAACAAGCGTCGGGAGGATAGATCTCTCCTGAGGAATTGTAGAGCTCGAAGGCCATTTATTTCTTGAATTATTTGGCATGATCCTTAGGAGGTAGGAAGTATAGGAGTATACATTCTGAATGCTACAGGAGCAGTGGCCTGATATCTTTATCCAGTTGGCTTTCAGTTATAAATATTTCCCTTACTTCACATACACTGAGTTGCCACTTACACCTACCATGTAGTGTGTTGCACCTCCTTTGGCCTTCAGAACAGCATGAATTCATCTGGGCATGGATTCTACAGGATGCTGGATGCATTTTCAGAATGTTGTAAAATGCAAAAATGCCTGTGTTGTCTTTTTTGCAGATTTGACAGCTGCACAGTCTTGCTGTGAACAACCCTTTCCACCTGATCCTAAAGTTACTTGACAGGGTTGTGATCTGGTGACTGTGCAGGCAATTAAAGCAATGAGAACTTACTGTCCTGTTCTTGGAACCATTCAGTGACCTTGTGCCTTGTGACATGGTGCAGTATCATGCTCAATGTCATGAAGGGATGAACTTGGTCAGCAATGATGTTAAGATGCTCTATTGTATCAAGAACCACTGGCCTCCGCTGCCGACGCCAAACAGGTTGGCCATGGACTGATGTTGCTTGCACCAAATTATGATCTTCCATCAGCATGATGCAAAAAGAATCTGGATTCATCCCATTAGACAACTTTTTTCCAGTCCTCAATTGTTCACTTGTGATGCTGCCATCTCCATTGGAGATGGCACCTGGTGTGGTTTTCAGCTGTTGTAGCTTGTGTAAGACAAAGTCTGATAAATGTTGCATTCTGAGATGACACTCTGCAAACAAATATTGAATGCAGATGTCATTTGCTTCATTGTGGCCTATTTGCTTGCATGATTCTTGCTTTTCTCCTTTGACCTCTTATCCACAAGCTGTTTTTGTCGACAGGATTGGTGACCACTATTACTTTTTTGCTTTTTCACCATTCTCTGTAAACCTTGGAAACAAAAGCCCAGGACAACGGCTTTTGCTGCACAACTAGTGTCAGGTATAATGCCCCGTTCAAAGTCACTAAGGTCACTTGTGTTACCTATTCCAATGCTCACTTGAAAACTAACTAGAAATACTGATTTTAATGATTTATACTCATGTATAATTTGTTGGAATGTGCCATTTCTGTGAAGATGGGGGGCCGTACATAATAAACTGGCCGCTCAATTTAGGTTTAGCAGTAGGAGCGATTAGACTTTTCATTTTTAAAGTAAAAGCCCTACAGCTGAGGTCTGCTCTGAAGGTTGGCTTCCTGAGCTGGTTGTACCACTGTTCAGACACAGACGGATTAGCTTTATCTTAACTTCAAATCCTGTGGGTAACCAGCACACAGTCAGCAGAAGGATGAAGGTCAGATCTCTTTCTTTTGGTTGTTTCATGATGCAAATACTCAGGGAGATCTTGTGCACTCACACACAGTTGACAGCTTGTACAAACACATAACCCCACACACATAACTGAGGCTGGTCACGTTTCTTATTTTTTCACACATTGCTATTATTCGGACTGGTGATATTGTAATTGCAGTAAATTGCTTATTACTTACCTGTCTGCTTTGGCAGTTTGAAGTACATTTGTTTCACCAAGCTGCTCATTAAAATTGTTTTGAGATTATTGAGAGAAGGGGGGGGGGGGCATCAATGTGGAAGGTGCTGAAAGAACCCAGCAGAGTGATGCCTATTTACAAGCTCCTCATGAGCAGTTCAAGGTGAAATAACTTCATGGTCCTCTGGTTCTGTGCATTTTTGGGTAGAGTGGAAGCCAGACACCTTTCCTCACCTGGGTGTGGATAAATGGAGTAGGTTAATGACTACAAAACTGCTGCATGCACGAGCACTGCTGTATGCCATGTGCAGGCTGTCCTGTCTATGTGTCTATTTTTGTCAGTTGACAAGGAGATTTTTTAAATGAATGCAGATACAGGGTCAGCAGGTGGTGTAGTAGTTAGAGCAGCTTGGAGTTGGAAAGACCCACCTATGAAACTTATGTCCTGCTAAATAATCCTTGAGGAAGATGGTTACCTTGGAATGCTGCAGTAAAAATTAAGATGATGTACAAGTGAACAAGTCTCTGTATCTTAGCACTGCAAGTTGCTTTGGAGAAAACTGTTGTGTCACCGGCTCCTTGCAGTAGACAAGACTAGAGTTCTTGCACTAGTGAGCTGCTGTCACTTGAACTTAACATTATTAACAGTTACAAACTGTATTTGTGAAGGCTTATGATTTTAAAGAATTCAGCGTAAATTACTGTTGTATGACTAGTCCACTAGGACTAGCTTGACAGATCTGAGTACAATTTGGATACAGCTTGGCAATATGAGGACTGTCTTCCTCACAGCTATGTCATACCCCTAGGCTGCCTGTCAGCCCCCAGGTTCAAAGTGGAAACTCAGGTCTGCATGCTAGGAAGAGTTCTCCTCATCTCATCTGCGGCAGATTAGCAGAGAGCAACATGCACTGTTTATAGCCTCATTTGATGCACCAGTAACTCCTAATTGTCCTGCATTTGAGAATTAGCGGCTTAATTACAGGCACAGAAACAGAGAAAACAATTGCTTTGCAACATGTATTACCTTTTGGTTTGAGAGCACAAACATTAGAAATGCTGTTTTTTATTCCAGCTGTATGCTCTACATCATTTGATAGATTTTAATGAGATCCATTGTGTCTGCTTCTCTGTATTGCAAAAGGTAATTTTTTTGTCTTGGTTTTGACTTGCTTCACATTCATTTCCCTTAAATACCGACATTAAAGGTATAAGCCAAGTAATGTTTTATTTAATAATTAAAAAAAGGTAAAGCTGGGAGCAAATTAGATAAAAATGCTGATGTCTCGCTCCATAAAAGAAGAGCAAATACAATGTCCTACGCAAATCCTGCCATCAAGTGAAGCTGGGTGTCTGATCTTGTGAATGACACGTGTGATTTTCCACAAGTTGAGCGGAGAAAAAGCTCTTTGTATAATCCACCTCGTCTTGTGCCAAACCCCTGAGAGCTCCTTTCCTGGTGATTTATTAACCTGCTGGAGATGAATGTCATGACATCTGAACCTGTGAGGGCCTGCTGATAATTACACCTGCGAGTACAGAGGCAGGGTGGCTGCCGTTGCATCTGATCATGCATCCATGCCTGTGCTGAAAACCCCGCATGGTGTATTTGCAAGCCTGGGTGCATTGTGTGTGTGTGTGTGTGTGTGTGTGTGTGTGTGTGTGGGGGGGGGGGGGGGGGGGG